>OZ024917.1:512334-771526 GCA_964017125.1 Flabesymbios commensalis
GAGCCGTGTACAGCGAGATCTACCTCAGATGTGAGGTCCTTCAAATGACGTGAGTACACCATTAACCCGTTTAGCGCTGATGCCGACGGCAACTGTTTTTAACTGGATGTATTAGCCTGTCAAATCACAGTTTTTGTACAAACCTGAGTTTTTTACCCAATGTTGTAGGTGGCAGCAGCGAGACACAACTTCAGGAATATAATAATGAAAAGTTCAGAGCCTCCTTATTATGAATTTTATTTTTGTATAAACCATGCAGACCAAAGGGTTTTTTCCAATTTGAAATCATCATAAATGTCTCAGTTAGCTCATTACGCTTCATTTGAATAGATATTATAGGTCTACGGAAATTTCAATTGTTTGAATTCTTTCAGTGCTGGGTTCGTCCTTAGACGTCAGAATCTGACATCTAAAGATGGTCCCCGCGCTGAAAAAGTTAAATTGACACACAAGGTTAAGACGGGCCAGTCTCTTGATCCTTGAACAGAAAAGGATGTAGGCCTAAGATACGCAATTTATACAACAAAATGTCATATACAACAAAATGTATCAAATAGTGTGTATTTTATGCTTCCCTTTGTAAGGTAGTGATGTTAATCGTTTTTTAAATAATAAAATGTAACGGTACATCGCTTAGACTGTTGTATTCCCTCATTTGTCGTACATATAAATATATAACATAATACCAATACAAGATACAACTTGATTAAAGTAAATGATAGTGTATGAAGCAGGAGGTTAGCACTAAGGCATACAGATGTCGCTATCTTGCAGACGACCATGTTAATGTAAAACATACATAAATATTAATTCAGCCTAATCATGTTATTATAAGATTTAATTTTTTAAATACTTCACGATTGTGTTTCGGTTTTATTTGATCACCAGGCGAGGCAGTGTACGGGTGACGTTTGCGATGTACTCCAGAAGCAATGCCAGTGAGATTCTGAACACGACAGACCACGGCACCCAGATAGCCATGGGTAACGTTATCCACAATAGACTGAGCCGAGAACTCAGTAGAGCGGGCATCATCACAGACCGCGCGCAGTATTATGTGATGTACTCAGCAAATGGTGAGTGAGTATAAGTGATGTCATTTATCTTTGTGCTCATCACGCCTGTAGCCTATGTTTTGCTTGTCCTTCAAATAATGCAATTTGAATGGAAAATCAATAGTTTATCATATGTACATCATAATCTGTACGTAATCCTGCCAGGGCCGCGTATATATACACGTGTACGCGATAATAAGTATGTAATCCTTATCTTGGCAGAGCCGTATATAACATGTGTACGTCATAATATGTACGTAATCCTGCCATAGCCATATATACATGTGGCGCCAGGGTAGCTCATTGGTAGCGTGGTTGACTCAGAGCCCGGGTGTACTGGGTTCGAATCCCACTGCGCCGATATCTTTCCTTGATACACACATATGCAGTGACCCGAGCTGTTCAAATTCGTGGGATAATAACAATCGAAAAGTACAACTTATTCGCGCCGCATCAAAATATATGTATATATATATATAGAATAGTAATCCTTATCCTGCCAGGACCATATTAAACGTGGGGCTCAGAGAACCACGTAAATCAGATGGCTCGTCTGACTGACCTACAGTTGGACGTAAAAGAACCTTAATGGGCGTAGGCGCAGTTTCCAACCGGCGAGACCCCAGATAATCCACAATGTGTGAGTACTTGGCACATAAGGCGAATTTGCTTGGAATGAAAATAGCTTGATGCGCCTCAATGGCAGCTCAGCTGTATATCTCCCAGGAGACTGAGTTGGAATTTGAATCATAACCGGCCTTGCTAAGTTACTCTGCGCCTTAGAATCAATTCAGATAAGGCGCAATATAAATGCAATAATAATAAACTATATAGTATACATGTGTACGTCATAATCTGCACATACTCCTGCCAGAGATGTATATACACGTGTAGGCCCTGCGTCATGATAAGTACATAATCCTGCCAGGGAAATATAAAAAATATAATGACTAGAGACGTAAATAAATTCCTCGAATTAACAAATGAAATCATTTAGCTTTCAATCACAATGAAAATTAACAAATGATATTAATTTAGATTTATTCACATCCAATGACTTAATCTCCTTAATCGCCACCTGGTGACCAATTTAAATTTACCACACGAAAAGATCGTCATCTGATTATTAATGAATAGTTTATCGATTTAATATTCGTCCAACCGAGTGTCTCCTCATTTTAGCACCTTATACAAATGGTAAACAACATGTGCGTGAATCGAGAATACACCTCAAAACTCGCTTAGAATGACTGATTTTAACACATTAATCTGTTGCGATTTCTAGGGATTTACAACTTACGAATTCAATAGTTATGTAGGCATTAGTAGGTATGTTTATTTGTTTAACTGTATTTCAATTCTGCTAAAATGTGCTCTATAATAATTCAGGCCAGTCACTGTGGCAGACTCAAGTCAAGAGTGTACAGTCAACATGCTGTGTATTGCTCCCTTCTGACAGCCATGACAGCTGTCAAATGCTTCACTGAACACTAGGTCTATCTACCTATCTGAACCTAAATGAATTATCTAAAATTAGCACTACTAGCTTTACTGGCCTACAACTAAGTTATTTAAATAGGCCTACTTGTTAAAGCTGATCAATCCTGGCAATTTCCACAAATCAGTTTTATCATGAAATATGTCATCACTTTTAGAACTTAGTTTTACTGACTGTTATAGCAGGCAATTCTTACATTATTAGACTATTATTAATCAGGTAATATTTATTTATTACCTAGTAATTTGGATTATATGTCAGAATTCCCTGGTATAATTTACTGAGCCTGTCAGCAAATCAAACTTGAAATGAATAAATGTCACTTTTTATTATCTGTCAAAATAACACATTTTCAACTCATAATTAACAATTATAGTTAATTAACCTTAATAAACTCTAGGCTAGCCATGTACATGAAATAAGAATTAAACCCACCAGTTGCATGTCTTGGTTTCAAAGGTTGTTGTCTCTCAGACAAACACCAGGCAAATGAGGCAGAATCAATGCAATTTGGACTGACCACAAGATCAGCAAGGTTAAGGTCACACCTTAGCTGGTCAATATAATTTTCCATGAGAGTCAGTGGTCAGCCTCAATATCAAATTTATTGGAAATTCACCATAAATATCCCATTGGCTTGTTAAATCAAATTACATCAAATTATAATTGCAGTGCGATGAACATAAATCAAACAAATCAATTGACATTATTAATTAACATTAATTAGGTTTTTACAGTACGTAATCCTGCCAGGGCCATATATATATACACGTGTACGTCATAATCTGTACGTAATCCTGCCAGTGCCGTATATATACATGTGTACGTCATACTCTGTTCGTAATCCTGCCAGGGCCGTATACACACGTGTAAGTCATTATCTGTACGTGATCCTGCCAGAGTCGTATATATACATGTGTACGTCATAATCTGTTCGTAATTCTTATCTTGCCAGAGCTGTATACGCTTGCTATGTTTGATCGGACACAGTGACCTGTCGGTCCAACCCCAGCAAACGTTCTTATTATGAAGCGGTCACGTGGTCAAAACTGAGCAAACCGCGCCGCACAAACTAAATTATTATCAGAACGGAAATGTTTGACTTTACCTGTGTACTTGCTACAGATACTGTGCATCCGTGTTCAAGTCGTGACGTCCCTTGTCACCAGACATGCTGGGAAGACAGCGTCACACACTGTGGATGTTATCAAGGATTCTCACTGCTCAACTCCTCTCATTGTGCTCCAGGTACGTATTCAAATCCCGAAAATATTCTCTAATGAGTGGCAGATAGGATTGGATGGGAACTCCAATAGAGAGACTGTGAGTTCCCATTATAGCTACATGTATTTTTTTTATTTTGAAGATTTTTTTTTCAGTGAACCTGACAATTATTTTCGAGATTCGCATCAGCAATTGGATATACAACAACTCCCTGGCCGATGAAAATAGTGTTTATTTCATATCCAGAAGTGCCGCCATTTGTAACCCGATCAACCAGATCATCAATGACAGTGACTACCAAGAAGATGTAACTTCCGTCTGTGATGTTAAGTTTTTCGAGTAAGTATGAGCCTAGCAGCCCACGTATAACAACTCAATGACGGCGGTGATTCGCTGATCTCGTCATGTGACAGGCTGAGCCATTCTTTATTTGGTCAGGTGTAGAATACCATACTTGGACCAGCCCAGTTAACACAGCCTTTTGTCACCAGAGCCTACATGTCAGCTGGGCACCATCCGCCATTTACGTTAACAATTATCACTACCAGTTTTGTACAGCTTTTGTTTCGGTATTTTGTGGAGGTCACTTGCTGTCGACAGTACCGTGACTTAAACTTTCTTCCAAATGAGACTGTGATAATATGTCCCTATATATATATCACGATGTGGCCATTGTAGGGCATTGAACTATTGGCATAACGTGTTTAACATTAAGTCTCTCACATAGGATGAACGATTGCTACTCTGGAGACTATCCAATCCAATGTGTGTATAGCATGGTGAAATAAATCTTACTGTCCTTATTGCTGGACTGACGTGAATATGCGGTCCGTCTTTTATTGTTGGATGGCCGTTAATATGCTGTCTGTCTTTATTGCTGGATGGCCGTGAATATGCTGTCTGTCTTTATTGCTGGGTGGCCGTAAATATGCTGTCTGTCTTATTGCTGGGTGGGCGTGAATATTATGTCTGTCTTTATTGCTGGATGGCCGTGAATATGCTGCCTGTCTTTATTCCTGGATGGGTGTGAATATGCTGTCTGTCTTTATTGCAGGGTGGGCGTGAATATGCTGTCTGTCTTTATTGCTGGATGGCAGTGAATATGCTGTCTGTCTTTATTGCTGGATGGCCGTTAATATGCTGTCTGTCTTTATCGCTGGATGGCCGTGAATATGCTGTCTGTCTTTATTGCTGGGTGGGCGTGAATATTCTGTCTGTCTTTATTGCTGGATGGCCGTGAATATGCTGCCTGTCTTTATTCCTGGATGGGTGTGAATATGCTGTCTGTCTTTATTGCAGGGTGGGCGTGAATATGCTGTCTGTCTTTATTGCTGGATGGCAGTGAATATGCTGTCTGTCTTTATTGCTGGATGGCCGTTAATATGCTGTCTGTCTTTACTGCTGGATGGCCGTGAATATGCTGTCTGTCTTTATTGCTGGGTGGCCGTGAATATGCTGTCTGTCTTTATTGCTGGGTGGCCGTGAATATGCTGTCTGTCTTTATTGCTGGATGGCCGTGAATATGCTGTCTGCCTTTATTGCTGGGTTGCCGTGAATATGCTGTCTGTCTTTATTGCTGGGTGGGCGTGAGTATGCTGCCTGTCTTTATTGCTGGATGGCCGTGAATATGCTGTCTGTCTTTATTGCTGGGTGACCGTGCTGCCTGTCTTTATTGCTGGATGGCCATGAATATGCTGTCTGTCTTTATTGCTGGATGGCCGTGAATATGCTGCCTGTCTTTATGATTGGATGGCCGTGAATATGCTGTCTGTCTTTATCGCTGGATGGCCGTGAATATGCAGTCTGTTTTTATTGTTGGGTGGCCGTGAATATGCTGTCTGTCTTTATTGCTGGGTGACCGTGTTGTCTGTCTTTATCGCTGGATGGCCGTGAATATGCTGTCTGTCTTTATTGCTGGATGGGCGTGAATATGCTGTCTGTCTTTATTGCTGAATGACCGTGAATATGCTATCTGTCTTTATTTCTTGATGGCCGTGAATATGCTGCCTATCTTTGTTGTTGGGTGACCGTGAATATGCTGTCTGTCTTTATTGCTGGGTGGGCGTGAATAATATGATGTCTGTCTTTGTTGCTGGTGGGCGTCAATATGCTCTCTGCCTTTATTGCTGGGTGGCCGTGAATATGCTGTGTGTCTTTATTGCTGGGTGACCGTGAATATGCTGTCTGTCTTTATTGCTGGATGGCCGTGAATATGCTGTCCGCCTTTATTGCTGGGTTGTCGTGAATATGCTGTCTGTCTTTATCGCTGGATGGCTGTTAATATGCTGTCTGTCTTTATTGCTGGATGGCCGTGAATATGCTGTCTGTCTTTATTGCTGGGTGGCTGTAAATATGCTGTCTGTCTTATTGCTGGGTGGGCGTGAATATGCTGTCTGTCTTTATTTCTGGATGGCCGTGAATATACTGCCTGTCTTTATTCCTGGATGGGCGTGAATATGCTGTCTGTCTTTATTGCAGGGTGGGCGTGAATATGCTGTCTGTCTTTATTGCTGGATGGCAGTGAATATGCTGTCTGTCTTTATTGCTGGATGGCCGTTAATATGCTGTCTGTCTTTATTCCTGGATGGCCGTGAATATGCTGTCTGCCTTTATTGCTGGGTTGCCGTGAATATGCTGTCTGTCTTTATTGCTGGATGGCCGTGAATATGCTGTCTGTCTTTATTGCTGGGTGGCCGTGAATATGCTGTCTGTCTTTATTGCTGGGTGGCCGTGAATATGCTGTCTGTCTTTATTGCTGGATGGCCGTGAATATGCTGTCTGCCTTTATGGCTGGGTTGCCCTGAATATGCTGTCTGTCTTTATTGCTGGGTGGGCGTGAATATGCTGCCTGTCTTTATTGCTGGATGGCCGTGAATATGCTGTCTGTCTTTATTGCTGGGTGACCGTGCTGCCTGTCTTTATTGCTGGATGGCCATGAATATGCTGTCTGTCTTTATTGCTGGATGGCCGTGAATATGCTGTCTGTCTTTATGATTGGATGGCCGTGAATATGCTGTCTGTCTTTATCGCTGGATGGCCGTGAATATGCAGTCTGTTTTTATTGTTGGGTGGCCGTGAATATGCTGTCTGTCTTTATTGCTGGGTGACCGTGCTGTCTGTCTTTATCGCTGGATGGCCGTGAATATGCTGTCTGTCTTTATCGCTGGATGGCCGTGAATATGCTGTCTGTCTTTATTGCTGAATGACCGTGAATATGCTATCTGTCTTTATTTCTTGATGGCGGTGAATATGCTGCCTATCTTTATTGTTTGGTGACCGTGAATATGCTGTCTGTCTTTATTGCTGGGTGGGCGTGAATAATATGCTGTCTGTCTTTGTTGCTGGTGGGCGTCAATATGCTCTCTGCCTTTATTTCTGGGTGGCCGTCAATATGCTGTCTGTCTTTATTGCTGGATGTCCGTGAATATGCTATCTGTCTTTATTTCTTGATGGCCGTGAATATGCTGTCTGTCTTTATTGCAGGTTGGCCGTGAATATGCTGCCTATCTTTATTGTTGGGTGACCGTGAATATGCTGTCTGTCTTCATTGCTGGATGGCCTTCAATATGCTCTCTGCCTTTATGGCTGGGTGGCCGTCAATATGCTGCCCGTCTTTTTTGCTGGATGGCCGTGAATATGCAAACATAGATGACACCACTGAACAGCCCCCGTCTCTATCCTTCAAGTCTGTCATTGCCCTGGTACATTGTTAAGGAATAACAATGTTAGTTAAACTTTGTTAGAACAATGGGTCAACATCTGCGACGTCACTCCAACATTACATCAATGTTGTGTATTATCTGACATATATGTTTGCTGGGGTGTATTTTGTAAAATACTATATTTTGGATATTTTAGAAATGGAGAAGATGACAGTGTTTTAGTGAGCTTTAGCCTGGTATTTGACAACACCTACACAGATCCAGACGCTGGTCTGTGGATGGGATATGACATAGCGAACCTAATCCAGAGACAAATGACACAGACCTCAACACTAGAAGAAGCCGGTATACACATAGACCCCACATACATCATCATAACGTTTGAACCACAAGGTAAGTGGTCATAGAAGTAACTATCATTTAAAAAAGAAAAAGGAATTTGTAAGAGGTTATATGTTTTAAGTAAGATGTGTTAATCGTCTCTGGATGTCTGTCCAATTACGACACTTGGCGGCCATAAGAAAATTAATTATGACTTCAAATGGGGGGATTTAATAGCTTAAAAACTGATTTAAAAAGTTAATTGAAAACTTACCTGGAGCGATTGAGTGAGTGTTTTTATAGTTAGTTGGCCAAATATGAAAATAATGCAGTTTTATGGCACAGGGTTGCCCAATGTGCAGAAAACAAGGAATGAAAATCATTCAACTCCGATAGCACGCAAAATCAGAATTTGCGATAGTTAGATACTAATGGAGCGCCTGTTCTCTAAATTTAAATGTCTTTAAAGTTTTAATCATGTGGGCCCCTAATTGTATAAATAAATATGTACATATTTAATATTAATACCAAAAGAGCCTACATAAGAGTAGGCAAGACTGATGACGGCGTAATGAATATTCCATTCAACAATGCTAGGTCCGTATCGTATGTAAATAGTTACAGTCTATGGAAGGACAAGATTGAATGCATACAGCACTGAGTGATTCCATAATGATGGTCTGCTTTATTGTGACACAGGTCATCCTGATAATCCATGTAGAGACGGGCCCTGTGAGCAGCTATGCCTCATGGTAGCTCCAGATAACAGCACGTGTGAGTGCGCGGCAGACTACTCGATAGGCAGCGATACCACCACCTGCGTCTACCACGGTAAGTTACAATCTACTTAGCACAATAAATCGATGGTGAAAGGCAAACCTATTATGGAATGATTACGTTGTCCTAAAATATGAGACCACCTTCTGGGAACCAGATAAAGTTTGTGTAGCTCAATTGTATCCACATCTTATCAAACCAAACAGATAATTTTGATCTGTTTGAAGTTATAAACATGATGAAGTCTTTCACTTTAATTAATACAATTGTCTACGCCATATATTGCTGTATGTCTCATGTCACGTTTGTGTCTATACTGTACCATATCTTACCAGACACTAGGTATATTGCCCATTGTCTATAGTAACTTGTGGCTTTACCGAACACCGTAGTACAGTGAATCAAAAATGACTCTATTTTTGTTGATAGTGTGAATGATTAATTTATATGCATAGAGAAGAGATTTACTTTTATACGTGTTGTTGCGAGTATTCATAGTAAATATAATAATCAGTATTAAACGTTCTCTATAGTATGTCAATCACACCTGGAGTGACACATCACAGTCTTTTTCTACTTTCTATTTTTAATTTTTTCTAATGTTGTGCTACATAATTATATGACAAACATGCATAGAACAACAGCAAATCAAGTATGATGCTGATGATAAATCAGCATCCTGCCGCTATAGCAGAGCCTCAGTCTGACATTCTGCCGCTATAGCAGAGCCTCAGTCTGACATCCTGCCGCTATAGCAGAGCCTTAGTCTGACATCCTACCGCTATAGCAGAGCCTCAGTCTGACATCCTACCGCTATAGCAGAGCCTCAGTCTGACATCCTGCTGCTATAGAGGAGCCTCAGTCTGACATCCTGCCGCTATAGCAGAGCCTCAGTCTGACATCCTGCCGCTATAGCAGAGCCTCAGTCTGACATCCTGCCGCTATAGCAGAGCCTCAGTCTGACATCCTGCCGCTATAGCAGAGCCTCAGTCTGACATCCTACCGCTATAGCATCAGTCTGACATCCCGCCGCTATAGAGGAGCCTCAGTCTGACATCCTGCCGCTATAGCAGAGCCTCAGTCTGACATCCTGCCGCTATAGCAGAGCCTCAGTCTGACATCCTGCCGCTATAGCAGAGCTTCAGTCTGACATCCTGCCGCTATAGCAGAGCCTCAGTCTGAAATCCTGCCGCTATAGCAGAGCCTCAGTCTGACATCCTGCGGCTATAGCAGAGCCTCAGTGTGACATCCTGCCGCTATAGCAGAGCCTCAGTGTGACATCCTGCCGCTATAGCAGAGCCTCAGTCTGACATTCTGCCGCTATAGCAGAGCCTCAGTCTGACATCCTGCCTCTATAGCAGAGCCTCAGTCTGACATCCTGCCGCTATAGCAGAGCCTCAGTCTGACATCCTGCCGCTATAGCAGAGTCTCAGTCTGACATCCTGCCGCTATAGCAGAGTCTCAGTCTGACATCCTGCCGCTATAGCAGAGCCTCAGTCTGACATCCTGCCGCTATAGCAGAGCCTCAGTCTGACATCTTGCCGCTATAGCAGAGCCTCAGTCTGACATCCTGCCGCTATAGCAGAGCCTCAGTCTGACATCCTGCCGCTATAGCAGAGCCTCAGTCTGACATCCTGCCGCTATAGCAGAGCCTCAGTCTGACATCCTGCCACTATAGCAGAGCCTCAGTCTGACATCCTGCCGCTATAGCAGAGCCTCAGTCTGACAACCTGCCGCTATAGCAGAGCCTCAGTCTGACATCCTGCAGCTATAGCAGAGCCTCAGTCTGACATCTTGCCGCTATAGCAGAGCCTCAGTCTGACATCCTGCCGCTATAGCAGAGCCTCAGTCTGACATCCTACCGCTATAGCAGAGCCTTATACATTATGTATTCTTCTTGATTACAGGTGGGGCGGGGGCCCTGGTGCAGTGGTTAAAGCTGCCTGCTTGAAATGTCGGAAATCGCGGCCTCGAACCCCACTCCGGCCTTCAAGTTTCAAAGAAACAAAACTTTTCTTCCGCGCTCACTCGTAAAAATTCATTATTATGGGGAACCTCCGTGACCGAGAGTTGCTCGGCCTCTGATCGCCTGGGTTCGAATTTCGAATCCTGTGTCTGGAGGGCAGTGTCATCTCACCATCGGGCGGGGGCCCTAGGGTAGTGGTTAGCACCGCTGCCTTTCACGCCAGTGTTCGGGGTTCGTTTCCCGGTCTTGGCGGTTTGAAAAAAACACAAATGTTTCTTCCCCATCCACGTGTGAGAGTTAGTATTGTGGGGAGCCTCCGTGACCGAGAGGTAGCGTACTCGGCCTCAGGCCGCCAGGGCTCGAATTTCGAATCCTGTGTCTGGAGGACAGTGTCATCCCAATCATCTCACCATCCTCAGGAGGTTCTCCTGGCCCAGTTTAGCCTATATGTGCACAAAGGTGGCCTAAAGCCCGATTCATTTTATCTCACCATCCTCAGAAGGTTCTCCTCGCCCAGTTTAGCCTATATGTGCACTCTTTGATTACAGATTGCAGCGGGTCTCCCGTGCTTGGAGTGCTATACATCTTGATTTGTTGTATTCTCTTCGATTAGCCTACAGGTGGCAGTGGGTTTCCCGTGCTGGGAGTGGTGTACATTATGTATTCTTTCTGGGTTGCCCGTGCTGGGAGTGGTGTACATTATGTCTTCTCTCTGATTACAGGTGGCAGTGGGTTCCCCGTGCTGGGAGTGGTAAACATTATGTCTTGTCTCTGATTACAGGTGGCAGTGGGTTCCCCGTGCTGGGAGTGGTGTACATCATGTATTCTCTCTGGGTTCCCCGTGCTGGGAGTGGTGTACATCATGTATTCTCTCTGATTACAGGTGGCAGTGGGTTCCCCTTTCTGGGCGTGGTATACATTATGTCTTCTCTATAATTACAGATGGCAGTGGGTTCCCCGTGCTGAGAGTGGTGCTAGGGTTCATACTCTGGCCGATATTTGTTTTGCTGCTTATCGCCGCTGTCTGCTACAGGCTACAGTATTTGAGGACCATGAGAACCATGTCCCCTAGATCACAATCCAGTGAAGATTCAGGCTCAGTAGGGGGTATTATGTACTCCACCAGAGCTGTGGGTAGGCCATGGTGGACCGCGTCGTCCAAACTAAAAAGCGAACAGCCCGGAGCCATGCTTGGAGCCATGCCCGAGGCCATGCCCGGAGCCTCCAGAGATGAGGATACAATTTATGTAAGTAAAAATATATTTTATACGTGATTGATATAGGATTACAAATGTTCACAATAAACTTATCCTCAACAAATGTATCCTCTATTTGATCGGACAGGTGTCAATCACCACGCACCACAATGGCAACATGTGTCGACAAGTGTCAATCACCACGCACCACAATGGCAACACGTGATGACAGGTGGCAATCACCACGCACCACAATGGCAACACGTGTCGACAGGTGTCAATCACCACGCACCACAATGGCAACACGTGACTAGATGTGTCAATCACAACGGCAACACATGACGACAGGTGTCAATCACAAAGGCAACACGTGACGACATGTGTCAATCACAATGGCAACACGTGACGCCAGGTGTCAATCACCACATACCACAATGACAACACGAGACAGGTGTCAATCACCACGTACCACAGTGGCATCACGTGACGACAGGTGTCAATCACCACGCACCACAATGACAACACGTGACGACAGGTGTCAATCACCACGCATCACAATGGCAACACGTGACTACATGTGTCAATCACCACAATGACAACACGTGACTACTTGTGTCAATCACCACGCACCACAATGGCAACACGTGACGACAGGTGTCAATCACCACAATGACAACACGTGACTACATGTGTCAATCACCACGCACCACAATGGCAACACGTGACTACATGTGTCAATCACCACGCACTACAATGGCAACACGTGACGACAGGTGTCAATCACCACGCACCACAAAAAAAATGGCAACACGTGACTACATGTGTCACTCACCACGCACCACAATGGCAAGACGTGACTACATGTGTCAATCCCCACGCACCACAATGGCAACACGTGACGACAGGTGTCAGTCACCACGCACCACAATGACAACACGTGACTACATGTGTCAATCACCACGCACCACAATGGCAACACGTGACGACAGGTGTCAATCACCACGCACCACAATGACAACACGTGACTACATGTGTAAATCACCACTCACCACAACGACAACACGAGACAGGTGTCAATCACAATGGCAACACGTGACGCCAGGTGTCAATCACCACTCATCACAATGACAACACGAGACAGGTGTCAATCACAATGGCAACACGTTGACGCCAGGTGTCAATCACCACTCATCACAATGACAACACGAGACGACAGGTGTCAATCACAATGGCAACACGTGACGACAGGTGTCAATCACCACACACCACAATGGCAACACGTGTCGACAAGTGTCAATCACCACGCACCACATTGGCAACACGTGACGACAGGTGTCAATCACCACTCACCACAATGGCACACGTGACTACATGTGTCAATCACCACGCACCACAATGGCAACACGTGACGACAGGTGTCAATCACCACGCACCACAATGGCAACACGTGACGACAGGTTTCAATCACAATGACAACACGTGACGACAGGTGTCAATCACCACTCACCACAATGGCAACACGTGACGACAGGTGTCAATCACCACAATGGCAACACGTGACTACATGTGTCAATCACCACTCACCACAATGGCAACAAGTGAAGACAGGTGGCAATCACCACGCACCACAATGGCAACACGTGACGACAGGTGTCAATCATAACGCACCAGAATGACAACACGTGACTACATGTGTCAATCACCACTCACCACATTGGCAACACGTGACGACAGGTGGCAATCACCACGCACAACAATGGCAACACGTGACGACAGGTGTCAATCACCACTCACCACAAGGGCAACACGTGACGACAGGTGTCAATCACCACGCACAACAATGGCAACACGTGACGACAGGTGTCAATCACCACGCACCACAAGGGCAACACGTGACGACAGGTGGCAATCACCACGCACAACAATGGCAACACGTGACGACAGGTGTCAATCACCACGCACCACAAGGGCAACACGTGACGACAGGTGGCAATCACCACACACCACAAGGGCAACACGTGACGACAGGTGTCAATCACCACACACCACAAGGGCAACACGTGACGACAGGTTTCAATCACCACACACCACAATGGCAACACGTGACGACAGGTGTCAATCACCACTCACCACAATGGCAACACGTGACGACAGGTGTCAATCACCACGCACCACAATGGCAACACGTGACGACAGGTGTCAATCACCACTCACCACAATGGCAACACGTGACTACATGTGTCAATCACCACACACCACAATGGCAACACGTGACGACAGGTGTCAATCACCACACACCACAATGGCAACACGTGACGACAGGTGTCAATCACCACACACCACAATGGCAACACGTGACGACAGGTGTCAATCACCACTCACCACAATGGCAACACGTGACGACAGGTTTCAATCACAATGACAACACGTGACGACAGGTGTCAATCACCACTCACCACAATGGCAACACGTGACGACAGGTGTCAATCACCACACACCACAATGGCAACACGTGACCACAGGTGTCAATCACCACGCACCACAATGACAACACGTGACTACATGTGTCAATCACCACGCACCACAATGGCAACACGTGACGACAGGTGTCAATCACCACGCACCAGAATGACAACACGTGACTACATGTGTCAATCACCACTCACCACAACGACAACACGAGACAGGTGTCAATCACAATGGCAACACGTTGACGCCAGGTGTCAATCACCACTCATCACAATGACAACACGAGACGACAGGTGTCAATCACAATGGCAACACGTGACGACAGGTGTCAATCACCACACACCACAATGGCAACACGTGTCGACAAGTGTCAATCACCACGCACCACAATGGCAACACGTGACGACAGGTGTCAATCACCACTCACCACAATGGCACACGTGACTACATGTGTCAATCACCACGCACCACAATGGCAACACGTGACGACAGGTGTCAATCACCACTCACCACAATGGCACACGTGACTACATGTGTCAATCACCACGCACCACAATGGCAACACGTGACGACAGGTGTCAATCACCACTCACCACAATGGCACACGTGACTACATGTGTCAATCACCACGCACCACAATGGCAACACGTGACGACAGGTGTCAATCACCACGCACCACAATGGCAACACGTGACGACAGGTTTCAATCACAATGACAACACGTGACGACAGGTGTCAATCACCACTCACCACAATGGCAACACGTGACGACAGGTGTCAATCACCACAATGGCAACACGTGACTACATGTGTCAATCACCACTCACCACAATGGCAACAAGTGAAGACAGGTGGCAATCACCACGCACCACAATGGCAACACGTGACGACAAGTGTCAATCACCACGCACCACAATGGCAACACGTGACGACAGGTGTCAATCACCACTCACCACAATGGCAACACGTGACGACAGGTGTCAATCACCACACACCACAATGGCAACACGTGACTACATGTGTCAATCAACACTCATCACAATGGCAACACGTGACGCCAGGTGTCAATCACCTCACACCACAATGGCAACAGGTGACGACAAGTGTCAATCACCACGCACCACAATGGCAACACGTGACGACAGGTGTCAATCACCACTCACCACAATGGCAACACGTGACGACAGGTGTCAATC
The DNA here is from genome assembly GCA_964017125.1 of Flabesymbios commensalis. Lineage (NCBI taxonomy): Eukaryota > Metazoa > Annelida > Polychaeta > Terebellida > Flabelligeridae > Flabesymbios > Flabesymbios commensalis. The sequence continues at coordinate 527,699 of OZ024917.1, forward strand.
ACCACACACCACAATGGCAACACGTGACTACATGTGTCAATCACTACTCACCACAATGGCAACACGTGACGCCAGGTGTCAATCACCTCACACCACAATGGCAACACGTGACGACAGGTGGCAATCACCACTCACCACAATGGCAACACGTGACTACATGTGTCAATCACTACTCACCACAATGGCAACACGTGACGCCAGGTGTCAATCACCACGCACCACAATGGCAACACGTGACGACAGGTGTCAATCACCACGCACCACAATGGCAGCACGTGACGACAGGTGGCAATCACCACACACCACGATGGCAACACGTGACTACATGTGTCAATCACCACGCACCACAATGGCAACACGTGACTACATGTGTCAATCATCACTCACCACAATGGCAACACGTGACGCCAGGTGTCAATCACCACGCACCACAATGGCAACACGTGACGACAGGTGGCAATCACTACGCACCACAATGGCAACACGTGACGCCAAGTGTCAATCACCTCACACCACAATGGCAACACGTGACGACAGGTGTCAATCACCACACACCACAATGGCAACACGTGACGACAGGTGTCAATCACCACTCACCACATTGGCAACACGTGACGACAGGTGGCAATCACCACGCACAACAATGGCAACACGTGACGACAGGTGTCAATCACCACTCACCACAAGGGCAACACGTGACGACAGGTGTCAATCACCACGCACAACAATGGCAACACGTGACGACAGGTGTCAATCACCACTCACCACAATGGCAACACGTGACGACAGGTGTCAATCACCACACACCACAATGGCAACACGTGACTACATGTGTCAATCACCACACACCACAATGGCAACACGTGACGACAGGTGTCAATCACCACACACCACAATGGCAACACGTGACGACAGGTGTCAATCACCACACACCACAATGGCAACACGTGACGACAGGTGTCAATCACCACTCACCACAATGGCAACACGTGACGACAGGTTTCAATCACCACGCACCACAATGGCAACACGTGACGACAGGTGTCAATCACCACTCACCACAATGGCAACACGTGACTACATGTGTCAATCACCACACACCACAATGGCAACACGTGACGACAGGTGTCAATCACCACACACCACAATGGCAACACGTGACGACAGGTGTCAATCACCACACACCACAATGGCAACACGTGACGACATGTGTCAATCACCACGCACCACAATGGCAACACGTGACGACAGGTGTCAATCATAACGCACCAGAATCACAACACGTGACTACATGTGTCAATCACCACTCACCACATTGGCAACACGTGACGACAGGTGGCAATCACCACGCACAACAATGGCAACACGTGACGACAGGTGTCAATCACCACTCACCACAAGGGCAACACGTGACGACAGGTGTCAATCACCACGCACAACAATGGCAACACGTGACGACATGTGTCAATCACCACGCACCACAAGGGCAACACGTGACGACAGGTGGCAATCACCACACACCACAAGGGCAACACGTGACGACAGGTGTCAATCACCACACACCACAAGGGCAACACGTGACGACAGGTGTCAATCACCACTCACCACAATGGCAACACGTGACGACAGGTGTCAATCACCACTCACCACAATGGCAACACGTGACGACAGGTGGCAATCACCACACACCACAATGGCAACACGTGACGACAGGTGTAAATCACCACGCACCACAATGGCAGCACGTGACTACATGTGTCAATCACCACTCACCACAATGGCAACACGAGACGACAGGTGTCAATCACCACACACCACAATGGCAACACGTGACGACAGGTGTCAATCACCACTCACCACAATGGCAACACGTGACGACAGGTGTCAATCACCACTCACCACAATGGCAACACGTGACGACAGGTGGCAATCACCACGCACCACAATGGCAACACGTGACGACATGTGTCAATCACCACACACCACAATGGCAACACGTGACGACAGGTGGCAATCACCACGCACCACAATGGCAACACGTGACGACAGGTGACAATCACCACTCACCACAATGGCAACGCATGACGTTGACCCGATGTTGGTTTAATATTGTGCCAAAGTCGACCAATATAAAACCTTTAACCACCAAATTATTTAATTTGAATTTTTACCCAATTGAAGTTGTGTCTAGCTACCGCGACATACAAGTTCCATTGGGCTAAAATCACTCATATTTGTTTAATTTGAGACCAAACATTTGCAAATCTTGATCTGAAAACACACTTTTCAATCCCAATAACTGTGATTTGATCGCTAATAAGAGTAATTAAAAACGACTGTGGTCGCGTTTAGCAATTTATAGGTTAGCGCCTCAGAGCTCGGGACACCGAGAATTTAGGCGCATTTGAAGTTTTTCATTCAATTTTATTTCATAAATCAACACTCATCAGAGACTGTGGTTCCCGCAAACATTACACGCTGACCCAGTGCTTATTTAATGTTGGCCCACTGTCTACACCTCTGGCCCAACATTAAATCAGCATTGGCCGAATGTCTCGTATTCGCTGGGGATCTTACTACTCACTAAATGTCTCTTAAAAATATTCCACGTCTGTTTGTTGACCCTCTAGCTATGCCCGTGACTTTTATTCCACGTCTGTTTGTTGACCTTCTAGCTTATGCCCGTGACTTATATTCCACATCAGTTTGTTGACCCTTTAGCTATGCCCGTGATTTATATTCCACGTCTGTTTGTCGACCCTTCAGCTATACCCGTGACTTATATTCCACGTATGTTTGTTGACCCTCTAGCTATGCCCGTTACTTATATTCCACGTCTGTTTGTTCACCCTTCAGCTATACCCGTGACTTATATTCCACGTCTGTTTGTTCACCCTTCAGCTATACCCGTGGCTTATATTCCACGTCTGTTTGTTCACCCTTCAGCTATGCCCATGACTTATATTCCACGTCTGTTTGTTGACACTTTAGCTATGCCCGTGATTTATATTCTACGTCTGTTTGTTGACCCTCTAGCTATGCCCGTGACTTATATTCCACGTCTGTTTGTTGACTCTTCTGCTATACCCGTGACTTATATTCCACGTCTGTTTGTTGACTCTTCAGCTATGCCCGTAACTTATATTCCACGTCTGTTTGTTGACTCTTCAGCTATACCCATGACTTATATTCCACGTCTGTTTGTTGACCATTCAGCTATGCCCGTGACTTATATTCCACGTCTGTTTGTTGACTCTTCATCTATGCCCTTGACTTATATTCCACCTCTGTTTGTTGATCCTTCAGCTATGCCTGTGACTTATATTCCACGTCTTTTTGTTGACCCTTTAGCTATGCCCGTGACTTATATTCCACGTCTGTTCGTTGACCCTCCAGATATGCCCATGATTTATATTCCACGTCTGTTTGTTGACTCTTCAGCTATGCCCGTGACTTATATTCTACATCTGTTTGTTGACCCTTCAGCTATGCCCGTGACTTATATTCCACGTCTGTTTGTTGACCCTCCAGATATACCCATGATTTATATTCCACGTCTGTTTGTTGACTCTTTAGCTATGCCCGTGACTTATATTCCCGTCTGTTTGTCGACCCTTCAGCTATGCCCGTGATTTATGTCCAACGTCTGTTTGTTGACCCTTCAGCTATGCCCGTGACTTATATTCCATGTCTGTTTGTTGACCCTTCAGCTATACCCGTGAGTTATATTCCACGTCTGTTTGTTGACCCTTCAGCTATGCCCGTGACTTATATTCCACGTCTGTCTGTTGACCCTTCAGCTATGCCCGTGACTTATATTCCACGCCTGTTTGTCAACCCTTCATCTATGCCCATGATTTATATTCCACGTCTGTTTGTGGACCCTTCAGCTATGCCCTTGACTTATATTAGGCTACACGTCTGTTTGTTGACCCTTCAGCTATGCCCGTGACTTATATTCCACGTCTGTTTGTTGACCCTTCAGATATGCCCGTGACTTATATCCCAAGTCTGTTTGTTGACCCTTCAGCTATGCCCGTGACTTATATTCCACGTATGTTTGTTGACCCTTCAGCTATACCCGTGACTTATATTCCACGTCTGTTTGTTGACCCTTCAGCTATGCCCGTGACTTATATTCCACGTCTGTTTGTTGACCCTTCAGATAGGCCCGTGACTTATATTTCACGTCTGTTTGTCGACCCTTCAGCTATGCCCGTGACTTATATTCCACGTCTGTTTGTCGACCCTTCAGCTATGCCTGTGACTTATATTAGGCTACACGTCTGTTTGTCGACCCTTCAGCTATGCCCGTGAATTATATTCCACGTCTGTTTGTCGACCCTTCAGCTATGCCCGTGACTTATATTAGGCTACACGTCTGTTTGTTGACCCTTCAGCTATGCCCGTGACTTATATTTCACGTCTGTTTGTCGACCCTTCAGCTATGCCCGTGACTTATATTCCACGTCTGTTTGTTGACCCTCCAGATATGCCCATGATTTGTATTCCACGTTTGTTTGTTGACTCTTAAGCTATGCCCGTGACTTATATTCCCGTCTGTTTGTCGACCCTTCAGCTATGCCCGTGATTTATGTCCAACGTCTGTTTGTTGACCCTTCAGCTATGCCCGTGACTTATATTCCATGTCTGTTTGTTGACCCTTCAGCTATACCCGTGAGTTATATTCCACGTCTGTTTGTTGACCCTTCAGCTATGCCCGTGACTTATATTCCACGTCTGTCTGTTGACCCTTCAGCTATGCCCGTGACTTATATTCCACACCTGTTTGTCAACCCTTCATCTATGCCCGTGATTTATATTCCACGTCTGTTTGTGGACCCTTCAGCTATGCCCTTGACTTATATTAGGCTACACGTCTGTTTGTTGACCCTTCAGCTATGCCCGTGACTTATATTCCACGTCTGTTTGTTGACCCTTCAGATATGCCCGTGACTTATATCCCAAGTCTGTTTGTTGACCCTTCAGCTATGCCCGTGACTTATATTCCACGTATGTTTGTTGACCCTTCAGCTATACCCGTGACTTATATTCCACGTCTGTTTGTTGACCCTTCAGCTATGCCCGTGACTTATATTCCACGTCTGTTTGTTGACCCTTCAGATAGGCCCGTGACTTATATTTCACGTCTGTTTGTCGACCCTTCAGCTATGCCCGTGACTTATATTCCACGTCTGTTTGTCGACCATTCAGCTATGCCCGTGACTTATATTAGGCTACACGTCTGTTTGTCGACCCTTCAGCTATGCCCGTGAATTATATTCCACGTCTGTTTGTCGACCCTTCAGCTATGCCCGTGACTTATATTAGGCTACACGTCTGTTTGTTGACCCTTCAGCTATGCCCGTGACTTATATTTCACGTCTGTTTGTCGACCCTTCAGCTATGCCCGTGACTTATATTCCACGTCTGTTTGTCGACCCTTCAGCTATGCCCGTGACTTATATTTCATGTCTGTTTGTCGACCCTTCAGCTATGCCCGTGACTTATATTCCACGTCTGTTTGTCGACCCTTCAGCTATGCCCGTGACTTATATTAGGCTACACGTCTGTTTGTTGACCCTTCAGCTATGCCCGTGACTTATATTAGGCTACACCTCTGTTTGTTGACCCTTCAGCTATGCCCGTGACTCATATTTCACATCTGTTTGTCGACCCTTCAGCTATGCCCGTGACTTATATTCCACGTCTGTTTGTCGACCCTTCAGCTATGCCTGTGACTTATATTAGGCTGCACGTCTGTTTGTTGACCCTTCAGCTATGCCCGTGACTTATATTCCACGTCTGTTTGTCGACCCTTCAGCTATGCCCGTGACTTATATTCCACGTCTGTTTGTCGACCCTTCAGCTATGCCCGTGACTTCTGTTCAACGTCTGTCTGTTGACCCTTCAGCTATGTCCGTGACTTATATTCCCCGTCTGTTTGTTAACCCTTCAGCTATGCCCGTGACTAATATTCCACGTCTGTTTGTTGACCCTTCAGCTATGCCTGTGACTTATATTCCACGTCTGTTTGTTGACCCTTCAGCTATCCCCATGACTTATATTCCACGTCTGTTTGTTGATCCTTCAGATATGCCCGTGACTTATATCCCACGTTTGTTTGTTGACCCTTCAGCTATACCCGTGACTTATATTCAACGTCTGCTTTTTTACCCTTCAGCTATGTCCGTGACTTATATTCCACGTCTGTTTGTTGACACTTTAGCTATGCCCGTGACTAATATTCCACGTCTGTTTGTTGACCCTTCAGCTATGCCCGTGACATATATTCCACGTCTGTTTGTTGACCCTTCAGCTATGCTCGTGACTTATATTCCACGTCTGTTTGTTGACCCTTCAGCTATGCCCGTGACTTATATTCCACGTCTGTTTGTTGACCCTCTAGCTATGCCCGTGACTTATATTCCACGTCTTTTTGTTGACCCTCTAGCTATGCCCTAGACTTATATTCCACATCTGTTTGTTGACCCTTCAGCTATGCTCGTGACTTGTATTCCACATGTGTTTGTTGACCCTTCAGCTATGCCCGTGACTTATATTCCACGTCTGTTTGTTGACCCTTCAGCTATGCCCGTGACTTATATTAGGCTACACGTCTGTTTGATGACCCTTCAGCTATGCCCGTGACTTATATTAGGCTACACGTCTGTTTGATTACCATTCAGCTATGCCCGTGACTTATATTCCACGTCTGTTTGTTGACCCTCTAGCTATGCCCGAGACTTTTGTCTGATTTTTGTTCACTTTGAAGTGTGCATTGCTCCCATATCACAATGAATTAAATTGTCCAATACTATACAATTTGTAAGAGTGGTATACCATGATTGTATGTATGCTTAAGACGTCCACATTTCGCATTTCTATTATTTTCTGTGAAACTAGTTTGACGTATTTATGTGTCATGGGTTGTTAAAATCTTCCACCTACATATAAATATGATTATATTTCATTCATTGTGGGGGTGAATTCCCAGGGCAATTCACATCCCACAATGAAAGAAAATTAATAAAATATTATCAAATAGTCAATTTTATTATATCAAACTTATGCCCAAATATCCCTATTTAAACGAGTAATAGTATTTAATAGTGTCGCATGATAAGCGTCACCAGCAGGTAAATGCTTATGGACTAGCATGTATCTTGTATTGTAAATGTTTCTTGACCAGTATGTTTATTGTGTTGTGATAATTTATTGACTAGTATGTATCTTGTGATGTTTTATAGAGTTGGGAGCGTGCTGACGCCAGACCAAGCCTGACATGATACAAGATGTATGACTGAATTACGCTGATTATATGCGGACGTATTATAAGTATACATTCACCATATTGAGATTACAGTAGATCAAGTGCAAAAAGGGGCAGATATATAGGGGCTTTAAAAGAGCACGACTTGATCTTTTGTGTGCTTGATATGCCATGCACACAAACGACAGCTTCTAGCCTGCTCTTTAAGGTTCAATAAGAAAAACAATATTACGTTCCACCACATACCTAGGCTATCTATGGAGTCGCCTTGAGCTGGAGCTAATATTGTACAATAATAACGATGATATCTGAGACGACAGATATCAAAATAACTTTTCATGATACATATGCCGTTTATTACTTCTCATGGTATATATGCCGTTTATCACTTTTCATGGTACAAACGAAAATCCAATGTAAAATAATACCTCACCAGTTATTTTATGCACCAGTATTTTCACTAGAAGATGAATGGCTAAAACAACAGGTGGAGAATTATCAACACATATAGCATAGGATAATAATGCTCCCTGGGAGTTACGAGGTTTTGGTGTCACTCTGTAAAGAGGCACTTAGCACTTTTTAATTCTACAGGGGATGTGTTCATGCAGGTATTTCCCATTTTCTCGTCGATATATTGTTTTCAAACGTGTTAAAAAAATAAGTAGGATTTTAATAGAATAATTATTCAGAGTACTTCAGTTATTTGATATGATTTAATGTTTGTGATAATTATATAATTATATGTTACTATGATCGCTAAGAACCATTTTATTTCCCTTGTTGTTTGCATCAAGCCATACATAGCTATTGCGATTAAAGGCAGGGCAACTATTATTTTATTTACAAATCGATAATCCTGCACATATAGACAACTAAAATGTCTCTGTTTTTAGGAAAATGAGCGAGATGGCATAGATGTGTGTAGATGTGATGTGTGTATATTTGTGCTTGATCAAGTGTGTCCATTTGCGTGTGTGTGTGTGTGCGTGCATGTGTGCGAATGTTCATGTGTGGGTGTGGGTGTAGGTGTGTGGGTGTTTTTACGTACGTAAACAAATGTGAGACACAAATGATTATCCAGTGAGACCTTGAAGAATACATTGCCGTAGTTATGATTTTTATAAATGTAATAGTGCCATATAGCATAAGAGAATCGAAGATACAATAAAGTAAATGGACATCTTGATATGGAAATAGTGATATTATTATTATGTTCAAAATTACGTGGATATATTTTAACTAGTCACAAATATGTATAGATGAGAAGACCGGGTGTGCTGTTATATATTGTATAAGAGAACACTGCGTGTGCTCTCAAACACAGATTATATAAGAGAACACTGGACACTGGGTGTGCTCTTATATGCAGATTAGATAGGAGAAGACTGAGTCTGCTCGTATACACAGATTATATAAGAGAAGACTGAGTCTGCTCGTATACACAGATTATATTAGAGAACACTGTGTGTGCTCTTATATATAGATTATATAAGGGAAGATTGGGTGTGCTCTTATATACATATTATATAAAAGAAGACTTAGTGTACTGTTATATACAGAATATATAAGAGAAAACTAAGTGTGCTCTTATATACAGAATATATATTCATTTTATTTATTTTCATTCACTACAACAAACCAGAATGTATTTTTAGGTCTCATTTCTCCGTCGATGCTAGCATAAATAAAGTAATGTAATACTATGCTTCTCATTTATGATATGTTTAGTCTATGCTACAGAGTATTCAACAAAACTTGACACTGCAAACGACCGGAGCACAACCCTGCAAATAAAAGTACCTGCATACGTGAGACGTATGCAGTTACTGCCAGTAGTCTTCACGTCGGAAAAACATTACTCTGTTATTTATAAATATAATCATACGAAGAACAATTGTACATTGCTACTTTTAATAATAACAAGATCATGTTCATTATGTTGGTTATACAAACTGTCACACTTGTCGTGTTCATTTGTTATGTGATAGTACAACTGTTTATTATATAATTGTATTAGTTATAAGTGTCGAGAGGCTTCACCAGGTGGGGCATGTATCGCGTCTCAACTCACACTTCTTGTTTAATGTTATCCCGGTGATGGGCCAACATTTCTAAGAGTTTGCCCCGCACTGCCCGGGCAACGGGTCAACAGTTTGACAGTTTATATATCTCTATTCTGATTATAGTATATTCTTCAGTTTATTCTATTCAAGATTATAAATAATATTTTCATAGCAAATGTCTTATTCAGTAAATGTTTATCCTATTACCATAGGGGAACGGTCCCGTTAAACCCTCACGATGTATCAAAACAAAATTTTGCATCTTTGAAGAATGACCCTAATTTTTTTTTCAACTGTTTTAATAATAACACACATTTTTTTGCATTTGTCACCCACTTCAAGTCATCTTCATCCACTACAAGGACCGTTTCAAGCCAGTTCCAAACCAAATGGTGTCTATTTTTTAAAATATTAACATTTGTTTGTCATTTGGAGCTAAAAATTAAGTAATCAATTCTAGCTTCAAATGAATGAAAAATAGGAACAAATAATTTCGCATCACATGGATCAAATAATTAATAGTGTTTCGAAAGCGTAAACTATATTATTTTTTGAAATATAAAAAAGATAGAATATCTGGTCTGTGTTTTCTATAGAATGTTGTGGAATATAGAATTATTTTTAATCTCTGTAGCCCAGCTTTGATGGAAGTGTTTTCATGTTTGATATGTCAATATGCACTGCTATATCACATTGAATATGGATACGAAAAACATAAGAAACATCTTAATGTTAACCGAACAAAACCATGACATGATGTATTTTTATAGCAAATAAACTATTTTATATTATTATCATTCATCTTCTGTTGTTCTTACACTGTTTCAAGAAGGTGACCAATAAGTATTTGATATTGTAACAAGCAAATATAAAAATTTCACTATATCAATTTTAGTGTATGTTTTTTTGTAATGAATTAATTGCCTTTTAACAGATTATGTAATATAACCGCTGCTCTTTTGAAAATAAAAATGATTACTTTTGACTAAATGCTCATATACTGCTCTGCAAGACCAAAAGGCAGTATCTGCTTACTTGTAAGTAAGCAGATAATGCCTTTTGGCTTTGCATGGACTTGTAAGTGAGCAGACACTACCTTTTGGCTTTGCATGGCAGTATAGGAGCTCATGAGCGTGTTCCCCACTCTGGTATTCAGATTTGAAAAGGGGTTTTAAGAAGTGATCACTTATAGACTAGCCAATAATTTGAACAACAACTGTTATATACGCGAAGGATTATTTTGTAATCTTCATAAAAAACACTTGTGTAGGCCTACATGTGTGAATTTGTTTTAAAAAAGGCTAGTTCAGTATTCTGTTTACACTTGCATAACCATGATAACTATTTATTAAAATAATACACATGCATACCTATTGATTAAAATACTATAAGCCTATGGTATTACAGTAAGTCAATATTTTTAAATTTCAATTAGCTTCATCTGAACGAGATAACTATGAGCTCCAATATACCCTTCAAACATTGGTGTTATAGACGATTAGAGGACATGAGACGATACTAATTTACACTACTCACGAATAATGGTGATTGGGAAGGTTATTATATTCACAATGGACCTAGATATTAGAGACATACCACGTGTTTTAGATCTAGGTCAAGTGCTTGACAAAATACAGAACCAGCCAAGACTGCACTGGCATTGCGTTATGATAACGTAACATGTAGCACTGGTTATAAAACGTGTGGGATTATAATATATGATTAGGCCCTACAATGCATTTGGCACGATGTAGGATTATAATGTAGGCCTCGGAGTAGGATAATTATATAGATGACACGGAGTAGGATAATGATGTATATGGCACGGTGTAGGATAATGATGTATATGGCACGATGTAGGATAATGATGTATATGGCACGGTGTAGGATAATGATGTATATGGCACGGTGTAGGATAATGATGTATATGGCACGGTGTAGGATAATTATATAGATGACACGGTGTAGGATAATGATGTATATGGCACGGTGTAGGATAATGATGTATATGGCACGGTGTAGGATAATGATGTATATGGCACGGTGTAGGATAATGATGTATATGGAATGGTGTAGGATAATGATGTATATGGCACGGTGTAGGATAATGATGTATATGGCACGGTGTAGGATAATGATGTATATGGCACAGTGTAGGATTTTGAGGCCTATTAATGCATATGGCGGCATGGTTTCAGACGGTGACACCAGCATCAAACCAACACTGGTGAACAATCTCATGATATGTAGGTATTACTAATGGACGATTATCTTACGTGCGATAATGAAAGTAGAGTTTTCCACTGAGGGGGAAATGATATCCAGAATGATCTATGGACGACACGAGCTTCAGTATGGAGATCCAGATCCAGAGAGTTGAGCAGTGTGAGCCCATGATGAGAGGTCCTATGGCAGGTGGCAGGATGTTCAGCAGGATGTTCTCCACAGGGTGGGCGGGACAGCAGTGATGCCTATAGGAACCGTCCACTTGTGGTGTCTCTTGTGAATGTGTTTGTATAGAAGGGGTGTGTGGCACAACCTGCAAGAAATAGATTCTAAATTACCAAAAATACACACACACAGTGTTGGATAGGCCTACCTGTGTCTGTGTAGTGTTGGGTATCTGTGTGTGTAGTGTTTGTACCTGTGTAAGTAGGAAGACTTCCTCCATGAGCACAGCAATCCCTAGGTCTCTGATGATGGTGGTGAAGCCAGGCAACTCGGGGGAGAATGACATACCTCTGTATATCATCAGGTTCGCACTCATGTACATGAAGGGATACAGGACTAGGGTCTGATTGATTACCACCCAGAATAACACCTGTAACAGCTTCTGTTTACCAACCTTAGAATGACAAAAAAACACAAATTAACCAGATACACCACATGACCTGATTGCAATCGGACTATAAGCCTAATGTGTAAATACGTGAATTGTATATCCTGATGACAACATACGCTCTGACACTGAGAAATAAAATTGCTTCATTACACATTGCTAATTGTAGGTTATTGGCACAGAACGTCTAATTTGCTTTTATCACACAACACATATTAATAGATCTTTTCACCCGACGACTCCAGTATAGATCCACACAGCATTTAGACCGTAGTGTTGTCAGTGCCGCTAAATGATTCCTGATCATTTACAGGGTAATTAATTCTTCCAATACAGTTGAATGACAAAACATGAGTAGTGTATGCCTTCATATATTTAAAATAAAAAAACGCTATTATTTTTGTGCTATTTAGTTTACTAAATATAGGAGCATACAAAAGTAACATTTCGGACAAAAATAATTTTACTGTGGGTTCTGATAAGCGAGTAATATATAATTATAGGCCTATATCCACATGACAGAGGGGTTGGAATGTGGATATAAAAATCTCTTACCACAATAAACTTCTACTGATTTATATAAAGTGCATTTTCGGATGCGATTATGGCTGGGATATCATTATTATAAATGAACTAGTCAACTGTGATTCTAGGTCCATAGCCCAGTTGTGAACATCAACCATATTCATTAATTGCGACACTCCCTTTGGTCTGTAGGCATAATACTTGTGAACAAAGCCCCGCCCCCTGTACGCCTTAGTACAGGCCGTAATATTGGATATTGATGTTCACTGGGATTAGAATGTTATTTTTTGGCACCAATGTTTTTTGTCTCTATTAGGTTTACTGATTCAGAAAAATTTTGGTGCTATTTTTTCTTTTTGGGTTTAAAGGTAATTTATTTTGAGGTCATTCAATATATAATATACTTTTTATATAGCAAACACTACAAAGCCATATTATTGGGATTTTGATAAAACCCAAGTGGATAAGTAAGTTGGAGGAAAGGAAGATAATATAATAATATAAAAGTACTCACATTTTGATGTCTCTAAAATCTGCCGTTTCCAAAATTTCCTTCGGCGAAGTTAATAGAACTTGATAACAAAGGAAAAGTTAGGGGTTTATTAGGTAAAGGTACTGTTATAGGTAAATGTTATAGGTAAAATTCTGAAAATTGGTAAGAGGAGTGCTGATAGTGAAAGCAAACGGGTAAGTGACAGATTTAGTGGCAAAAGTGTATGGCTTGGCTGTGTACGTGTAAAAGGCTGCGGGTTGTGTAAGTTGTACACAACCACAGGGTGCAATCAAACGAATGACAATTCTAACATATTCCCGAGGACAAGAAAAATGCAATTAGCAATTGCATTGTATCATATAGGGAAATATAGCGCAAATATCAATAGAAAATAGCATTTATACATAAACAATAAAATGACAGTGGTAATTAACTCAGAAATACATTACACATAATAATAACTACATGTTATTGGCTTTTGGCCCTTTGTGCCATCAAACGCACAGAGCGACGAACTGTTTCTACCGGCAAATGGCCTACAGGTGGTGTTTCATCGACATTGTTGCATGGTAAAATAGATTCATTTGTGAGCTGTTGAAGTTCTAAAGGGTACAAATGGTTGATTGAATAATTTTGAATTGAACCATCCCTTTTTACATTGGCAGATCTGATTTTATTATCATCACCCTTGAAGACTTCAACAACTCTACCCAGCAACCAAAATGGTCTGGACTTTTGTGGGTGACGTATGAGAACGATGTCATCAACATCAATCTTATTTTCAAATCTATGCTCATAACTATTTTTAGTACTTTCTCTAAGGGACAACAAGTAAGCATTGTTCCACAATTCATGGAAGTGTTTGAGTAGATGATTTCTGTTTGATAGGGACTGTAATAATAGGGATTAAGAAGGAGGTTCTGAAAGTGTGGGGTTTTCTCCCTCAATTCTCAGAAACAAGTTGGTATTAGAGTTGGGATAGATAAAACTATTGGGGGTAATCACTTCTAGATCCGATTCAGAAGTTCGATATGTCAATGGTCTAGAGTTAACTGCATTTTCAACATCACATAAGAGAGTGAGCATTTCAAAATATTCTATTTTAGATCGACCTACAGTTTTTCGAATACAGTTTTTGACTACTCGAATCAACCTTTCCCAAGTACTGCCTACCCAGGGAGAGTAAACAGGTATTGTAACATGTTTTATATTGTTGGTCTGGAAATGTTCCAGAAATTGGCTGCAAGAGAAAACTTCAGATATAACATCACATCCTTTTAGAAAGGATCTAGCATTATCGCTATATATGTGAGATGGAATACCAAACTTGTTGCTGAATCTCAGTAAAGCTGAGACAAAGGAATGAGTGCTCATATCAGGTATAAGATCTAAATGAACAGCTCTAGTTTTCAAACAAGTAAAAATAAGTATGTACATTTTGCGCCTTTGTCCATAGTTTTCAACCCATAAATGGCCAGTAAAGTCAACTCCAGTATGACGGTAAGGTACAATCAAATTGACTCGGTGTTTGGGTAAGCTAGTCACTTTTGGATATTTGAATTGCAATCTATTCATTTCACGACATATCATACAGTGGGAAAGCACTTTTTTGATTACCAGTCTGCCTTTAGGCACCTAAAACCCTCCCAAGCGCAATGCATTGAGGGTAGTACCCACACCAAGGTGTTTTACTCTATGATGAAAATGAATAATTAACAGGTTAGTCAAGTGGTCACTTTTACCTAACAGAATATGATTTTGTACTCCCTCCTCGTGTGTTATATTCATGTTAATTCTTCCCTTTGATCTAATAACCCCTTCCTCATCTATGTATAAATTGAGGTCTTTGACCAAATCGGGAATGTTTCTATTTCCAGGAGAGTTTAAAAAGGAAATTTCCTTTGGAAAACATTCTGCTTGCATAGTTTTAACTAGATACGTTATGGCACTTTGAACCGTATCAATATTGACCTTGCATTTTATTTTAATGAAGCGGAACACCAACTCAGTCACTCTAAGTAACTTTCCATAATTTAAGAATGATTTTGTTGGTATACACTCCATCTTTGAACCTTGAAATTGGTCATTGTTTATTGCTACATTTGTTTGAATTGTTTTCCTATTAGCATCACTCAGACAGTTTAATTCGTTCACAGGCCAATCACTGTCAGCTGTTTTCAGCCATTCTGGACCGTATGTCCAAAATTGAAGTAAGTCTTTAAACTTGTTTAGGGACAATCCCCTAGTTAAAAGATCCGCAGGGTTTTGATCTGTTGGCACATACTTGAAAACAATATCCAAGTTATACTTGACTTTCAATTCTTGTGTCATCATACTAATGTCTTTCAGTCTGTTTTTAGCAAATTTTGGTTTTTGGTTTTTATTTGCTGGGACATCAGCCAAGACAAAACTACTTGGGCATCTACTGAAATCACAAGCCTCTTGAATGTAACATTGGGGTAGGAATCCAGTATTAAATGAAGGCATTTTACACCCAATAACACGGACAACAATTCAAGAGTTGGTAAGCTTCGAGGTTTTATAGGAGTGACTTTGGCTTTAGCAAACATCAAGTTGGACTTGTTATCTTGAACATTGTACAATGCAAGCCCATACGATTGTTTTGAGGAATCACAGAAAAGATACAAATCAGTGTCAAATGCCTCATTCACAACATATCTTGGAAATGTAACATTCAGAGATGTTAAATCATGAGCTAACTGGGACCATAAATTCATATGTTTTACCATGACATTTTCATCCCATGAAAGATTTTGTGACCAGAGCTCTCTCATGAAAATTTTACTTCTCACTGTAACAGGCAAATAAAGACCGAGAGGATCAAGCAATTTGGAAGTTTGACATAATATACCTCTTTTTGTCTTCGCGTCTTTATCAAATACGGTTCCAGACAACTTGAATACATCTGTTTTAGTTGAATATTTGTAACTTAGTAACTTTTCATAGGGACTTTCATGCTCAATATATTTGTTATCGGAGATCATTCTCTCTCTTAGCATAGGGCTATTAGAAGTCCAAGACCTCAAATCAAATCCACCCTTTCTCATTCTCTGGTCAAGATCTAAGTACAAAGAGAGAAATTTGTCTTGATCATTTGCTGTAAGCATCAAATTGTCAACATAAAAATTGTTCAGTAATACCTCAGAGCAGTAATCTGAAGGAAACTGCTTAGCATGGTGCTTGATGATAAAATTAAGAATGAAAGGACTGGCATTGTAACCGAGGATTATGGTTTTGTATCTGAAACAGCTCAATTTGTTTCCTTCTTTTAAGAAAAAACAAAACGTGTTTTTGTCTTCTTCGTGGCCTAGTTTAATCATCAGAAAGGCTTTTCTGATGTCTGAAATCATAGTGAACTTATTAGCTTTCAAATATAAAAGAAGTTTTGTCATATCAGTCATCAAATTGATTCCAGGATATGCAGCTTCATTTAGAGATGGGGAATTATGGGTTTCAAGTGAGCAATTGAAAACTGGTCTGATTTTTGTAGTTACTTGCTGCTCAGTTTTAATTATGGGACGCTGTGGGATCCACGTGTAATCAGCATATTTTTGAGGATCAACTTCTATTCTTTCAATAATTCCTTCCTCCTCTTGTTGTTCAAAAACTTTTATATAATCATCCATAAGATTATCTTTCTCTAACTTTTTGGAAACTCTGTCCATCACAGTTAAAGCTACATTATGGTTGGATGGAACCTTTTCCAGAACATCTTCGTGCCATGGAAGTTTGACATTGTAATGACCATCTTCAAACTTAATGGAATCTTCGAAGTCTTTTATTTTTACAGAGTCGTAATCAGTAATGGCATTTTCTTTACTATCAATGCCTAAGCCCTCGGTTTGAAACATCATATCGAGATTCCTTTCCACAGAACTTTCGGGAAATAAACATTGTAATGGGTCAGGATATGATGACTTGGGGTTCATGACAAAATTGACATGAGTCTCTGGACATTTAGCATATCTAGAAATAATGTGGTTATAGTTGTTGAATGTATCAGGTTTAGAGCTGGAAAAAACTAGGTAAGACTGAGATTTGTCTTGGGAATAGAAAGTTGTTTGCGTCTCCATAAGGCACAAGACCATTAGGAAATTCCCATGCAATACCCTTCATACATTCAACTGTTCTGGTCATAGACAAATTTTGTAGAACATCAGCACCAATTAGTCCGTCTATTTCTACAATTTCAGGAGGCAAACCGCCTTCATATTGAACAGCCACGGGGACACCTTTACATGCAAGATTGCTAATAACTTCAACATATTGAGGCATATTTAGTTGTATATGAAACTCCTTGTCGATTAACACCTTTTGATTAAAGGGTTTTAAATTAGGAATTTCAACAGCAACAGAAATTTTTTTCAACTCTTTCCTTTGAGAGCCCAAGAATGTTTTGATATCATGCTGTATAATTGAAACATTTTCATCTTTACATGCTAAGACAGCACAAACTTTTTCTGATAAGTAAGATCTTTGACTGCCGGAGTCTAATAAACATCTAGCTCTGCAAACTTTTGAACCAGTCTTCACTTTAATGTCCATGATGGGCATCATTATAGAATGTTCTGCCGATACTATTTCACTTGCATTTAAACACACATTAGAATTAGTCCGGCTAGGGGCATTTTTATGCTTGTCAATATATTTGCATAATGTACTTATATGAGAGTTGACCTTGCAATGTAAACATTGCTATTTTAGCTCATTATTTTTGACAGGACATTGTTGCTTTTTGTGAAATGGACTATTACAAAGAACACATAGACCCATTTCAAGACAACGCTGCCTTCTGGCCTCATGGGAATTATATTTCTCACATCGGTACATCACATGACTACTTGCATTACAAAATTTACAAGGTTTTCTGGGGTGAGAAGCTGACGATTGCGTGGTAAAATTTTGTAATGCAGAAGCCCCTTCGGGATTTGAATCCTGTTGATTCATGGTAGGTTCACCAAAATGACTACTAGGTTTTGAGAGAAACTGTTTATGATCATCATGACCTTGTGATACAGTTCTCCTTTTTTCTCAAAAATTTTCTTTTTCAAACTTGTTCAAATGATCGTTTTTATCAAATCATGATAATTATCAAACAATTCTTTGAGGGAAGGATAATTTGATCCGATTTTATGAACCAATTCTCGCTTGAGGATAGCGGGTAGTTTATTGAAAACGATGTGGCTAATAAGTTTTAACCCAGAGGAATTGGGTAGTAAAAGATCAACACCATAGTTTTTCAAATCATGTATGCATGCTCTAGTTTCCTTCAAATATTTTTAGACATCCTCAAATTAGGGATCATATTTGGGCGAGTTGCTGATAATTTTAGTGAAATATTCTTCAATGATAAATTCTTTATCTAAGAATTCGGCATTTAGCAAGTCTAATGCAGCTTTGTAATTTCCATTACTGATTGACAAGTGGCTTATAACTGACAAGGCATAATCTGTTAAGTAGCCGCGAAGGTACGTTAGTTTGGCCGAATCATTCAGCTTACCACCAGCAGTCATTACATTATTAAACTGCATGAGAAAGTTTTGAAACAGCAACCTGTCTTTTTCTAGACCACTGAAACTTGGACATTTTAATTTAGGTGGCTGTATTGGGGTAACTGTGGGAGTGTGCGATGACGTGTCAGTTTTCACAGGAGTAATCTTAGTTTGGACATCAGAAATTTTCTCCTGAACACCGATTTCATATTTTATTTCATCTTTGAAATCAGTAACACGATCTGTGTCATCCACTTTGATTTCCTTTTTTTCACATAACTCATGAATATCATCATTAATTTTGTCAATTTTATGCAGGTAGGTATTTACAGTGGTTTCCTGCTTCAACAAAAAATTACTTTGTAAAGTTTTTTGTTCTGATTTTTTATTCAAATCATTCACAATCATTGTAATTTTGCCCTTATAGGCGGCTCTGCTCCTTCTAAGAGCACCTGTAATGTCCTTAAAAGACATTTTGATTGCTAGATATGGGATATGTGAATATTCAACAATATATACTTATATCTGAATAGGATATGGGCTTATATAAATCTGTATAGAATATCTTTAGGTAATCGCTCGCAAAATTACGATGTCATTATAAACGCCATAATTTCAAATAGTGCTGAACGAGTGGAAAAAATGAACAAGTAAATTTGCAAACGTTATAAACTGTGAAACCGTGAACTATGAACAACGTTGCGTGATGGCAGGATGTGAACTGTGGTTAGGGTCTGAACTGAAAGGGTTAATATCCTGGTAAGGTATTGTGCACTGTTCAATCCGATTGTACAGCAAGTGCAAGGTAAATCATGGAAAAACGTGGAATTCAAGCAATAAGTATACTTTCCAAATTTGCGTGGTAATTAATGAACGCTTGTAAAAACAAAGCAAGTGACAAAAACAGTTGACTCGATATTATCAAGTAGTAACGTTCGTGTGTGCGACAATGGAACGCGTCCACTGCAGTTTAACACAGATTTCGGAAAAACAATAGAAGGTAAACTATGCGATTTACAGTAAAGAGAGACAAGACACCAATATGATCGACGCGACGACAAGATTGACAGCTGCAGACATTTTAGCGACTAGAGTGAGTAATACATTTCTAAAGAACGAGCAGTAGAACAGAACTACGATATAAATTAATAGTTTTCAGGCAATATTGAAACACTAGCCGAATAAATTTTAAAATAATAACGAAATTTTGGCAAGATATTGGGATTTTGATAAAACCCGAGTGGATAAGTAAGTTGGAGGAAAGGAAGATAATATAATAATATAAAAGTACTCACATTTTGATGTCTCTAAAATCTGCCGCTGCCAAAATTTCCTTCGGCGAAGTTAATAGAACTTGATAACAAAGGGAAAGTTAGGGGTTTATTAGATAAAGGTAATGTTATAGGTAAATGTTATAGGTAAAATTCTGAAAATTGGTAAGAGGAGTGCTGATAGTGAAAGCAAACGGGTAAGTGACAGATTTAGTGGCAAAAGTGTATGGCTTGGCTGTGTACGTGTAAAAGGCTGCGGGTTGTGGAAGTTGTACACAACCACAGGGTGCAATCAAACGAGTGACAATTCTAATAATAAATAGCCCCTTCCGAGATGACATGTTTATACAGATAAGAGGAGGGGCTGACATGCGATCTAACCGTACCGGTAAAATCACGCCAACTTACTATACTAGTGAACGCCCTCTTATGTGGTGATAATAATACAGAACATATACGTAGGAAAAATACTAACTAACATTTCATCAATGCAAGTGTTAATATTACAGAACAAATACGTTACATATGAAATACTAACTATCAAATCATCAAGGTAAATGTTGATAATACAAAACATATAGATAGGAAAAATACTAACTAGCAAATCATCGAGGCAAATGTTGATAATACAGAACATATAGATATGACAAATACTAACTAGCAAATCATCAAGGCAAATGTTGATAATACAGAACATATAGATATGACAAGTACTAACTAGCAAATCATCGAGGCAAATGTTAATAAATACAGGACATATGAATATGAAATATATATCATGAGATAAAAAGTGATAATAAAGGCATACCAGTACATTCTGATTTCACGATCAGGTAGGAGACGTTAGCGATTAAGAAGGTGCCTGTCAAAAACACAGTGATAGTACTTTACCTCAGCTTCTGTACATTATCGACTTCTTGTATATTTTATACTTATGCAGCACACAGACCAATGGTCTATGATGAATGAATGAATAAACATTGTGTTGAAATTAGATGTTTGGATCTCAGGAGATCGTTTATTATATGTGCTCAATGGAGGGAATGAGAGGTAAGGGTCCTTCTCAAACTGCGTTAAAGTATCACTTATATTTGTTTATCGAACCCCGCGCTGAAAGGGTTAATTATTGTCAAAATGATTTTTAAGAATAAATTTATTATATCAACGTTAAATAAAATAACTATTTTATTGAACACGATCACAAATAGAAAATAAATATTTGAACGTCAGTAACAGAGCTGACAATAACCGAGGGGATAGTGTAGGCCTATGTTTCAAAATTAAATTGAAATAAAATGTGATCAAGCTAATAGAGATCACTTTAATAATAAGTGTACTAAAATATAAAAGAAACAGACATAGAAAACAAATAATCATTATAGTGTTATAGCATGTTTTTTTTTTTAGTAAATAGCAGCAATATCTCTACGCAAAAAAGGTAACATTTTTGATAATACCCACCAAAATACTGAACCGTATGAATAAAACATCTTCAATACATATTCAATAAATATTGTCAATTCTGTTTTCAAAACAACACTGTGACCAATATTTAATAGCAAATTTTAATTTTATTTGTGTTTTTTTTGCTCGAAAATGTTATTTCAGTTGTTAAAATATATCAATATTTTTAAATGGAAGTCGAAATAAATCTGTGAAAATCTGTTTTTTTTATAGTAACATGGTCGACGGTTACAAGATTGACAAACTCACCCCTATCGTTTTAAAGTACAAAATATCCTATTATTGTGCATATTATATAAAACAACAAAAATATCAATAAGCATGATAAGAGAACTATATGTTTGATTGCAAATTATTTGTGTTTCTCACTTCTGTGAATACATTTGAGAACAGTTTAAAACAAATTGTGTAAACGTATCAAATTTGCTCGAAAAAAAATATTGTGCGAAAATACAAAAAGTTTCTATTTTATGCTGTTCTGCTTAATCTTTCACCCGACATAAAATCCAACATTACGAATGCTCTGACTACATCAATTTGCTTAACACCACGATGTCTGGTACCCTGACAGCATCGCATAGCTCTGACACAGATACCGCCATTTTTAAATAGTTTCGTTTCGTTGTAATACGAACACTTGATTTTGCTAGAACACGCTCCCTTGAAATGTGACTCCGTTCGATATTTATCAAACGGAAACTGAATCTCTTAGCGAACCAGATTTGACACTCACAGAAGCTTACTTAGTAAAAGGCTGGACCGCCATAAATCAAAGACAGCTGTATCTACATTTAATAATCTTCTATTACAGTCATATCATAAACCCTCTTGATTAAAAGTGCATAATTAATCAAATTTCACTAATCATTCTCAGATTGTGTCAGTGTACTGGCAAGTGTGACAAACGATGTGGTTGTAAAAAAGGCCTGGGTTTAATTGTGTACTATTTTGTCACAAGGATGGACATGCATGTGTGAAGAATAATAATGAGGCAGACGGTATTGCAAGATGATCAATTACACGATGAAGAATTAGTTGTGTTTATAATATTATTTTAGGCTATGAGTGCTCCCAATATGTCTTTAATAGTGTTACGTCCATTATGTGAAAGCAGTTTTTATATTTCCACCATTACTCGTCAGACCTGGGGTCAATTCCATTTTTTTAATTCCATTTCCTGATCCAATTTCTTTTTTTTTAATTCCAAGGCTTATTCCAATTCCTTTATTTTCATTTTCTAAAATTCCGATTCACATTCCAATTCCTAATTTATAATTCTTTCCTAATTCCGGACTTTTCCAATATGCTATAAAATTATCTGATTTTAGGCACAACGTATTTTATTGTGAGAATAATAAAAAACACACATTTTCTATGCGAGAGCATTTTTATATAATTAGTCAATCAATTAGAATCAAATAAACTAATTATTGTGACAGGTATTTTAATATAATTTCGTGTTAAATTCTTGGTCATTACATTGGATATTTTGTATAAGCTTTGTATATTTGTTGTAGCGTAAGCAAATAAATAAATAAAGAATCGCGCGAATTTAAAGCCTAACTAATACTGAATGAAAAATACTAAAATTCATCAGTGAATCATTGAAATAGATTATGCGTGTTGTCAGATAATAACAGTTACATGTTGTTTTATTTTTAAAATTAGTGGTGTTGCATTGTTATGCCAGAGCTAGAAAACTGTCACGGTCAACACAGTGTTATCGTAACCATACCCCCCCCCTCCGCCTCTCCCGCTTTCTGTTACATCACACCTATTTACCCTTTAATAACACTTTGTATCCCCCTGTCATGTTATTAGAGTGCATTGACATAATTTAGTGCTTTATCATATTTAACTTATTGATAGCAATATCATGATTTAATATTTAATTTTATATCAGGTCTGTAATATTTATATTGTGATGAAATTGTTTTGGTAATTCTACTGGAAAAGACATCAGAAAAAAATGCAAAGACAGACTCAGACAGAAGAATAATTGACTTTAGGACTAAGAGCTAAGCCACCCCTTATCCACCCACCTCATGCTTGCCGAAAAACATATCAAAACGCTTGGTGTATTGGGTATATATCGTCAGATAATATCAATAACCTATAGAATTGATAAGTATTATGAAAAAAAATTCGACTCCATATGTGACCACTTATTAATATGGGGTATGTACTGTGTATATTATTACTAAAGTATTCAACAGCCCCTGTGTCAATAAGTGAGATTATAAATTAAACGATTCACTTTACACGTAAACATTATATTTATATTAGGACATCATTGTTTTTGAATTTTAAATAGTGGAGCTGTTCAATACCCGCAAATAAATAATATCTACGCGTACATTTATGGAAATATTTGACTTTGGGACTTAAAGTGCTCCATAAAAGCATAACCACCCCTGATGAGCATGAAACATTCACCAATGCTGGCTCAATATTGGGACAGCGTTGCAGACGCTGAAGACACCGCATGAATGTATCAATTTTACGGGGAGTGCATTGTCGCTTCAAGAGAACAACGAACGGTCTGGTGTTTTAACACCCCACACCCCTCTGTGACCTGTGCCTGTGCAACCTTCACAATACCTGATTCCCCCTCCACTACAATGTGACGTTTTTGCATTTGTGTTGAGATTTTTTGAAAAAAATAAAAAGTTCAATTCCTTTTTTAATTCCACCTACTTTTTACTAATTCCAATTCAATTCCAATTCCTTAAAAGTTAATTCCCATTCGCATTCCAATTCCTGGAATTAGACTTGGAATTAGGTCTAATTCCAGATCAATTCCGGATTGAACCCAGGTCTGTTACTCGTTTTAGTTAGGGGCTATGTCATTTAAATTGTTTTAAAAATGTTGTTGTTTGTGTGATTGGAAGGTTGTTATCTGGATAAAAACTGACATTGGTTAACATGTTTACGAAACTGCCTATATTCATGATATTGTTAACTTGTAATGTAAATTCAAATTGCTTATTGATAATAAATCTTAGATTATCTTGTGGAAAGTCTTTCAAAGACAGATGTTTAAAACAAACCACCAATTTGTTATCGCCATGTATAAAAATAAATGTAATTTGCTTTGTTTTCCAAGTTATTTTAATCAATCGAGAATAACGAAAAACATTTAGTTAGACATTTTAATCAATAAAATAGACAAAAGGGTTCAGGATATATTGTAATTAATGTTTTCAATACGACCGATGGTTGCCATTTTTCAAAATAGCGTCCCAGAACTACTCGCCCTGGCTTTGAAATGTCTACCCTCGTCATTTATATTGTATTATGAAGGGATTATTTTATCCAAATCAGTTGAGATATGCCGTGTTATGCGAGTTGTAAGCGGCTCTACATGGCAGGCCTATGCTCACATCCTGGTGGAAAGTGAACCCGGTTGTCTCACTATGGGCCTTGTCCCTGCACATGTTAGTAGCCTTGGACCAAGCATAGAACTCTACTTCAACCAATCACATGCGTCACGTTACCTTATAATAAGGTCTGGAGTGGAGTACTCAGCGAAGGGAGCGTGGCCTGGACTAGAGTACGATAGCGGACTGGGCGTGATCTGGAATAGAGTATATAGCGTAGTGGGCGTGGCCTGGAGTAGAGTACGATAGCGGAGTGGGCGTGATCTGGAATAGAGTACATAGCGGAGTGGGCGTGGCCTGGAGTAGAGTACATAGCAGAGTGTGCGTGGCCTAGAGTAAAGTACATAGCGGAGTGGGCGTGGCCTGGAGTAGAGTACATAGCGGAGTGGGCGTGGTCTGGAGTAGAGTACATAAAGGAGTGGGCGTGATCTGGAGTAGAGTACGATAGCGGAGTGGGCGTGGCCTGGAGTAGAGTATATAGCAGAATGGGCGTGGTCTGGAGTAGAGTACATAGCGGAGTGGGCGTGGCCTGGAGTAGATTACATAGCGGAGTGGGCGCGATCTGGAGTAGAGTACGATAGCGGAGTGGGCGTGATCTGGAGTGGAGTATATAGCGGAGTGGGCGTGGCCTGGAGTAGAGTACATAGCGGAGGGGCGTGGCCTGGAGTAGAGTACATAGCAGAGTGGGCGTGGTCTGGAGTAGAGTACATAGCGGAGTGGGCGTGATCTAGAGTAGAGCGTGATCTAGAGTGGAGTACGATAGCGGATGGGTTTGATCTGGAGTAGAGTACTATAGTGGAGTGGGCGTGGTTTGGAGTGGACAAAATTGTACTTGGACTGTCGACTTGTACGACACGGGCCTACATGAAGAGGGCGACAATCCCTGGTGTATAGTCCGTAATAACAGACTCTCTGTGCTGTACAGAGTCTGTAATCATTGCCATTCCTAAAGTTGTGCGCCAAAAATACGGTGCGCGTCCGATCGATTGCGCAATGAATTACTGCGTCATTGTTTGATCGCTCATTTTTAATTTAGTCTGTAATGACAGATGTATATCTCTTTAGAAGAATGCCTCAACGTGGGGACTTAAAGCCTTGTCTTTATAGGTGAATTTATCATCTAAATAGGGCTACCCTCACATTTTTCATGAAATTTTTGGTCTCAGCGTACACTGATCACCAGCATAGAAAAGGACAGTTTTTGCTATGCTGTCAATCTCTGACGTTGAACCATGCTGTTCACGTCAAGCTCGGACTACCGGTGTAGCCTACCTATCCTTTCATAAGCTGTAACACAGCTGTGAGCCACTTGTGAAGGGTTTACTTGATGTAAAACATTTATGTTTTTCATTAAAAAGTAGTTGTATGTGATAAATCTAATCTAGGTCATTTTGACAATCAAAATCAATCCTAAAATTAAAATCTTTGTATCTAAGTGTGTCTCCAATTTTTGGTGCCACTCTGTGACGATGACTTACTACTAGGGTCACCTGGTGAGTGTGCAATATATTACTGTAACCCATTTTCTGGTTTTATTTTTTATTTTTGTCTTTAGCTATGTGTTACGAAACATATATATATTTGCACATTAGTGAATAATTTGACATTGTTTGCATCCTGCTTTATGAGTATGTTTCATCTTCTGTCAGTCTGTGCCAATGTTTCTGGGAGCAGAAACGATTTGTGCCATATGTAATTTGTCTTTACATTGGAGTCTAGTGAACACTATTCTTGGAAGATTAAAGGGACTGGCCCAGTCTAAAATCATCAAAAAATGGGTGATTTTAGTTTGGCTTTTTAATATGACCATATGATGTAAACATGTCCATAGAACTGCAAAAGTTTTATAATTTTTGTGCGGCGCATACACCAGTTAGACTAGATATAGAGACGAAATTCCTGATAGTAGTTGTTGAAATTTATCTCTTTAATCACATCCATCAAATGAATGACATATTTTAAATACATCATAATAAGGTGATAAGGTCGCAATCCACCACAATAAGAACAAATAATGGCATAATAACGTGATAAGGTCCCAATCCACCATATTAAGGACAAATAATGTCATAATGACGTGATAAGGTCACAATCCACCACAATAAGGACAAATAATGTCATAATGACGTGATCAGGTCACACTCCTCCACAATAAGGACAAATAATGGCATAATGACGTGATAAGGTCATGATATACCTCAAAAAGGACAAATAATGTCATAATGACGTGGTAAGGTCGCAATCTACCACAATAAGGACAAATAATGTCATAATGACCTGAAAGGTCGCAATCCACCAAAATAAGGACAAATAATGTCATAGTGACCTGAAAGGTCGTAATCCACCACAATAAGGACAAATAATGTCATAATGACCTGAAAGGTCACAATCCTCTACAATAAGGACAAATAATGTCATAATGACGTGATAAAGTCGCAATCCACCACAATAAGGACAAATAAAGGCATAATGACCTGAAAGGTCATAGTCAATCCCAACAAGGACAATCTGAGCCTTCGTAAAGGTCATAGTCAATCCCAACAAGGACAATCTAAGCCTTCGTAAAGGTCATAGTCAATCCCAACAAGGACAATCTGAGCCTCCGTAAAGGTCATAGTCAATCTCAACAAGGACAATCTGAGCCTTCGTAAAGGTCATAGTCAATCCCAACAAGGACAATCTAAGCCTTCGTCAAGGTCATAGTCAATCCCAACAAGGACAATCTGAGCCTTCGTAAAGGTCATAGTCAATCCCAACAAAGACAATCTCAGCCTTCGTAAAGGTCATAGTCAATCTCAACAAAGACAATCTGAGCCTTCGTAAAGGTCATAGTCAATCCCAGCAAAGACAATCTGAGCCTTCCTTTAAGATATTAGACTTGAATAACTCACAAAATCCATCCATTCTCTTATCAACCATCAAAGCGCCGATTTTTTTATGAAAATCATGAAAACCAAAGGTTTTTTTTCAATTTGAATACCGGTACCTATGTTATGGGTCTACGACCATAAGAATTTTTTTTCTTACTGTGTGGGGATCGACGTCAGATTCTGACGTCTAAAATCGATCCCTATAAGGCAAACATTAAATAAAATTTATCAGATTAATTCTGGTTTGGGAAAGTAATTTTCACTCATCAGAAGCTGCTAATTGCGCCAGCAATAGCAGCTTCTGATGAATGAAAACTGTTACAGAGTAGGCTAATGCCAAAGGCTCATGTCACGAGGTAGTCTAATGTCAAAAGCTAATGTCACAGAGTAGTCTAATGTCAGAAGCTGATGTTACGGAGTAGTCTAACGTCAAAGGCTAATGTCACGGAGTAGGCTAATGTAAAAGGCTAATGTCACAGAGTATGCTAATGTCGAAGGTTAATGTCACGGAATATGCTTATGGCAAAGGCTAATGTCACAAAGTAGGCTGATGTTTAAGGTTAATGTCACGGAATATGCTTATGGCAAAGGCTAATGTCACAAAGTAGGCTGATGTTTAAGGCTAATGTAACGGAGTAGGATAGTGATAAAAGCTAATGTTATGGACTAGTCTAATGTCAAAAGCTAATGTTACGGTGTAGTCTAATGTCAAAGGCTAATGTCACATAGTAGGATAATGTCAAAGGCTAATGCCACAGAGTAGGCTAATGGCAAAGGCTAATGTCACGGAGTATGGTAATGTCAAATGCTAATGTCACGGCGTATGGTAATGACAAAGGCTAATGTCGCGGAGTATACTAATGTGAAAGGCTTATCAGGGAGTATGATAATGGCAATGGCTAATGTCACGGATTAGGCTAATCACAAAGGCAAATTTCGCGGATTAGGATAATAGCAGAGGCTAATGTCGCAGATTAGGCTAATTTAAAAGGCAAATGTCGAGGATTAGGATGATAGCAAAGGCTAATGTCGCGGATTAGGCTAATTTCAAAGGCAAATGTCGCGGATTAGGATAATTTCAAAGGCAAATGTCGCGGATTAGGATAATAGCAAAGGCAAATGTCGTGGATTAGGATAATTTCAAAGGCAAATGTCGCGGATTAGGATAATAGCAAAGGCTAATGTCGCGGATTAGGATAATTTCAAAGGCAAATGTCGCGGATTAGGATAATTTCAAAGGCAAATGTCACGGATTAGAATGAATGAATGAATGAAATCTTATATAGCGCATGTATCCAGCCGGCGGCTGTTCAGAGCGCTGAACATCGAGAGTAACTTAGCAAGGCCTGTTATCATTCAAATTCCAACTCAGTCTCCTGGGAGATATACAGCTGAGCTGCCATTGAGGCGCATCAAGCTATTTTCATTCCAAGCAAATTCGCCTTATGTGCCAAGTACTCATACATTGTGGATTTCTGGGGTCTCGCTGGATGGAAACTGCGCCTACGTCCATTAAGGTTTTTTTACGTCCAACTCTAGGTCAGTCAGACGAGCCATCTGATTTACGTGGTTCTCTGAGCCCCACGAGTGTATACAGCACCTGGCAGTCACCAGGCGGTCACCCATTCAATTTTGAACCGGGCGCGACGTTCCTTAACTTCAGTGATAGAGCCAATCACGATGAGCGAACGCCGTATTCCGGATAAGGACAATAGCAAAGGCTAATGTCGCGGATTAGGCTAATTTCAAAGGCAAATGTCGTGGATTAGGATAATAGCAAAGGCAAATGTCGCGGATTAGGATAATAGCAAAGGCAAATGACGCGGATTAGGCTAATGACAAAGGCAAATGTCGCGGATTAGGATAATAGCAAAGGCTAATGTCGCGGATTAGGCTAATTTCAAAGGAAATTATCGCGGATTAGGATAATTTCAAAGGCAAATGTCGCGGATTAGGATAATTTCAAAGGCAAATGTCGCGCATTAGGATAATAGCAAAGGCTAATGTCGCGGATTAGGATAATTTCAAGGGCAAATGTCGCTTATTAGGATAATTTCAAAGGCAAATGTCGCGAATGAGGATAATAGCAAAGGCTAATGTCGAGGATTGGGATAATAGCAAAGGGTTAGGCTAATGACGAAGGCTAATGGCGCGGAGTAGGCTATAATCATCAGTGTATTACAATTCTTATGAGAGAGGGAGGGGTAGAAATTTAAGTTTTCGACATGGTGAAACGCTACTTAATTGTTGAATAGACTTACCACGGTATGAAATCATTTGCCAGTTTGCTGAGCAGAGTTATTCCACCCATTACAAAGCTGTACTGTATGATAAATTCCCGCAGAGCCCCCGCTCGGCTCACTGTGAGAGTGGGGGCTGCTTTGCCAGCATGTCCCTCCATCCTAAAATAAAAACTGATGATATATTTCATTGCTGTTCCCTTTTAAGACTCAATGTATACAGTATTTAATCCTTAAAGCGGTAAATTTAATCAATTAAATTAATTTCACCCATTTGAAGTTGTGTCTGGATACCGCGACCCACAACTTAAAAAAAAAAATTTGAAAAAAAATCTGTCCACAAATTTGGATCCCTAAAAAACTTAGGTGTTGTTTGTACTGTATATTCAAACACATACCGGCATGTCAATGTGATTTATATTAGGCCTATTATGGCATTGTCGTCTTCTTTGATATCAGACATTTACAAATATGTGATGGGAGATGATCAACGGAGCCATAGTACAGCAGAAAGTCAGTGTTCCGTACATTATAATTACCTATGCCTATTATGGCATTGTCGTCTTCTTTGACGTCTGACATTTACAAATATGTAATGGGAGGTGATCAACGGAGCCAAAGTGCAGCAGCAAGTCAGTGTTCCGTACATTATAATTACCTGACACGTCATCTTATTTAACCCATTAAGTGATTTAATTGAGAAAGTTTCTCTCACTTGAAGCTGTGTCTTCCTGACGCGATACAGAGCTTCACATGAGAACACATTTGTATTTTTTTTTTTTTACAGATTTGTCAAACAGTCATGTTTAAATCTTTCTGTGGATTAAAGACAAAATTCACCTTGAAAATGTATGCCTACTATTGAAATATTAATAAAATGTTAAAAATGATATAGTTGTCATCGACACATAGAGGGTTCAATCGTCAAAGAGGCAGCCTGACCTTTCCTACAGGCAAGTCGTGGCACAAACATGGGGCAGATTGTAAGCCAGATTAAAAAACATGAGCCGAACCTATTATGTTTGTTGGGACTACAACCTTAATATCACTTGCCACAAATATAATCTGATTATAACCGTAATCTAAAAACATTCTCATTCTCATGGTTAGCGCTTAAAAGGTAAATGAATAACAGTAAATTCTACTCCAGAGGTGTCTGGAGTAGAACGGAGTGCGCTGCTAATTGCCGCAAATTTGCGCGATATTAGGCCTACAGTTGGCCGGAAACACATTTAAATGTTGGGTCACTGTTTACGATGCTTCCCCAACATTAGCCCAACCATGGCATTGACGATCTTGTGTTTTTTGTAAAAAAAAACACTTGCCACCATATCCACTGGCATTGTGGCACGGATCCTCGCAGATGGTGGGTCAGCGTTACAGACGGTGGGCCGACATTGACCTGACAATGATTTCCCAAGTTTTAAGCTATTATTATACAAACGAAAAAACTTTTAAAAATTTAGTCGGGGTCAAGGGAATTTTCGAGATATCCCTACCAGGGCCCGATTGCAAGAAACAAGATAATCTTGATGCTGGTTTAAACCGAAAAATGAGATCATCTAACCCTCTTGCTTAATCCGGTTATTCAAACGGTATTAACTATGTGATTAGATGATCTGCTATTTGCTCCGAACTTTACCAAAAAATCGGACATGTCTTCTGTATTACGGAAACGTGTACGATATCATGTACAATCTTCATTTTTATATTTTGAAATGAAGCATCACTTCAGTAGGCTGACACCACAGATAATAGGGACTAATCAACTTCATCAGGTCAGCATATTCTATACTTGATTAGATGGGACCAACATAGGCCTATGTTAAACATAGGTGCCAATTTTTAGTAACCTTTTTGTCCATTATTCGCATTTTTACATAATGACGTGCGAAATACCAATTCAGCGCAATTTTGTAATTATATTTTGTTTACACATTTGATGAACCATTAGTTTAGTAGATAAGGTAACCTATTGTGCATTTTATGATTAAAGCATGAAATTTCTACCACTTGTAGAACATATCCCAAGGGTCATTTTAAGATGTGGAGGTAAACAGGATTTGACCTCTGATGACCTCTAGAGGTCATTGACCTCGAAAGGTCAAAATATGAACTTGCAAAATTAAAAAAGTATTGAAAATTGTATATTACAATCTCTATGATTTGTTTCTGTGTCCCACTAGTATTGATTAAAAGTGAATATTTTCACTATATGTTGCCATTTTGGCCTTTAAATGACCCTAAAGTAACCTTGACATGACCTTGGTGTTATGTATATAATTAACAGCAGTCTCTTAGAGTATTTGGCACACTTCTGAAATACAAAAACAGTTTATAGATATGGTAATACACAATTTTCACCACTTTTCGGCTTCGCAATTGGATATTTTGACCTTTCGAAGTCAATGACCTCTGGAGGTCACCAGGGGTCAAATCTAACTTACCTCCACATCTTAAAATAAACCCCAGGGTATGTACTAATAATGGTAGAAGTTTCATGCTTTAATCATAAAATGCACAATAGTTTCATTATGGGAGCTTAACCACTACACTACATGATCATTGTGTACAGTGGCATACAATGGAATTGTCAAAAAGATGGTGCGTCAAACTGGTGGGGGAGGGTTACTTTTTTAATCGCTGTTTAACCATGCCATGTAGCACATCAAAATGATCTGTGTGACTCATGATATACGATAAAATTAATTCTATATCGTAGCAAGCATTATCTCACCTTATAATTTGGGAGCGTTGATTTATATTTTATATAAACGAAACATTTATGATTACCCGTACAGGTGGTACTTATTTCTAGTCATGCAGCTTTCTAATACAAACTAGAAGTAAAATACAAAAATGTGTACAAGATACACATCAGATGAGGTGGGATTGTCCTTTGTAGTCAATATAGTGTGCTAAATATACCCGCTATCATGACTATGAGATATAAATACATATAGTGGAGAATGTTCACCAAATACGTTATTATTTATTCAATGAAAGCTTCGCTCAGATCCTAAAGTCTACAAATCATATACAAATTACCACACTTCAGGCATATTATGAATTTAATGGAACTCCTGAATTCACAAGTGTTCTTGGGTAAACACATCACAAGTCCAATAGACATTTTATCAAATACACGAATACTAGGCCTGGCTGTTATCCCTTCGGTTCCAACATTTTGTGTCTGTAACCATGATTTATGTTGATGCAATTATACTGTACCAACTTACTAACAAGCCTGATGATACCACGTACATTCCAGTGTACAATCCCAGCATGGCCCCCTTACGACTTTGTAGCATACTCACTGCAGTCGGTTTACAGTTTGTGCTTAATAAGGGAGCCACCATTAAATCTCAGGGGGGGGGGGGGGTTGGAGTACTTTTGAAATAAATAATTTCGGGTGGATAAATAATAATTAATTAACTTCAGAAACTGTTCTACATAAGCATGTAGTAAAATTGAGAAAATTCAGCGCGCCGCCGAGCCAGGTTGAATTAAATAATTTGTCCGATACAAAAACTCCAGCCTCCCCCCCCGAAGATTGAATGGTGGCCCCCTAAGGGAATGCGGTTTTTACTTCTCGGCCCGTTGGGTCCGAAGGGGTATTGTCGTCCCCTTCGTACGCCGCCGCCGTCTCCGCCGCCGCTGCCGCCGCCGCACGCACTCTTTTGGCTACTACCATGATGCAACAGATTGAATTCATCATTCATACAAACATTCAACCCCTCTCGGCACTTTTTTTTACCTAGGGTCAAGGTCATAGTTCAAAGATCAAGGTCAAAGATTTAAAAAAATTCTTGTTAACGCGATATTTTGAAAAATAATTATTGTATCTCTCCAATTTTTTACGTGAAGTTACCCATGAGTATGGAGATCACCTGATTAGATTTTCATCTTTCCACCGATAATCAAAATGGCCGCCACCTGGCGATTCATTTTTTTCCGACCTAATTTTTTTCATAATTCCCTTGAAATCTAGTATATATATAGGTTTTCGGGGTCTGCGAGTCTATTGGCATTGTCCGTTTTCTTGTGCGACTGAAAACGAGGCTATGGCGGCCATCTTTATGTTAAATTTAATAATTTCTTGTTTACGCGATAACTTGAAAAATAATTATTGGATCTCTCTATTTTTTATGTGAAGTTACGTATGAGTATGGAGATGATCTGATTACAATTTCAGCTTTCCACCGATAATCAAAATGGCCGCCACCTGGCGACTAATTTTTTTTCAACTTCTTTTTTTCAGAATTTCATCGAAACCTGGTATATACATATATAGGTTTTCGGGGTCTGCGAGTCTATTAGTATTGTCCGTTTTTATGTGAGACTGAAAACGAGGCGCGGCGGCCATTTTGGTTTTATCAATTTTAATAAATAGTTCTTTTTTTCAATTAATTGCCTTGAAACCTGGCATATATAGAGTCACTGCATCAGCCCAGGGGTATTTGAGTGCTTGCACGGTATTTTTTATCAATTGTCTGCACTTTGTGTGAACATTGCGACAGGCGGCTGCCTTATCCTTTTGGCTGCTGCCTCTATGCTACACTGATCTATCATTGGGTACACTGCATTGAGCGACACTGCCTAGAGGAGTGAACCTCTATGCAGGATGTGTAGGCTATCACTGCAGCAGCTGACCAAGTTTAACCCTTCCACCACCATATTTTTTCTAAGAATAAGGTTTGTTAACATCCGGCAAGCCATAGATAAATTGTATTCTAATTTGAAAAAAGTGCAATAACAGATATATTACAGGCCCATGTATGAGTGTGTGCTTTTATTGGTCACTTATCTGTGTTTATCTGGTAACCATAGCAACCGAATTAATAATAGCAGGGCCAAATCAGCCTAAAATGGGTGAAAATAGCTTTTTGGAGAGTTTTGCCCAAATTTTGTTCACTCGAGATGTCTATGGTGGTTGAAGCTCACCTAGACCCCAGAATGGAGTTATACCACAACACTAAAGAGGTTACAGGGGGTTTTATAAGGGCTGGAGGAGTGATACCCCATCAAATCACCCTTGTGTCATCCCTTTCTCATATGGCAGGAAAGGACCGAATAATACAATAAATATCATGTTTTGACCAATGGCCAGTACTTCAATTACTATATTGAATGAATCCCAACCCAAGTACACATGGTGACACGGGTTGGGGTTGGGAATGACAGGGGTGTTACCCCAAGGTAATAACAAGGTCATATCAAGGTCACAAGAAGGTCAAATCAGCTTAAGCAGATCGCGACCATCCCTCCTTCTTAAAAACCAAATTGCCCAAACATAGCTCTAAATTACCCAAATATTGTTATCTTCTTGGGTGGTACCCTGAAACCTTTGGGAAGATTAAAAAGATCTTTGTTTGACGCCTAAATTTGTGTAGCCAAACAAAGTTTTATTGGACTTTTTCATTATACTAGCCATTATACTAGCCACACAAGCCCGGACAGTAGCCACACAAGCACGGACACTATGCTGTGTACTAATTGGATGCTAAAAAAATATATATTATAAGTTGATTGAGAAACCATCATTTGTAATCAGCTTAATCAATGCATCGCAAATTGTGTACATTAATATATCAAAATGTTTCACAAATATACATTCACTATATACACAGTTAACTAAAATGTTTGTTTTTACACTCTTCTTCATTATACTAGCAACACAAGCCTGGACAGTAGCCACACAAGTACAAACAGTAGCCACACAAGCACGGACACTATGCTGTATTCTAATTGGATGCGTGAACAACCAATGACATCCCACTGATGTGTCTTTTGCTTGCCACCAGATGGGGCCATCCTCTAATGCTGTCCATGAGTATAGACACGATTATGGACATATTATAGACAGTTTTGAGTGTCCGTGACTTGTGTGCTCATTTTGAATGGACACTTGGAAAGGACACACAAGGTCATTTGTAACAGATATTGATATATTTGCTTGTGTGTCTAGACACACAAGCAAAAATAGACACACAATTATTTTATGTACCCACGAAAAGTCACACAAGTATGGTTCCGCAAACACTCATAGACTCACAGACACACAGTCTCACAGACTCAAACACTCACAGTGAATGGACGATTCTCAACTGTATGGAACACTAAAGTACCACTATATCAAATTGAAGTTCTCAGCATATTAATTCCTTTTGACATGAACCTTTTGGATTTTTTAATCTATTATGAGTGATGATGCGTATTGTAAAGTGTAACTTTAGTGGCAAAGGTTAATCCCGACTTCTGGCTCACGTCTTGGTGTCAGGCCACAGATAATTCATACACGGTATATGAATGATATCTGATCACACAGTCCTATCAGCTGTGCTGTCGACCAATCTGGTTAATCCTCGTCTTGCGACTTTCCCCATCTTGCGAGGCCCGCATGAACACTTTTTCCTAAAATAAATGTCACTAGAATGGATGATCATTTTATCTACCACAAACTATAATTATAATTATAGTTTGTGGTAGATGATCAGAAAATTAAACCAAAAGGGTCTAGTTTTTTGTAAACAAAAAAACTAGAGTAGTCCCCTCCCCCCGGTGAGTACAAGTCGACACCGACTCAATGTCTGTTAAATGTTGGGCCAGCATCGTCGGTGCTGGCCAGTATCCATTCAGCCCTAGTCTGTCATGCTGGCGGTACCGGCATGCTGGTGGTACCGGTATGATGCTTTGAACCAAAGCTGGATTATTGTTGGCCCGCCATCTGTGAGGCTGGCCCACAGTAGAGACTATGTATTAAACGGAATTTATTATTCAGTTTTGGAGCCACGCCAATGTGCGAAACACAATGTGGCTTGTCAACACTCCCAAAAAACAAGAGACGTTGAATCAATGCTGGTCCAATGCTGGCCAACCATCTTGGTAGTGCATACTGCTGGCGGCGAGTACAAGCCGACACCGACCCAATGTCTGTTAAATGTTGGGCCAGCATCGTCGGTGCTGGCCAGTATCCATTCAGCCCTAGTCTGTCATGCTGGCGCTACCGGCATGCTGGCTGTACCGGTATGATGCTTTGAACCAAAGCTGGATTAATGTTGGCCCGCCATCTGTGAGGCTGGCCCACATTCAGCGTGGCGCCAGACAATACACGGTAACCCAATACTGGGCTAATGTTGGCTCAGCGTCGTACATGGTGGGCCATCATTAGCCCAGCATTGGGTCAACGTCTCGTGTTTGACCGCCTGTATGATAGAAATGAATGGGACAGAGCGAACAGAGGTAAACCAACATTTCTCCACCTCTGTGTACAGAGGGAAGACATAAGAACTGAGAATACTGGCTGAATTGATGGGAATACGAGCGGAAATAACGGGGAATACTGACTGAAATTAAGAGGGATACTGACTGAAATAAAGGGAAAACTGACTGAAATAACGGAGAATAATCACTGAAATAACGAGGAATAATGACTAAATTACGAGGGCTACTTGCTGAAATAATGGGAGATAATTTGTGAAAATTCAGTAATACAAGGGCTTACATTTTCAGTTTCATCTTGCTCAATCCTCAAATCGTGCAAAGCATTTGTCGGATACAAAATATAAGTGTGTTTTTATTGTGCTCAGACAAGCTTCTATAATGATTACATTTTTAGAACTAGTGAATATAGTCTTTGTGGGTTCGTGGTCATTAGGCGTACCACTTTGTAAATAAAACAAACCACTCCTGTCAGTATACTCTAGATCTGATAATATTCGAGAGGTTTTATTTTTTGCGAATTTCGCGAGGAGGACAAATTTGCGAATTCAAGAATATCGCGAAAATTATCATCATTATAGTAGCGCTACCAACGAAAAATGAATTCTGAACTTCGTAAAAAGTCCCAAAATCAGAAATTGAAACACGCGAAAATACATCTACGGTATATGTTACCATAGTAAAAGTGCCATTCGCTCCGGCATATCATGTAAACTTGTCATTACATTTTTTCATTAGAGTGCTTTGACAAAACCGGTGCACATGCCATCTTACTGCAACGTATTCAAATATATGATTTTTTTAACACAGGAAGCGGTTATTGCTATAATAAGTGGATAGACTGACATTGAGATCATACAGTCGTATCTGGGAAAGGATTAGCGCCTGACCTCTTGAGCGCTAGAGGCGCAGATTTGCGTCATCGGAGAAAGGTAAATATAACTTAATATACCGCCCTCTAAAAATATGGATCCACCACACGCATTATACATACAGCTGTTGCAAATAGCCTCTGATCGATTTTAATTTACTCTGTGAATTATAAAGCTATTCGCCTGAAATTTGGCAACAGTATCTAACTGGTATCCGTTAACATTACTGTGCAAGAAAATCTGCGAAACGTAGCATACAAAAAAAAATAAGTTCTCAAAAAATGGTAGTTAAAACAGGGTATTTTAAACATTTTTAAGAAAATTCTGTGGGGATGGCATCGAGATGGAAATGTAGATATATTATGTAAAACTTCAAACAATCCTTCTGAGTAAATATTGACTACCAAAAATAGCATTGTTATTTTAATTGTCAAATGTAGAATTTAAAAGGTCAATACTACACTCCGTAGCAAACAGCCAACGTTGGTTCAATGTTGAACAACACTCCAAGTGTTGACACAACTTCAAGTGGGTGAATATTTAAATTATCTAGTTAGTGCTTTAAAGTTTAAAGGAGGTTTTGGTTTCGTCATGGCTATTTATAGACACCAGCCTGCGGATTCCCATTCCACGGTATTCCACAGGTTCAAACTGAACTGCCACACTGGCCCGAAATTGAAACATCATTGGATAATTGTATTTTTATTATGAAATGTAGAAACTAAATGGTGGAGTGGTCTTCTTGTTTTTATTCAAGCAATGAATGGAGAATCCCCCGACACATCATTGAACCAGCATTTGTCCCCATAATAGGCCTACTGCCGTGCAAAGCCAAAAGGCAGTATCTGCTCACTTTACAAGTAAGCAGATACTGTATTTTGCTTTCGCGCAGCAGTATAGTGATCCAGAAAATCCTGGATAAATTCGAACGAGCATAAGGGTCATAGCAACATACCAGACTCCTCCGGGAATATTCTGTCCAAATTTCAAGTTGATTGGATAAAAACTGAGGGAGAAATAACGTTTCAAAAAATCTTCACAGATGTTAATCAAAAATAGATTAACAATTAAAAGTAGAAGGGAATGGTGACTTTTCAAGTAACAATAATGTCTGGACTACGTTTTATGAGTTTTTTGTTGGCCATTTTGAATTTTGTTGGGTTATGTTTATTATGGCAGATTGATTGGAATTCAATTTATGTTTTTTTTTGGCAGCCATTTTAAATTGGAATTTTAGATTTCAGACTTCAGAATTCGGACTTCAGACTTCATTTCAGAAATCAGAAGTCCCCACTGAGCTTTTGTACTTTTAAATAGATTTCTTTGTGAAATGGAAATACATTCAGAGGGCCCAATAATCACATTGACTTGACTCTCTGTTGGTTTAATGTTGTATCACTGTCTCCCCCGAAGGCCAAATATTAAAACAACATTGGTTGAACGTTTTGTGATAGAATTACAACTGTTATTTTAATTGTCAAATCTAGCAATTAAAAGATTATTACTGTTCATAGTAAACACTCAAGGTTGGTTCAATGGAGGGCTTCCGTCTAGAAGACTGGCCCTGCATTTAAAGAGCATTAGGCAAATGTAATTTAATTTATCAAATCTAGCATTTATAAGGTTAATAGGGCGACCCAGTCTGGACAAACTGCCCGCATTTCAGCTTTAGTCTATCCACGCAATGAATGGATTTCTTGATCCATTCCGGTTCTCGGTCCATCGGTCTTCTCGGTCCATTGGTGTTATCGTCTATTCCTGTTCTCGGTCCATTGATCTTCTTAGTTCATTGGTGTTCTCGGTCCATTCCTATTTTTGGTCCATTCCTGTTCTCAGTCCATTTCTGTTTTCGGTCTATTGCAATCTCCTTAGATTCAGATTCATTAATCTGATTAAAATTAAAAAAATAAATACACAATTTATGACACAGCGTGATACTATAATATTTGCTACTAGGAGACCTGCATAAAGATCTGTCAATAGGCGCTGGTGTAGAGGTCATTGTGATTTAGAGACCTGCATTAACATCAGTCAATGGTCGCTGATGTAGAGGTCATCGTGATTCAGAGACCTATATTAAGATCAGTCAATGGTCGCTGATGTAGAGGTCATTGTGATTTAGGGACCTTCACCAAGATCAATTAATGGTCGCTGGTCTGGAGGTTATTGTGATTTAGAGACCTGCATTGAGATCAGTCAATGGTCGCTGGCGCTGAGGTCATTGTGATTCAGAGTCCTGGATTAAGATCAGTTAATGGTCGCAGGTGTGGAGGTCATTGTGATTCAGATACCTGCATTAAGATCAGTCAATGGTCGCTGGTGTGAAGGTCATTGTAATTCAGAGACCTGCATTAAGATCAATCAATGGTCGCTGGTGTGAAGGTCATTGTGATTCAGAGACCTGTATTAAGATCAGTCAATATTCGCTGGTGTAAAAGTCATTGTGATTCGGAGACCTGTATTAAGATCAGTCAATGGTCGCTGGTGTGGAGGTCATTGTGATTCAGAGACCTGTATTAAGATCAGTTAATTGTCGCTGGCGCTGAGGTCATTGTGATTCAGAGACCTGTATTAAGATCAGTCGATGGTCGCTGGTGTGGAGGTCATTGTGATTTAGAGACCTGCATTAAGATCAGTCAATGGTCGCTGGTGTGGAGGTCATTGTGATTCAGAGACCTGCATTAAGATCAGTCAATGGTCGCTGGTGTGGAGGTCATTGTGATTCAGAGACCTGCATTAAGATCAGTCAATGGTCGCTGGTGTGGAGGTCATTGTGATTCAGAGACCTGCATTAAGATCAGTCAATGGTCGCTGGTGTGGAGGTCATTGTGATTCAGAGACCTGTATTAAGATCAGTTAATTGTCGCTGGCGCTGAGGTCATTGTGATTCAGAGACCTGTATTAAGATCAGTCGATGGTCGCTGGTGTGGAGGTCATTGTGATTTAGAGACCTGCATTAAGATCAGTCAATGGTCGCTGGTGTGGAGGTCATTGTGATTCAGAGACCTGCATTAAGATCAGTCAATGGTCGCTGGTGTGGAGGTCATTGTGATTTAGAGACCTGCATTAAGATCAGTCAATGGTCGCTGGTGTGGAGGTCATTGTGATTCAGAGACCTGCATTAAGATCAGTCAATGGTCGCTGGTGTGGAGGTCATTGTGATTCAGAGACCTGTATTAAGATCAGTCAATGGTCGCTGGTGTGGAGGTCATTGTGATTCAGTGACCTGTATTAAGATCAGTTAATGGTCGCTGGTGTGGAGGTCATTGTGATTCAAAGACATGATGCTAAACATCATCTCTACGTTGACAATAACCGTATATATGTTCCCCTTAGACAAGTAGCTGATAGACCGTTTTATATCCAAAGGGTCGAAAACTCTGTCTGTCGGTATAAAATCCTATTGATTTGAAAATATGTTTTCCCAGATAATAACAACTGTGGTAAGACAGACAACTTGAATAGAATTTCAGACAGTTGATATATCTCGTATCTCGCGCTATGTATGTGACATACGTAGAATGAGAGGCCTTTCTTTGGTTGGCATGTACATTAGAACATCGCGTAAACATGGTAAGGGGGGGGGGGGGGGGGTGTACGGAACATTTTGACGCGGATCGTGATTAAATCATCTTGTTTTTGTCAAATAACTGTACTTCTAAAACCGGTATATTGGCTGCCTGCTCGATTCAGTATCATTATATATGAACCCTGATATAGCATGTTCATGGGAAACCAATAATATTATGTCGCTGAAACATGATCGAAAAAGCACAAATGTGTTTTCCAGTGGCCGGGATTAGCCCCATGTTCCACGGGTCATTCCTCATGGGCATAAGGTCCCATTATAAAATCAGTAAGATGATAGACACAGGAAATATTTAAAAATATATGGTTTTTGTCTCACCTCTGAGTTAAAGGGCCATAATTATCTAATTTATATATCTTTTTTAAAAAAAAACATGGTAAAAGTTTTATTTTCTATAAACTTGAATTCTTATAGTATTTATGAAAATGAAAAACATCCCACTTTCAGGAATGGTTTGTACAATTTTATAAAATAATAGAGAATGTTTTTGATAGCAAAAACATTATGCTCGATGCAAATGCATACTTTATGGCTGTATATATATACTATACAAACACATACAATTTGCTATGTTTATTTCCTCGTAGTTTTGGGTTTTATCAGAACTGATCGTATTGTCAAAGATATTAATTTATGTGTATTTGATTCTTTACGATAAATATAGATCGGTTAATTTCCATTTTCATGAACACCATCAACACTGCCTCTACAATCACTACTTTCCTGAAACACACTATAAGAACTTGACTAAAATATATGTACATGTCTGCTGCGGACCGTGAGCCGTATTGGACCCCCTCCCACCCCCCGCCGTCACTCCCTGGGTGGTACACCATTATGTTTACTGACAAAAAACTACATTCCCCTCTTTCGAAATCAGGATGGTCTCTCTGACTAATTTATTTAGTCTATGTTTATCAATTACACTGCATGGCTAATGTTTAGATGTTTTACCTTATTACCAATGAAATTGCGTTTGGTTATATCAAATCTTGGTGTATTTTAAGTTAAAGAAATAACTCTTGTACACTCGTTTTTACGAAGCTATCGAATTTAATTCTTTCTCCTTGACATACTGCATGTACTACATGTCACCCCCCTCCCCCCTCCGCCAAATATATCCTTACGTTTACGATGATATACACCATACATCTTGTATTTAGTTTTTTGATGTGGTATAGACACAAATCAACAAGGGGTTTGTCTACCGCAAAATTAAAATTACAACTGTTGATCTAGAGTAGGCCTACTGTTAAGCTACGGTGTTAGCTTTAACTCGTTGAACAAACATAAACACATCACATGCATGAATGTTTTGTAGTATAGCATCCTGTTTTATATGGCTATAGAATACATATCTACTCGACTGCTCATGATTGTCCTCAACAAACTATCGGCCATGAATGAACGGTGCAATGCAGGTGGTGCGTCGCAGCGCTAGCGGGAGATATATTCTATTCAATAGAT
Organism: Flabesymbios commensalis; assembly: GCA_964017125.1. Classification (NCBI taxonomy): domain Eukaryota; kingdom Metazoa; phylum Annelida; class Polychaeta; order Terebellida; family Flabelligeridae; genus Flabesymbios; species Flabesymbios commensalis. The sequence goes on from OZ024917.1 coordinate 570,782, forward strand.
GTTCTTCATGTATATCTTTTTGAAGCTCTGATTTCGTGACTGGTGAGATTATTTTTTTCTAAGAGTGTACACTTGTGGCAGCGACCAGTAGAAAATGTGAAATGTGGATATTATAATGATTGCAACAGCCACAAAGGATTACACGTTGGCGCACCCTCCAACATTGCGCAACGTATGCTAAATATTGAAACAATTCGCGATGGATGAACTTTTCTTATCCTGGAGTTCACCACTGGGAGGGGACGTCACTACGTGCTATAGGCAACCTTACGACAGCCCACAATAATATAACGATCACTTGATTTAATCTGTAAACCTTACAACGCAGAGGTAATTTTTCATAAATAATGGAGACCAGAGGGTGTTTTCAATTTGAAATAATCATAAATGGCTTGGTTAGTTATTTCTGTGTCACTTGAATACCGATGTATTTTTTCAGTACGTGGATTGACTTCAGACGTCAAATTCTGACGTCTAATACCGACCTCCGCGCTGAAAAGGTTAAGAAAACCACGTGCTATTGTGGGGCTACTACTAGTAATTTTCCATTGGTGAATTTCATAGTTTAAAGATGCTTTTCGATCAAACAAAAATCATAGATATGTAATAGACAGTTTTGTTAAAAGCTGTTGCTCGTTCCATATGTTGCATAAACGTATATTTTTAACAATTTAAGTTGGTACTATTAACTTATAAATATTGATACATGTGTCATATATTTTTTATTTATCACTTTAGTCCAAGAATGTTTTAAGTTATTCTGTTTTTCAAACATTCCACCTTGATATTTTAATTTTACCAGAAAATACAACGATGTCTCAACAACCTTTCAGCATGTACAAATAAAAGAAACAAATCAAAATATTAACTGTGATACATGTTAGCTTTAAGCTTCTTGCGTCATGTATACATTTTATTTGCTGAAATTCCCTTCACTATCATACCTTTCAATTACATAAAAAACAACTGAGTGTTTATAAAATTGTAAGATTAAGGATAGAAAAATTGAATAGAATATAAAAATAGAAAAATTATAGCCAAAATGTTACATTTAAAAGATTTTTTTTAAGTTTATATTGTTGTAATTATTTATTTTAATAATTTTATTATGTTTTCTGAACACCCATCTTGTAACGATTTTGCGAATGATTTTTTCTTGTTTCTTTGATAATACGTATTGTACGATACATGATTTCACCCCATATTTTGTAATTTTATATTAAATTTAATTCAAATTAGGAAAAAATATATATATTTTGACATTCTGAAACTAAATTTAAATTTGAAATATAATTTGATTCCAAATTATTTTAAAATTAATTTGAAAAATTGCGAATATTTCGCTATTTATTTCATAGTAGGAAAGATTTTTTTTTTTAGAAATTGTTTCAACATTCTAAAATTAATTTGAAATTTAAAATATTATTTTCTTTTTTGTAAATTATGTTAAAGTTAATTTAAAATAATGAAACAATTTTGCATTTTTTCATCAATTAAAATTGGCCTAAAACTATGACGTCGTCCATGGAATTCCTGGTGTGGCATCGTACACGAAATCGTCATCAAACGCTACATGTCGAGATCCAAATAAACGTATTCCTGTTCGTATTCGTGTATATGTGATCACCCAAACAAAAATAACATAAGAGCTAGTTTTGCCATTCATTTTACTATTCGTGCATATGTGCACATAGCTTAACACGCTTATGACGCGTTCCAGCCTCAGATACTATACATTTGGGAAATCCCGAGAGAGTCTTGACTTGTACACAGCGCATGTAAAGTAAACGACAAGTACACGGCGCAAGTACACAGCACATTTACAACAAACAGCATGTACACAGCCCATGTAAAGCAAACGGCAAGTTAACAGCGCATGTAAAGCAAACCCACAAGTACACAGCGCATGTACAACAAACCCACAAGTACACTGCGCAAGTTAAGCAAGCGGCAAGTAAACAACGCATGTACAACAAACCTACAAGTACAGAGCGCATGTACAGCAAACGGAAAGTACACAGCACATGTAAAGCAAACAGCAAGTACACAGCGCATGTACAACAAACGGCAAGTACACAGCGCATGTAAAGCAAACGGCAAATACACATCGCATGTAAAGTAAATGGCATGTACACAACGCATGTAAAGCAAACGGCATGTACACAGCGCATGTACAGCAAACCCACAAGTACACAGCGCATGTACAGCAAACGGCAAGTACACAGCGCATGTAAAGTAAACGGCATGTACACAACGCATGTAAAGTAAACGGCATGTACACAGCGCATGTACAGCAAACCCACAAGTACACAGCGCATGTACAGTAAACGGCAAGTACACAGCTCATGTAAAGCTAACGGCAAGTACACAGTGCATGTGCAACAAACCCACAAGTACACAGCGCATGTAAAGCAAACGGCAAGTACACAGCGCATGTAAAGCAAACGGCAAGTACACAGCGCATGTACAACAAACGGCAAGTACACAGCGGATGTACAAGAAACAGCAAGTACACAGCGGATGTACAAAAAACGGCAAGTAGACAGCGCATATAAAGCAAACGGCAAGTACACAGCGCATGTAAAACAAACGGCAAGTACACAGCGCATGTACAACAAACAGCAAGTACACAGCGCATGTAAAGCAAACGGCAAGTACACAGCGGATGTACAACAAACGGCAAGTACACAGCGCATGTAAAGCAAGCGGCAAGTACACAGCACATGTAAAGCAAACAGCAAGTACACAGCGCATGTACAACAAACGGCAAGTACACAGCGCATGTAAAGCAAACGGCAAGTACACAGCGCATATAAAGCAAACGGCAAGTACACAGCGCATGTACAACAAACGGCAAGTACACAGCGCATGTACAACAAACGGCAAGTACACAGCGCATGTAAAGCAAACGGCAAGTACACAGCGCATGTACAACAAACGGCAAGTACACAGCGCATGTAAAACAAACGGCAAGTACACAGCGCATGTAAAGCCAACGGCAAGTACACAGCGCATGTACAACAAACGGCAAGTACACAGCGCATGTACAACAAACAGCAAGTACACAGCGCATGTAAAGCAAACGGCAAGTACACAGCGCATGTACAACAAACGGCAAGTACACAGCGCATGTACAACAAACGGCAAGTACACAGCGCATGTAAAGCAAGCGGCAAGTACAGAGCGCATGTACAACAAACAGCAAGTACACAGCGCATGTAAAGCAAACGGCAAGTACACAGCGCATGTAAAGCAAACGGCAAGTACACAGCGCATGTACAACAAACGGCAAGTACACAGCGCATGTAAAGCAAACGGCAAGTACACAGCGCATGTACAACAAACGGCAAGTACACAGCGCATGTACAACAAACAGCAAGTACACAGCGCATGTAAAGCAAACGGCAAGTACACAGCGCATGTACAACAAACAGCAAGTACACAGCGGATGTACAACAAACGGCAAGTACACAGCACATGTAAAGCAAGCGGCAAGTACACAGCGCATGTAAAGCAAACGGCAAGTACACAGCGCATGTACAACAAACGGCAAGTACACAGCGCATGTAAAGCAAACGGCAAGTACACAGCGCATGTACAACAAACGGCAAGTACACAGCGCATGTAAAACAAACAACAAGTACACAGCGCATGTAAAGCCAACGGCTAGTACACAGCGCATGTACAACAAATGGCAAGTACACAGCGGATGTACAAGAAACAGCAAGTACACAGCGGATGTACAACAAACGGCAAGTACACAGCGCATATAAAGCAAACGGCAAGTACACAGCGCATGTAAAGCAAACGGCAAGTACACAGCGCATGTACAACAAACAGCAAGTACACAGCGCATGTAAAGCAAACGGCAAGTACACAGCGGATGTACAACAAACGGCAAGTACACAGCGCATGTAAAGCAAGCGGCAAGTACACAGCACATGTAAAGCAAACAGCAAGTACACAGCGCATGTACAACAAACGGCAAGTACACAGCGCATGTAGAGCAAACGGCAAGTACACAGCGCATATAAAGCAAACGGCAAGTACACAGCGCATGTACAACAAACGGCAAGTACACAGCGCATGTAAAGCAAACGGCAAGTACACAGCGCATGTACAACAAACGGCAAGTACACAGCGCATGTACAACAAACGGCAAGTACACAGCGCATGTAAAGCAAGCGGCAAGTACACAGCACATGTAAAGCAAACAGCAAGTACACAGCGCATGTACAACAAACGGCAAGTACACAGCGCATGTAAAGCAAACGGCAAGTACACAGCGCATATAAAGCAAACGGCAAGTACACAGCGCATGTAAAGCAAACGGCAAGTACACAGCGCATGTACAACAAACGGCAAGTACACAGCGCATGTAAAACAAACGGCAAGTACACAGCGCATGTAAAGCCAACGGCAAGTACACAGCGCATGTACAACAAACGGCAAGTACACAGCGCATGTACAACAAACAGCAAGTACACAGTGCATGTAAAGCAAACGGCAAGTACACAGCGCATGTACAACAAACGGCAAGTACACAGCGCATGTACAACAAACGGCAAGTACACAGCGCATGTAAAGCAAGCGGCAAGTACAGAGCGCATGTACAACAAACAGCAAGTACACAGCGCATGTAAAGCAAACGGCAAGTACACAGCGCATGTAAAGCAAACCCACAAGTACACAGCGCATGTAAAGCAAACGGCAAGTACACAGCTCATGTGAAGCAAACCAAGAAGTACACAGCGCATGTAAAGCAAACAGCAAGTACACAGCGCATGTACAACAAGCGGCAAGTACACAGCGCATGTAAAGCAAACCGCAAGTACACAGCGCATGTACAACAAACGGCAAGTACACAGCCCATGTAAAGCAAACGGCAAATACACAGCGCATGTGAAGCAAACCCACAAGTACACAGCGCATGTACAAGAAGCGGCAAGTACACTGCGTATGTACAGCCAACGGCAAGTACACAGCGCATGTAAAGCAAACGGAAAATACACAGCGCATGTAAAGCAAACCTACAAGTACACAACGCATGTACAGCCAACGGCAAGTACACAGCGCATGTACAGCAAACGGCAAATACACAGCGCTCGTAAAGCAAACGGCAAGTACACAGCGCATGTACAGCCAACGGCAAGTACACAGTGCATGTACAGCAAACGGTAAGTACACAACGCATGTTAAGCAAACGGCATGTACACAGTGCATGTACAGCAAACGGCATGTACACTGTGCATGTGCAGCAAACGGCAAGTACACAGCGCATGTAAAGCAAACGGCAAGTACACAGCGCATGTACAGCAAACGGCATGTACACAGCGCATGTAAATCAAACCCACAAGTACACAGCGCATGTACAACAAACCCACAAGTACACAGCGCATGTACAACAAACGGTAAGTACACAGCGCATGTACAACAAACGGCAAGTACACAGCGCATATAAAGCAAACGGCAAGTACACAGCGCATGTAAAGCAAACGGCAAGTACACAGCGCATGTACAACAAACAGCAAGTACACAGCGGATGTACAAGAAACGGCAAGTACACAGCGGATGTACAACAAACAGCAAGTACACAGCGCATGTAAAGCAAACGGCAAGTACACAGCGGATGTACAACAAACGGCAAGTACACAGCGCATGTAAAGCAAGCGGCAAGTACACAGCACATGTAAAGCAAACAGCAAGTACACAGCGCATGTACAACAAACGGCAAGTACACAGCGCATGTAAAGCAAACGGCAAGTACCCAGCGCATATAAAGCAAACGGCAAGTACACAGCGCATGTACAACAAACGGCAAGTACACAGCGCATGTAAAGCAAACGGCAAGTACACAGCGCATGTACAACAAACGGCAAGTACACAGCGCATGTACAACAAACGGCAAGTACACAGCGCATGTACAAGAAACAGCAAGTACACAGCAGATGTACAACAAACGGCAAGTACACAGCACATGTAAAGCAAGCGGCAAGTACACAGCGCATGTAAAGCAAACGGCAAGTACACAGCGCATGTACAACAAACGGCAAGTACACAGCGCATGTAAAGCAAACGGCAAGTACACAGCGCATGTACAACAAACGGCAAGTACACAGCGCATGTAAAACAAACGGCAAGTACACAGCGCATGTAAAGCCAACGGCAAGTACACAGCGCATGTACAACAAACGGCAAGTACACAGCGCATGTACAACAAACAGCAAGTACACAGCGCATGTAAAGCAAACGGCAAGTACACAGCGCATGTACAACAAATGGCAAGTACACAGCGCATGTACAACAAACGGCAAGTACACAGCGCATGTAAAGCAAGCGGCAAGTACACAGCGCATGTAAAGCAAACGGCAAGTACACAGCGCATGTACAACAAACGGCAAGTACACAGCGCATGTAAAGCAAACGGCAAGTACACAGCGCATGTACAACAAACGGCAAGTACACAGCGCATGTAAAGCAAACGGCAAGTACACAGCGCATGTACAACAAACGGCAAGTACACAGCGCATGTAAAACAAACGGCAAGTACACAGCGCATGTAAAGCCAACGGCAAGTACACAGCGCATGTACAACAAACGGCAAGTACACAGCGCATGTACAACAAACAGCAAGTACACAGCGCATGTAAAGCAAACGGCAAGTACACAGCGCATGTACAACAAATGGCAAGTACACAGCGCATGTACAACAAACGGCAAGTACACAGCGCATGTAAAGCAAACGGCAAGTACACAGCGCATGTAAAGCAAACGGCAAGTACACAGCGCATGTACAACAAACGGCAAGTACACAGCGCATGTAAAGCAAACGGCAAGTACACAGCGCATGTACAACAAACGGCAAGTACACAGCGCATGTACAACAAACAACAAGTACACAGCGCATGTAAAGCAAACGGCAAGTACACAGCGCATGTACAACAAACAGCAAGTACACAGCGGATGTACAACAAACGGCAAGTACAAAGCACATGTAAAGCAAGCGGCTAATACACAGCGCATGTAAAGCAAACGGCAAGTACACAGCGTATGTACAACAAACGGCAAGTACACAGCGCATGTAAAGCAAACGGCAAGTACACAGCGCATGTACAACGAACGGCAAGTACACAGCGCATGTAAAACAAACGGCAAGTACACAGCGCATGTAAAGCCAACGGCAAGTACACAGCGCATGTACAACAAACGGCAAGTACACAGTGCATGTACAACAAACAGCAAGTACACAGCGCATGTAAAGCAAACGGCAAGTACACAGCGCATGTACAACAAACGACAAGTACACAACGCATGTACAACAAACGGCAAGTACACAGCGCATGTACAACAAACGGCAAGTACACAGCGCATGTACAACAAACGGCAAGTACACAGCGCATGTACAAGGAACGGCAAGTACACAGCGCATGTACAACAAACGGCAAGTACACAGCGCATGTACAACAAACGACAAGTACACAGCGCATGTAAAGCAAACGGCAAGTACACAGCGCATGTAAAGCAAGCGGCAAGTACACAGCGCATGTAAGGCAAACGGCAAGTACACAGCGCATGTACAACAAACGGCAAGTACACAGCGCAGTTAAAGCAAACGGCAAGTACACAGCGCATGTACAACAAACGGCAAGTACACAGCGCATGTACAACAAACGGCAAGTACACAGCGCATGTAAAGGAAGCGGCAAGTACACAGCGCATGTACAAGGAACGGCAAGTAGACAGCGCATGTACAACAAATGGCAAGTACACAGCGCATATAAAGCAAACGGTAAGTACACAGCGCATGTAAAGCAAACGGCAAGTACACAGCGCATGTACAACAAACAGCAAGTACACAGCGGATGTACAAGAAACGACAAGTACACAGCGGATGTACAACAAACAGCAAGTACACAGCGCATGTAAAGCAAACGGCAAGTACACAGCGCATGTACAAGGAACGGCAAGTACACAGCGGATGTAAAGCAAACGCCGAATACACAACGCATGTAAAGCAAACGTCAAGTACACAGATCATGTACAACAAACGGCAAGTACACAGCGCATGTAAAGCAAACGGCAAGTACACAGCGCATGTAAAGCAAACCCACAAGTACACAGCGCATGTAAAGCAAACGGCAAGTACACAGCTCATGTGAAGCAAACCAAGAAGTACACAGCGCATGTAAAGCAAACAGCAAGTACACAGCGCATGTACAACAAGCGGCAAGTACACAGCGCATGTAAAGCAAACCGCAAGTACACAGCGCATGTACAACAAACGGCAAGTACACAGCCCATGTAAAGCAAACGGCAAATACACAGCGCATGTAAAGCAAACCCACAAGTACACAGCGCATGTACAACAAACGGCAAGTACACTGCGTATGTACAGCCAACGGCAAGTACACAGCGCATGTAAAGCAAACGGAAAATACACAGCGCATGTAAAGCAAACCTACAAGTACACAACGCATGTACAGCCAACGGCAAGTACACAGCGCATGTACAGCAAACGGCAAGTACACAGCGCTCGTAAAGCAAACGGCAAGTACACAGCGCATGTACAGCCAACGGCAAGTACACAGTGCATGTACAGCAAACGGTAAGTACACAACGCATGTAAAGCAAACGGCATGTACACAGTGCAAGTACAGCAAACGGCATGTTAACTGTGCATGTACAGCAAACGGCAAGTACACAGCGCATGTAAAGCAAACGGCAAGTACACAGCGCATGTACAGCAAACGGCATGTACACAGCGCATGTAAATCAAACCCACAAGTACACAGCGCATGTACAACAAACCCACAAGTACACAGCGCATGTACAACAAACGGTAAGTACACAGCGCATGTACAACAAACGGCAAGTACACAGCGCATATAAAGCAAACGGCAAGTACACAGCGCATGTAAAGCAAACGGCAAGTACACAGCGCATGTACAAGGAACGGCAAGTACACAGCGGATGTAAAGCAAACGCCGAATACACAACGCATGTAAAGCAAACGTCAAGTACACAGATCATGTACAACAAACGGCAAGTACACAGCGCATGTAAAGCAAACGGCAAGTACACAGCGCATGTAAAGCAAACCCACAAGTACACAGCGCATGTAAAGCAAACGGCAAGTACACAGCTCATGTGAAGCAAACCAAGAAGTACACAGCGCATGTAAAGCAAACAGCAAGTACACAGCGCATGTACAACAAGCGGCAAGTACACAGCGCATGTAAAGCAAACCGCAAGTACACAGCGCATGTACAACAAACGGCAAGTACACAGCCCATGTAAAGCAAACGGCAAATACACAGCGCATGTAAAGCAAACCCACAAGTACACAGCGCATGTACAACAAACGGCAAGTACACTGCGTATGTACAGCCAACGGCAAGTACACAGCGCATGTAAAGCAAACGGAAAATACACAGCGCATGTAAAGCAAACCTACAAGTACACAACGCATGTACAGCCAACGGCAAGTACACAGCGCATGTACAGCAAACGGCAAGTACACAGCGCTCGTAAAGCAAACGGCAAGTACACAGCGCATGTACAGCCAACGGCAAGTACACAGTGCATGTACAGCAAACGGTAAGTACACAACGCATGTAAAGCAAACGGCATGTACACAGTGCATGTACAGCAAACGTCATGTACTCTGTGCATGTACAGCAAACGGCAAGTACACAGCGCATGTAAAGCAAACGGCAAGTACACAGCGCATGTACAGCAAACGGCATGTACACAGCGCATGTAAATCAAACCCACAAGTACACAGCGCATGTACAACAAACCCACAAGTACACAGCGCATGTACAACAAACGGTAAGTACACAGCGCATGTACAACAAACGGCAAGTACACAGCGCATATAAAGCAAACGGCAAGTACACAGCGCATGTAAAGCAAACGGCAAGTACACAGCGCATGTACAACAAACAGCAAGTACACAGCGGATGTACAAGAAACGGCAAGTACACAGCGGATGTACAACAAACAGCAAGTACACAGCGCATGTAAAGCAAACGGCAAGTACACAGCGCATGTACAAGGAACGGCAAGTACACAGCGGATGTAAAGCAAACGCCGAATACACAACGCATGTAAAGCAAACGTCAAGTACACAGATCATGTACAACAAACGGCAAGTACACAGCGCATGTAAAGCAAACGGCAAGCACACAGCGCATGTAAAGCAAACCCACAAGTACACAGCGCATGTAAAGCAAACGGCAAGTACACAGCTCATGTGAAGCAAACCAAGAAGTGCACAGCGCATGTAAAGCAAACAGCAAGTACACAGCGCATGTACAACAAGCGGCAAGTACACAGCGCATGTAAAGCAAACCGCAAGTACACAGCGCATGTACAACAAACGGCAAGTACACAGCCCATGTAAAGCAAACGGCAAATACACAGCGCATGTAAAGCAAACCCACAATTAACAGCGCATGTACAACAAACGGCAAGTACACTGCGTATGTACAGCCAACGGCAAGTACACAGCGCATTTAAAGCAAACGGCAAATACACAGCGCATGTAAAGCAAACCTACAAGTACACAACGCATGTACAGCCAACGGCAAGTACACAGTGCATGTACAGCAAACGGTAAGTACACAACGCATGTAAAGCAAACGGCATGTACACAGTGCATGTACAGCAAACGGCATGTACACTGTGCATGTACAGCAAACGGCAAGTACACAGCGCATGTAAAGCAAACGGCAAGTACACAGCGCATGTACAGCAAACGGCATGTACACAGCGCATGTAAATCAAACCCACAAGTACACAGCGCATGTACAACAAACCCACAAGTACACAGCGCATGTACAACAAACGGTAAGTACACAGCGCATGTACAACAAACCCACAAGTACACAGCGCATGTAAATGAAATGAAATGAATCGGGCTTTAGGCCACCTTTGTGCACATATAGGCTAAACTGGGCCAGGAGAACCTCCTGAGGATGGTGAGATGATTGAGATGACACTGTCCTCCAGACACAGGATTCGAAATTCGAGTCCTGGCGGTCTGAGGCCGAGCACGCTACCTCTCGGTCACGGAGGCTCCCCGCAATACTGACTTTCACACGTGGATGGGGAAGAAACATTTTTGTTTCTTTCAAACCGCCGAGTCCGGGAATCGAACCCCGAACTCTGGCGTGAAAGGCAGCGCATGTACAACAAACGGTAAGTACACAGCGCATGTACAACAAACCCACAAGTACACAGCGCATGTAAAGCAAACAGCAAGTACACAACGCATGTACAACAAACGGCAAGTACACAGCGCATGTAAAGCAAACCCACCGTGGTTTTGTGCATGTTGTGCCAGCTCGTTCGATTATCTTTAGAGATTTCGTTTGACACGACTGAAAACAACGTAGAAACGACTCCACTGGTATTACGATTGTGATGTGATTGTGATGTGATGTGCATCGCCTGCGAATAGGGTGCCAAATCTACATCGTGCAATGCTTTTGAACATTAAAGTCCTTGTTGCAACTAACTCTGCAGGCCAGCCATGTATCAGCTGCGACATATTGAAAAATCCTTGGACTGCGAGTCCAATTACTAAGCCCACGGATTGAACAATCTAACGCATTCCAGATTCACCAGCATCGCTGGATTTAATAACGGGCTTGGTCTCGTGCTGGGTCTCATGGTCAGGATCATCTTCTCAACTCTTTATTGTTGCACTTACATCATGGTCATAACATGCTCACAGACAATAGTCGGTCCTTGCTCTATGGTGTTTCGCGCATATCTCCCTGATCTCTCAGCCCATGTCTCTATGTTATAAATTCTGCGCCTGCGCACTGGCAGACTTCTCTGAGTACAACATAGAAAAAAAATACGTTTATCATGTAATATTCTTAAATAACCATGATGTTTCTGCAGTGTAAATTTATGTATAATATTTTAAATATTGTGTTCTAATTTGTATTATTTCCTGTTTTATTTTTTAATCATGTACATATTTCAATCATTGTACTATTGCATTTGTTTAAAGATGGCCCATTGGAAATTAGTACGATGTACTAAATGGTCTACCCTCTATAAATAAAGCTTATTATTATAGAGTACTGTTCCAACCTCTAGCCGTGTTCACACAAGTGACTCAGCTAACAAGGGACATTGAACCAATGCTAGCCTAATGTTGGTCCGACTTCGTAAAAAGTGGGCCAACCCCAAAACAGCATTGTTTGACCTAGCAGCTCAAATAATCTCTGCCACCCTTTTACCTCAAAAATGTGGGGTCTCAGAGATACGTTTGCATGACCACTGTCGCCCATTTATTTGAATCTAATTATTACTACTCACAACTAGCTACTCAATGATATAATCAGGATTACATAATATATGTTTTATTAGTGGGCAGACCTGTAGCTTCCGACGATACGTTGTAGACCTTGTTCTTGGCCTTCCAACCTTGCCCTGGATCCACAAATGTCTGCTGGCAGAACATGCTCGCTATCAATGCTATAACGAGGTATGATCACATCTGTCCTGGTGGTAGCGCTGCCACAACGCCGGCCCAATGCGCCTCAACGCTGATACAACGCCTCCCGATTTTGGTCTAACGCTGGCATCGCTGGCCCAACGTTGGCCCAACGTTGGCTAACTAAATACAATGGTTTAATTATAACTGTTCTCCATTAATTTAACTACATTCTGAAACTATTATTACTGTTACTACAGGTCAATAGTGTACAATATGACGACACCAGTGTGTATCACGAACCATGGCATGAACAGTTTGTGCCCCGTTGTGCCTAAAATTCGTGCATGTGCGAAGGCATCAAATCTTCTATTTTGATTCCACGATGTGCAATGTTAAGCAGTTATTGCATTTCGACTTGACTCAGTGCAGTATGTAGGTTCTTCCGTGTATTATTTTTTACGTTGGATCGTATTACCATAATCTGCATATAGTCACATAGCACCAGATGACACAGAGTATCAAATGCAGACGAATATTGGCAACCTATAGATCGCCACGCATTTATTTGCAAGCAGTAAATAACGTGCTTTTGTAAGTACGTTGCAGCGCTAAGGGACTATTTTGCGACCTGTAGCATCAATCAAAATTCCCTTTGACATCAACCATGACTGCACCACTAGCAGGGGGTCTTCTACAAAATGCACAATGTTCATGACTGTGTATAAAATATGCCAGTTCTACTGAAAAAGTAATAGACTAAGTCATAGTAGCGGTATGGTTAACAGTCTGGGTCTTGGGCTTTATTGTTGTTCTGATGGTGTCTAAAAACTATTTCCACTTGGCTATCCTCTGGACGACATTGGGGAATTTTGGAGCACATTCATATTCAGCCGCATCTTCAAATTAACATATTATGCATGGCCATGGAAAATGCAATCAGTGCAGGTCAAAAGAGTCAATTTTCGAGGTCAAAAGGGTAAAAAAAGAAGAAGGACAATGCGCAATGGTTACAGCGTGGCGCTTTGCCGGTGTCGCTGCCTGCATGCCATGCGGTTTCGAATCCCGCTTGGTGCAGGATTTTCAGAGATATATCATGTTTCTCTTCCCTCAATCCTAGGACATTGTTTTGATGTTGTGTCCTTGGGCAAGGCACTTCACTCTTAAATGCTTGACTTGACTCAGGTGAAAATGTGTACTCGGTAGGACAGAGATGGCAATGTGTATGATAAGTTCAATGCGCCGATATGTTTTTTTTTTATTCCAGCAAGAAATTTGAATATCAATCTTCATTTTTGCTTTTTTGATCCCTCTTGACCTTTTGACCAGCCCAAATTTGTCCAGATGACAACAAAGCGAGTAATGTTCCTCTGTGATGCCACGTCCTGATAGGGCCTCAAAAACTGGTGTCTGGTGACCCCGAGCTTAACCCTTTCCAACTGTGTCAAATGTGACATTACGTTGGCCAATCACCGATCAACTTGCCCTATCATCGTCCATCCTTCCACGTTTCACTCACGCAGCAATTGTTTGACAGCCACGCGGCTGGCTAGTGTATTGTTTAAATCTTGTTTACAAAGCCAAAGACATATTTTTAAAACATGTGGTGATTGGCCATCCAGGAAATTGGGCCAAGCTCATAAATATCTCCAACAGAACACATATTGTACAGTGCGATCGATCAGAGTCACTAGCGAACTTTAGGGGAAGGATAGTAGATCTGCAGAATGAGAATGGACTACAGCCTGCCCTTCCGTGAAGTATCTGTGTGACAGGAGAGGGGGTATTAAGAAATAAATTTATATGCCATTGACATAATTACTTTTACCATACCGGTATTCTGTATATTATATAGTAAGTCCAACCTGAATACAGTGCGTCTTTAGTTTAGTTAACCCGCTATTATATTAGCCGCACGTCTGGCCTTCATCCACATATGGCCAGGTGAAGCTATATGAGATAATTCTCGGCAAATAGAGCAGGTTTTAAGATATCGTCAGTCAATGGCTGGGGTATGATGTGTCGTAACAGGTAGCCTCAACCAACGCGTGTATTCCACTTAATCTGTATCAAGTGCAAATGTTAACCCTTGTCCTGCTAGGCCCAGTATTATGGGTAGCCTCCGTAACCGAGAGGTAAGGTGCTTGGCCTCAAACCAGGGCCCATAATTTCCACCCTGTTTCTGAAGGGCGGTATCATCTCATTCATCGCACCATTATTAATAGGATTTCTTGGCCCACAAAGGAACAACTTTTGAACTAAATCATTTTGCGAAGTGTTTATTTCAAAATACCAATATCTGTCGTCATTTGATGCAGGAAATTATGTAATATATGTAATATATATTTATAGCAGGTAAAGGGTGAAACCCCCGAAATATTAGGACAGCCTTATTATGACGAGGTGGATTATTATGACGAGGTGGATTATTTGCATGGACTTATTTGTATTAATGTCACTAGCAGGTAAAGGTTGAAAAGTCATCCTCATCTCAATGTGTTTTATTAAATTGACTTTATCCCCTTGATCAAATATATGTCGGATGCCGCATATATATATATCTCACAAGCTTGTAAGATGTCAATCGAATTTCACTGTTCAGTCGTGAACCACCCCAGGTATTATGTAAGAAGATGCAGCTAGCAGGATCTAGAGAAGAGAACATTAGTATGAACGTGTACAGATCTATTTCCGATATGCCACATCTATTTGATACTAAATCATGCATGAATCATGCTGTATGCCCATGTATTAATTAACCTGTCTACCTCCGAATGTATTCATATTTTAACAGGTATTACCATTTTCTATGACAGAATATGTCATATATTTATTAAGGGTAGTTTGTAAGTGAAGGGTTAGCACAGTCTAACTCTGCATGTATCTTTATGGTGCTGCTATCACTCAAAACTTTAGTTATTAGAACACATAACATAAATACATGTACGAAACTGATAAATCGGGAGAATGGACAATAGTGATAAATTATAGCCATGATGAATTAATTACATGTATTTTTCTATAACTGATCTATTCTAATGATTTTATTTGTAGTGTAGTGGTTAGGTTCCCATAGTGAAACAAAGCATGAAACTTCCACCATTATTAGTACATATCCTGGGGTTTATTTTAATATGTGGAGGTAAGTTAGATTTGACCCCTGGTGACTCTAGAGGTCATTGACCTCGAAAGGTCAAAATATCCAATTGCGAAGCCAAAAAGAGATGAAAATTTTGTATTACACTATCTATATGATGTTTTTGTATTCCAGAAGTGTGCCAAATACTCTAAGAGACTGATATTAATCAAAAACATAACACCAAGGTCATCTCAATTAAAACAATAGTGGTGCAGTCATCTATTACAACGGATTGGTTTTGACACAGTCCTGCTCAGAAATCTTTTCCATGCGCATTTTAGGAGATTTAGGGCAGTATATAACTTGGGAGGGAAAATACACTCTTAGTACTCCCCTGACTACATCCCTTCCTCAATGTTCAATTGGGCGAGCAAAATTACAGTGTGTAGCAGCTGTTAAATATCAGTTTGGGTTCCCATGGCAAACCATTGATACATAAATGGGCTATGAAGTCTGACATGGGTTGGAATTATTTTTTACTGGGGTACCGTCGAAAAAAACCGTTAAGGTCATATCAAGGTCATTTCAAGGTCAAACTGTCAAAGATCATAAAAAAGATGTTTTTTTACTTTCATACCGGATACCAGAATTAATTTCTAGACTGCATCAATTTTTTTCGGAAAGTTCGGCAAAATACTAGGGTCATAGAGTAGTGTTTAAACTACCATAATAAAACAATTGTGCATGTCATGATTCAAGCATGAAAACTTCTACCATTATTAACACATATCCTGATCTTTATTTTAAATTGTGGAAGTAAGCTAGATTTGACCCCTGGTGACCTATAGGTGTCATTGACATCGATATGAAAACACACACCCTTAAAATGATCTTAACTTGACCTTTGAAGCCCAATCTCAGGAAGCCGAATGGCGCCCTCTCTGTATGTCAACTGTAACCTTTTGTACATCATTGGTTTATACAAGAGTGAGAGGCAACGTTAATCCGAATTTCAAAATATACAGCGATATGATGTTATTCACAGTGTCCAATATTGGTATGTTTTCGCGGTATCGTGACTAGGGCTATACCACACATTTAAACCAATATGTATCTATTTTGCGAACGTTCTGAATTTGTTACCGACGCTTACAAATACTCGGCGAGTGTTGCGAATTATGAGCGAATTTCAAATATTATAATTGATAAGCTAGCATATTCGTCAACCTGTGAGAAGGGGGGGTATATTTTTCACACTCGAGCAATATATTTATTTCAGTTTGTTTGTGGAGATATATATTTACTTCACTTCACTTCCTTATGTATTTTTCTGTCTACAAATTTGGATCCTAAGCTAAGCCTAGCCTTCCTCTGGAGGCAAACGATCCGAACAAAGCGAGGCTTCACAAATTTAAAGGTCATTTAATGATGCCGGATAAATGAGGCTCGATTTTTTGGGGATTATTAAATTATGTTGCTCATGATGAATTAATTACATGTATTTTTCTATAACTGATCTATTCTAATCATTTTATTTGTAGTGTAGTGGTTAAGTTCCCATAGTGAAACAAAGCATGAAACTTCCACCATTATTAGTACATATCCTGGGGTTTATTTTAATATGTGGAGGTAAGTAAGATTTGACCCCTGGTGACTCTAGAGGTCATTGACCTCAAAAGGTCAAAATATCCAATCGCGAAGCCAAAAAGTGATGAAAATTTTGTATTACACTATCTATATGATGTTTTTGTATTCCAGAAGTGTGCCAAATACTCTAAGAGACTGATATTAGTCAAAAACATAACACCAAGGTCATCTCAAATAAAACAATAGTTGTGCAGTCATCTGTTACAACGGATTGGTTTTGACACAGTCCTGCTCAGAAATCTTTTCCATGCGCATTTTAGGAGATTTAGGGCAGTATATAACTTGGGAGGGAAAATACACTCTTAGTATTCCCCCTGACTACATCCCTTCCTCAATGTTCAATTGGACGAGCAAAATTACAGTGTGTAGCAGCTGTTAAATATCAGTTTGGGTTCCCATGGCAAACCATTGATACATAAATGGGCTATGAAGTCTGACATGGGTTGGAATTATTTTTTACTGGGGTACCGTCGAAAAAAACCGTTAAGGTCATATCAAGGTCATTTCAAGGTCAAACTGTCAAAGATCATAAAAAAGATGTTTTTTTACTTTCATACCGGATACCAGAATTAATTTCTAGACTGCATCAATTTTTTTCGGAAAGTTCGGCAAAATACTAGGGTCATAGAGTAGTGTTTAAATAACCATAATAAAACAATTGTGCATGTCATGATTCAAGCATGAAAACTTCTACCATTATTAACACATATCCTGATCTTTATTTTAAATTGTGGAGGTAAGCTAGATTTGACCCCTGGTGACCTATAGGTGTCATTGACATCGATATGAAAACACACACCCTTGAAATGATCTTAACTTGACCTTGGAAGCCCAATCTCAGGAAGACGAATGGCGCCCTCTCTGTATGTCAACTGTAGCCTTTTGTACATCATTGGTTTATACAAGAGTGAGAGGTATAGTATTTCGTTTATAACGGTCTACTACCCCGTTTTAACGGTCTAGTAGTTTTTTCATGACGGTCTAGTATCACGTTATAACGGTCTTCTAATCCGTTATAACAGTCTACTAACCCGTTATAAAGGTTTACTAGTCCATTAAAAAGGTATACTATTCCGTTATAACGGGCAAATCTCCCGTTATAACGGTCTGCTATTCCGCTGTAGCGCTCTAGTATCTCGTTATAAAGGTCTACTTTCCCGTTATAACGGTCTAGTATTTTGTTTTAACGGTCTAGTATCACTCTATAACGGCTTACAAATCCGTTATAACGGCTTACTAATCCGTTATAACGGTCTACTATTCCGTTATAACGGTCCAGTATTTCGTTATAACGGTCTACTATCCCGTTATAACGGTCTAGTATTTTGTTATGACGGTCTAGTCCCACGTTATAGCGGTCTACCAATCCATTATAACGGTCTACTCAGCCGTTATAACGGTCTACTAATCCGTTATAACGGTCCACTAATTCGGTAAAGAGGTCTGCCATTTTGTTATAACGGTCAAGTCTTCCGTTATAACGGTCTACTATCCGTTATAACTGTATAGTATTTCGTTATAACGGTCTACTATCTCGTTATAGCGGTCTTGTATTTCTTTATGACTGTTAAGTCTACCGTTATAACGGTCTACTATTCCGCTATAATGATCTACGGATCTACCTACTAATCCGTTATAACGGTCTACTAATCTGTGATAACGGTCTACTAATCCGTTAAAACGGTCTCGTATTTCGTTATAACGGTCTCGTATTTCGTTATAGCATTCTGGTATTTCGTTATAACGGTCTAGTAGTTCGGTTTAGCAGTGTACTTATCCGTTATAGCAGTCTACTAATTCGTTATAACGGTCTAGTATTTTGTTTTAACGGTTATAACTGATTAATAGGCCGCTATAACGGAACAGTAGACCGTTATAAATTCTCAAGGATGAGAGCATCCGCCCAGATAACAGGACAGACATGGATAATTCAAAGAGAAAAATCGATATCAGCCAAAACAAGGTTATCTACGGAAGTGGATTTATTGTTTAATCCGTTATAACGGTCTAGTATTTCGTTATAACGGTCTACCAAATTTTTATAATGTCTACAATCCCATTATAGCGGTCTATTATTTCGTGAATATGGTCTTGTAGGTCGTTATAACGGTCTAGTATTTAGCTATGACCTTGATAACGGTCTAGTATTTCATTATAGCGGTCTACTATTTCGTTATAGCGGCTTATAGCAAAAAAGTACCCGGTATAACGAAATACTAGACCGTTATAAAATGATAGTATACCGTTATAACGGATTAGTAGACCGTTATAAAGGATTAATGAACAGCTATAACGGATTAGTGGACCGTTGTAACGGATTAGTAGTCCGTTATAACGAAACTCTAGACCATTATAGCGAAATAATAGACCGTTATAAGGAAATAGTATTCCGTTGTAGCGAAATACTAGACATTTATAACGGGAAAATAACTGCTATAGTGCAATAATGAACCGTTATAGCGGAATAGTAGACCGTTATAACGGATTATTATACCGTTATGACGAAATACTAGACCGTTATAACGAAATGCTAGACCGTTATAACGGGACATTAGACAATCATAACGGATTAGTATTTCGTGATTATGGTCTTGTAGGTCGTTATAACGGTCTAGTATTTAGTTATGACCTTGATAACGGTCTAGTATTTCGTTATAACGGTTTACTATTTCGTTATAACGCTTTATAGCAAAATAGTAAGCCGTTATAACGAAATACTAGACCGTTATAAAATAATAGTATACTGTTATAACGGATTAGTAGACCATTATAATGGATTAGTAGACAGCTATAATGGATTAGTAGACCGTTGTAATGGATTAGTAGACCGTTATAGCAAAACTCTAGACCGTTAAAGCGAAATAATAGACTGCTATAACGAAATAGTATCCCGTTGTAACGAAATACTAGCCATTTATAATGGAATAATATACCGCTATAGTGCAATAATGAACCTTTATAGCGGAATAGTAGACCGTTATAACTGATTAGTAGACCGTTATAACGAAATACTAGACCATTATAACGAAATGCTAGACCGTTATAACGGAATAGTAGACTGTTATGATGGACTAGTATGTCGTTATAAAAAAGTAGTAGACCGTTATAACGGAATACTAGACCATTATAACGGAACAGTAGATCGCTATAACAGATTAGTAAACCGTTATAACGAAATAATATATCGTTATAACAAAATACTAGACCGTTATAACGGAATGGTAGATGTGCAAAGTAGTTAATATCATATATCCTATTTGATGGCTATGAAAGGTTTAGTCTAGTTTTAATGCAATTGTTGCCGACAAGTGGAAAAAAAGCGCAATGTCCTAATAGAAAATAATGCAGTATGAATTGAATACAGAACGATGGAATAATCGGTTTTATATATATCATGGTGACAGGGTCTTAATTTAACGAGAAAATTTGGCAGTCATGACATCGATATTTTGCCGAGCTTTCTGAAAAAATGATTTAGCCTAAAAATTAATTATAGTATCTGGTCTCCGGAGTTTTTGCAGCCGAAATAAACTATGAAGTTGATTTGTGGTGGCCATTTTAAAATTCAGTGAAATCTTTAATTAAATTGCCTGTATATCTCCATATCGTGGGGAATGTGTTTGTAAGATTTGGATCATTTCTGATCAGGGTTTTGAGTTTTTCCGCTTACAAAAAAATTTGATTTTGAACTCTGGGAGATATTTTGGTAGCATGTTTAATAACTCACTTGCACAGCCTCAAGTTGTTGAGAATGTGATGCCTCACGCTTGATAGATCCTGGCGCGAAAATCCCCCTTCCCCTAAGGCCGTGGGATAAAAACCGGCTCACCACTTCTATTAGGATATTAGTGTCACGCTAAGAATATATATAAAATTCAACATTCTAGTCGAACAGTTTTAATCAGTATAATAGGCCGTCATTTCATCTAAATTAATGTGGTTTTCTAACAACGTCCAGCTACCTGGAACATTAGACTAGAGAGACTAGATAGAGATGATGGCATTAACGCCATACCCATGGCTCGCATGGCTTACACTATGCATATATGCCTATATATAATGCTGTGGTCCCGAATTAGAAGACACTGATTTGTTGACCAAACTTATTAAAGGAGACATGTGATTGCTACACGGATGCTAGTAAATTTATAACCAATTAAATTATCAGATATGGCTCACCTGCATAAAGTTAGGTTGATGTAGATAGATGTGATTCTAGAAAAATTGTATACATGTGCAATCACCAGACTGGAGCTCAGGCTCCTTTAAGTGAAGACACGTTCGAAAAAGAAATTGGAACAGCTCTGAAAAAGACATGTGATCATGGTCATTGTTTTTGCCAGTTTGACCTTGAAATAACCTTGACATGACCTTCAAATTGCTTTCGGATGGTACTCCAGTTAAACATAACCCCACCCTATGTCAAACTTCATAAACCCAATTACTTATCAATATTTAGCTTTGGGAGCCCAGATTTGGTATTCCCAGGCGGTCACCCATCCAAGTACTAACTGGGCCCGACGTTGCTTAACTTCGGTGATTGGACGAGAACCGGTGCTTTCAACGTGGTATGGCCGTAGACAAGGAACACACGGGAATCTTGCCAAGTCTATCAACTCACAGTCATTCGCGAGGCATTGAAATAAAAACAAAAAAAAACGACATCTGCCTTTGAACCCATGAAGCGAAATATATTAACCACTGACTGACTGACTGACTGACTGACTGACTGACTGACTGACTGACTGACTGACTGACTGACTGACTGACTGACTGACGGACGGACGGACGGAGAATTGATTTGATGAAATATAAATAATAACAATAATGTGTGAAATAAAAAAAACAGTCCGTCCGTCCGTTCGTCCGTCCGTTCGACTAATACACACACACACACACACCATGTCACCCAGTACGATAGCACCTTTAAATCTATTTGTGAGCTAATGTATTTTGTCATGTAATTGGGGCATAATTTGATTAAATGACTGAATTGCTGCTAGAAGATGTGTTTAAAAACAAAGCAGGTAATTTGCATTCATTCTGAACATTGTGGTAGGATATAGGACATTGATTTGGACGAGACAAAAGCTAAGTCGACATTAACATGGTTAATCATGAGCGGGGTAACCAATTTCTGAGTTTCAGTACTCAAAGGGTTTAGCACATGAAGTTATGTGGAAAAAAGAAGCGAGATGTCGGCTTGTGAATAGTGTACAGGTAATTGAAATAATCAGCAGTTTAATTAGATGACAAATGAACAGTGATATATAATTAAATCTCTTGATACGTTGTGGTGGCTCTGAAAAGAGCCGTTTTGTTTGGACACAGTGTGTTGTATACAGATGAAGCAGATTAAGCTCTCTCACCACGGATACGACGGGCCAGCTGGATGTCCTTTGGCATGATGGTGACACGCTTGGCGTGAATGGCGCACAAGTTTGTGTCCTCACACAGACCGACCAGGTAAGCCTCGTTAGCCTCCTGCAGGGCCATGACGGCAAAGCTCTGGAATCGGAGATCTGTCTTGAAGTCCTAGGCGATTTCACGGACCAGACGCTGGAATGGCTGCTTGCGGGTGAGAAGTTCAGTGCTCTTCTGGTATCTTCTGATCTCACGGAGAGCGACTGTTCCAGGCCTGTAACGATGGGGTTTCTTCACACCACCAGTGGCTGGGGCACTCTTGCGAGCTGCCTTGGTGGCCAACTGCTTTCTGGGGGCCTTGCCTCCTGTAGATTTACGAGCGGTCTGCTTTGTACGAGCCATCTTTTCTAATAGGATCTGGACGATCTTACTTCAAAACGAAGAATGGAGACCTACTGCAAAACTGTGTATATTCAACCTGTACACACCGGCTGGTGACTGAGAGGCTGCCTCACTAGTGACAGGGGAGGGGCCGCACAGAAGCTGTGTCCCCGTAACTGCTGTAACAACGCACCCCGCTTATCACACAGGGTCGAACGCCTTACGCTTGTCAAACAGGTCACTACTGTTGACTGTGGCGAAGTTTGTTCAGCAATTACGCTGATTAGTTTGACACATCTCTCATTCACACACTCTCCACGCAAAGGCTTCCAAATTGATGCACACCTACTACTTCATTATAGACTCGTCCTCAAAACATTTCGATCTTATTTTTGGACAAGAATGAAAAAAAATATGGCCGTTTTACTGTGAATTTATGTCAGCATAGCTTACTTAAAATTCTGACATCATCAACATAGCATATTAAATTTAATAATTGCAAACCATAATATTTTTTATTTTGAACTTTGTAATTTCGCTTAAAGTCAAAGTCAGTTTGAATCTGACACTTTCGTGTTGCATGTTTTTCGCTCGCTCATTCTTCATGAAATTTTCGTCCAATTGTCATAAAATTTTCCAAGCGTTAGTTTCCAGTTTTATGGCACCTGCCCTGAACATTTCAAGAAAAAATATTATGTAGTTTAAAAAGTTAGACCATTTGACATGTAGTTCTTACGAAATATGACGCCCATCTATAAACCCATTGAGCGCTATCAGCTTTTTATTTACTTTTTATTCACACTATTATCCTATGTCTGCATACATAGCTAGCTAGATAGACCAGTCACTTATTTCACATAAAATGAAACGTATTTTTAGTTTTATTACGAAGTTAAACTGCTAAGCTAGACTAATTGTTATTGAAAGAATTTACGAAACAGATCTTTTCTAGAAAGTGGTGGCTCTGAAAAGAGCCGTTTGACGAGTTTGTCAGATCACAGATTCATAATCTAACCGCCGAATCCGTACAGTGTACGTCCTTGGCGTTTCAAAGCGTAGACGACATCCATAGCTGTCACGGTCTTCCTCTTGGCATGCTCGGTGTATGTGACGGCATCACGGATCACATTTTCCAAGAAAACCTTCAATACACCACGGGTCTCCTCGTAGATAAGACCAGAGATACGTTTTACACAACCTCTGCGTGCAAGACGACGGATAGCTGGCTTGATTCCCTGGATATTGTCACGCAACACCTTACGATGACGCTTGGCGCCGCCCTTTCCAAGTCCCTTTCCTCCTTTTCAGATACTCAGTATTCGACTAGCTGTTCCCTCAATGGGAAACCAACCAATCTTCCGACTAAAAACTGGAATACTATACAAACAAATAATTTAGACTCTATGTGAGTAAAATTTTGCTCCTCCTTTCTTATTGTCTTCACATGTCTTTCTCTCTTAGGAGTTCTGCACCTACAAACCTCCTGGTGAATGACAACCTCATTAAAGAAGCTGTCACCCCCCAGGTGCCATCTAGTATTTCCATTCCGTACTTGTCTCTCCTTTCACAGCCACTAAACTCATCAATCACTGGGAGATCTTTCCATAATCAAAAATTAAAAAACACCAATCAATTTACTTAGGAACCAATGCAGAAAGACAAATACTCTTTCTACATTAGCCCCCTTACCAGATAAATAGTATTCCTTATCCAACCAACATTTTAAAACCACGTAACATCATAGTATCTGTGTTAGAAGTGCACTGCCAACAGGCACTGGGCCAGGCCCCCCCCCCCCCCTACCGACGCGATCCACCCGCCGACGACCACAACACACACCCCCCAACTAATTGCCAGGTGAGTGCTACTGTGCCGCCAACGAGCGCGGCCGCCGAGTAGTTCGTGGCCGACCCACTCGCCTGTCAACAAAACAAAAAACATAAGTGCAAACATGTAACATTCTAGACATCACATTACAGGTTGTTAGACCCGACCCCCAACGTCACATCAACTTACTTTCAAACAATTACGTCATACCAGCTAGCTTATAAGATCAGAGCCCTTAATAGGGTCAAACATTCCAAAGCTTTAAATCATTACATACATACCTGCATACCAGCCAGCTTATGAACTCAGACTCCTAAAAAGGAATCAAACACATCAAAGCATTGCTTTAATTACACTCCCTCAAATCATTACATACATACATACTAGCTAGCTTATGAACCCAGACCCCTAAACGGAATCAAACACATCAAAGCATAGCTTTAAGCACACTTCCGCCGATCATTAGATTAATATTAGCTAGCTTATGAACTCAGACCCCTAAAAGAGATCAAACACATCAAAGCATTGCTTTAATTACATTCCGTCATTCACCTTATTAAAACCGATTTGTCTATTAATGATATTCCACCCGTTCCGAACAAATGTATCACCTATTAGATTAACTACCCCATAACCTTACCTATCTAAACACGGCAAGGTCGCCTGGGCTACCTACCTTTCCAGTTAGGTTGCCCTACGGCTGTTTTCCTTCCTGGATACATTATAAATCCCTGAAAAAATAAAATTTTGTTTCCTGAACTTGATAGCAATATTATCAAGGTTACATACGCCTACTTCTCACTACGAAGTACGCGTTCCACTGTTTTCCATTCCCCAGCCTAAATAGTACCGACTTCCTGATACTCCATACAATCTATAAAACAAAACAAACATATAATTAAAGCAATGTACTTAATGTTGTACAGATAGGATATACTATCAGGTTCCAGCTCCACAAGCCCAGCGCCCACACTCCATACTTCTATGAAACGGGACCGCGGGAGCCTGCGGAACGCAAACCGAATTCTATCCTTTAATTTAAATTTAAACCCCTACAATAAGACAAAATCCAATTATCTAGTATATGCAAAATAGAAAAGACATGTGTTAAAACAGAATAAATAAAGTATTCTCGCGAATATCAGCGAGCCCCTTCACAGCAAACCAAATAGCACGAAACAAAGATCGTGGCAAACGGTGAAAATCCAATTTTATTCGGTATCTTAATTTGGATTGAAAAATATGTATCAGACCCTCGTCTGTCATTTGGATACCATAGGTTAATTCCCTATACCTCTGCTTCCAAATATGTGACTGCAATAGGTATGTGGTTATTATAACCAATTTTAAAATATTTGATTTCACTTGGAACGTGCCAAAAATAAAATCATCTTCAAGAAAAACCATGGGTCTACTTGAACTTGATAGTAGGGTCTGTAACCAATCTAGGCTTAACTGAACCTTGTCACAAAAATACAAGACATGAGAAACTGTCTCAGTTTCCTCACACCATACACAACTCGGTGATTGCACAATGTGTCGTTTAAACATCCGAGCATTAGTTGGTACCACATCATGACTGAGTGAAAAATTAAAATTGAAATCGTAATCCAGGTGCTGTACCAAATGCATATTCCTCCAACAAGTTGAAAAGAAACAATATCCTTAAAATGTACTAAGTGCTGTATGCACTGAGAGTAAAATGTATTTGTCTGAAAAGACGCAGGTGACAAATTTTCTGGTTGTAAAAGACCAAGTGAAACTAACTTCAGTTTGGTCCAGTATTTGGCCAAACACTCCCAATCCTCCCCCTGTCCCTTTACAAAAAATTCCCATATGTCGAATTTGGAAGGCTTCACACCTCAATTCCAGGTTTGGAACACCAAGTCCACCTTGTTTCTTATCTAAATATAAAGTGTCTCTAGATATACGCTCAAAACTACCCCCCCAAATAAACCTAAACATCAATCTAGTAATTTGTACAATAACACTTTTCGGAATTATGCAAACAGTGGCAACGTACCACAGCTTCGAGGCGACCAGCATATGAAATAACGCTAATCGGCCTCTCAGCGTGGCACATCGCCCCTTCAATGCTTGAATTTTAGTTTCCATACTGGATGTTAGCATGGAAAAAGTTTTCATACTTACCCCTTTATTATCAAAAAATATGCCAAAAATCTTTTGGGCAGTCTTAACCACCCGAATGCCACACACCGTCTGGTCATCGTCTGGCTTCCACGGTCCCAAGAACATAATAAACGACTTGTCACGGTTCAGCTCTGAACCACTAGCCAAACCAAACATTTCAAAAAGTATCATAATTTGCCTAACATATCTGGGACTTTCAACAAAAAAGTTTGTATCATCCGCAAAAGCAGAGATTTTAATTTGCCTACCTCCAGGCAATCTAATACCTTTAATATTAGTAGACTCATTAGTAGTATATGTCGAGCAAGTTCAATGGGATCGACGGTGGAAAACGATTAGTGATCAGGAATGGGAATAAAAAATGGCCGCCACAATCCAAAATGGCCGCTAATCAATGGCCGCCAATCAATGGCCGCCGTAATCCAAAATGGCAGCCAATCAACCCTTTGAGCCCAAGAACTTTTTTTTTCAAGTAAACCCTCTAAATCCAAGAGCCAATTTTCAAGTTAACCCTTTAAATTCCAGGGTCAATTCTTTCAAATAAACCTTCTAAATCCACGGGACATTTTTCAAGTTAACCCTCTAAATTCCAGGGTCAATTTTTTCAAATAAACCTTCTAAATCCACGGGACATTTTGAAGTTAACCCTCTAAATTCCAGGGTCAATTTTTCAAATAGACCTTCTAAATCCAAGGATCAATTTTCAAGTTGACCCTCTAAATTCCAGGGTCAATTTTTCAAATAAACCTTCTAAATCCAAGGGCAATTTTTCAGGTTAACCCTCTAAATTCCAGGGCCAATATAAATCTGAATTATGATGAATCTCGGCGGTTGGCTTTCAACGCACACTGACCCAACGTTAACGGATTAATTAACCCCTAAAATTCCAGGGTCAATTCCAGGGTCATTTTTTAAAATTAATCCTTCAGACAATTTTAAGTAGACCCGATAAATCCTAGGGCCAATTTTGGTTCCTTTTCATCATGAACTAAATATATATATGAAGTTTGTAAATAGGATGCAGAAATTAGTACGTTGGAAGTAGCTGTCAGAACAACATCTAAAATGGAATCATGGAAACACTGTATTGTATTTATAACTTTCTAATGTTTTAATTTCACTATGTCATAGATCTACATAGTTATTCTTCACATCTGCTAAAATAGCTTCAAATTTCGTATAATCTATCAGAACTTTTGAAATATTTTAAATTCACATCCAAATACGTCAAAAATTCTAGAAATATTTTAATTTACTACTAAGTATTCCACATTTTCGAAAACATTTAGCAATTTTCGATAAGTACTTGTTGAAATAGTGTGCCTTTTCTTAAAATGTATGCGCATATGACAAGATATTTTAAGATAATTTTAAAACATTTTCCGATTTTTCACTATGGACTTGTTAAAATAGTGTGGATTTTCTTATAGGTAATACTAAAATGGTAAAATATTTATCAACTTTGCTCTATGTGTCCTAAATATTTCCAGGGTGATTTTTGTCAAATAGACTTCTAAATCCAAGGCACAATCTCAAGTTAACCCTCCAAATTCCAGGGTCAATATAAACCTGAATTATGATGAATCTCGGCGGTTGGCTTTCAACGCACACTGGCCCAACGTTAACCGATTAAGCGGCTCCATCGTCACTACAGGATTCAAGGTGCTAAGTATGACACAGGTGGACCCCCGCATTGGCATATCTCAGATCAGGCTTTATGTTTACACAAACATGCGAATTATGATGACTCAATTTATTCATAACTTAATCTTACTGCAGCAAATTATTAGTTTAATCTAAATAGTCGTGACCCAGCATCAAACCAATGTTGGATCAATACTACAGTAAAAGTCACTTTAAATTTGTCACTTTTGCGTTGCATGCTTTTTGCTAATTACTCACGCAATTTTCATCCGATTGTCATGAGATTTGGCAAGCATTATGTTCTAGTCTTACGGCAACTTCCCTGAACATTTCAGGGAAAAATTTCATGTAGTTTAAAAGTTAGACCATTTGACATGTAGTTTTTGCGAATTATGACGCTCCTCTATAAACCCATTGCACGCTATCAGCTTCACTCACGAAACTCCACTACTTGTTAAATGGTCTAACTTTTGAAATACTAATTCAAATTTCACGAAATTTTCAGGGTAGTAGTAGTAAATCATTGCTTTACGTCACTTTTCGGCACAAAAGGTCTTTTAAGTGACATTATAATACGATAAAAACGTTGTAGTCAATTGATGAGATGAATGATGTACAGATGGTGATGTGAGGGTGGGGGTGATAGGGCATGGTGGGTTATTGAGAGCGTTTTCCTTCGCTCGCCCGATAAGGGGTTCTGGGCATGTCTAGGGGATATACCCCCAGATATGCCCAGACGGCCGGAGACTTGAGTTTCGCTGTACAATTTAATGATGAAACTCTTTGGCATTTTGCACAGCTCCGCTATCCTCGGGTCGGATAGTCCCCAGAGTAACAATAGGAAGGATCACTCCCTCTGGGTAACTCCATTCATCCCACATGGGAGACCTAATGTCAAACACGCTATTGCCGGTTATTTAAGGCTACCACAGCCTACATCAGCGCCAGCACTGATGCGGGTGCTGCATTGGCTCCGCTGTTGAGCGGAGGAACCAGGGTACGCCACTGGCAATCCGCCCGAAGATTATAGCCAGATACGAGGAGGCTGCAGCTGCCCTTGGATGATTGCTGTAGACTAGTGCTTCCGTACAAAGCCGTAACAGCATCCAACAGACGAAACAGATCCCTAATGACCCTCCCCGAATGGGGGCGAAAAGTACTACTACTAGCAATCATCCCAGTACCCCGAAATTTTCAGGGTAGGCGCCGGAATAGTTGAAAAGAGTGCTTGCATAATTTCATGAAAATTGATTCAGAATTGACTGAGAAATCAGCGAAAAACACCCAACGCTGGTGGAAGTTGACTGCAACTATAGTATTTGACTGGATACCGCCACAATAATCACTCGATGCATCTAATGCATTATTTATTTTCACAAGGTCATTACGGTCCGTACCTTGTGATCTCAAGTATGTGCGCCCCATTAGTGAGCACGACTCCTTTTCAATTCCGGAGCGCGTTTATTGCACTCTCGCCTTGCTGAACCTGTAATAAGTGACAAGTGCACCAATATTTATGATAGATATACAGGAAAATAAACATTTGACTCGTCAGCAATGCTTAACATTATTTTGATTTTTCTCTAACAGCATACACATATTATTATGGTAAGCTTGCACTATGGTATGCATATTATGTGGCATCGCATTACATTTATTGTTTATAAAATAGACATTCGCCCACTTTGTTTAGGTGCTAAATATGAGGGCAAATTCACAGGTGGACACCCGCATTTGCATATCTCAGATCAGGCTTTATGTTTACACAAACATGCGAATTATGATGACTCAATTTCTTCATAACTTAATCTTACTGCAGCAAATTATTAGTTTAATCTAAATAGTGACAATTATAAACAAACCCGCATAAAGTAATAACACAACACATTAAAATAAAGACAATAGAGAGTTTTTCTGTTAAAAATTAATTTATTAAATATTTAAAACAACAAGCTGCCTAGCTTGCAGAGGCATCTACCTGTTCTAGCGCAGCACGATGTATATAATATTATAATGATATAATGTGTATATTTTTGCATTCGTTTTAAATATTCTTCTTCTTCTTCTTTTCTTTCTCTTCTTCTTTTATTTTACTTCTTCTTCTTTTTCTTCTTCTTCGGGAACTATATGAACAATAATTTCAACGATATAAGTCAAATAGAATAAAAATAATAAAAAAATACCTCCCGAGTAGTTTACCTGAATTTTGATGAATTTCGACGACATCTTAAATTCACGCAAAATACTGTAAATCTGATAATTTTCGCGTGTTTATATTTTTGTGTTTAGATTTGTGTGATTTTTCGATGATAGTAGCGCTATTATAATAATAATTTTCGCAGGATTCTTAAATTCGTGAATTTCTCCTCCTCCCGAAAATTAAAACTACCCAAATATTACCACATCTACAGTATATATTTGTGAGAATCTATGCGTCAGCAGACCATTCTGACAGATACATTAATCTACTCATTCCCATGATTATATACTTGAATATAGCCTTTATAGCATTTGACCAAAATGTTAGTAGGATGAGCATTATCAAATTTTAAAAATTATATACAAATTGAATTATTTAATAAAATATGTGAGATAACATCGAATGCATAGGCCTAGCACTAGAAGGTCAACCTTACATACCAACAGCAGAAGGCAGCCAAAACTAAACATAACACGATACTATTTATGACATTATCGAACTGATAAGATCGACCTTCAATCTGGGCCAAGAAATAAATATCCGGACAAAACAAAGCAATACATTATGCCGCAATCACACACACAGGTTCACAGATGATTATTAAATAGTAATCTAACAGTGAGTTATGGAATCACTAAATAATATTGAAGATATTCTATGATAAACTGGTGCATGTCACATGTGAGTTGCGATGAATTTGACAAGATGAAAGATCACTTCAGCTTGATAGAAAAACCAGTACTTTAACTATTGGGAGGTGCTGACCATATGATAGCCACCACGTAGACCTACGCGAAACTGCATAAAATTCAATAACTTCAGAGGCAAATATTCTAGGAAATTAATTTGACTACAACATGAAGAATATAGTAATGTTGCAGTGCAAACGCAAACACGAGTAACTGTTTACTTTAGTATTTACTTTAGTAATAAGTTATATTGTAATAAAATATAAACATTCACCTTGTAGTCACTCGGGGCCTACTCTACATAGTCTCAAAAGCATCGGCTACAGGTGAATCGCTCCACCTCCATCTGCCTCTTGGTGCATTCTGAGCAGTAACTGTGTCTGCAAGCGGTGAATCGTCTCCAACCGTCCCATACGGAGCCGCTGTCGCCTTGTCTGGATCCACATGTGCGGCAACAGTCCTTACAAATACAGCGCATTGCATTTTGAAATGCAATCTTCCCTTTCGGGCATCTTTGCAGTATGTGGGTTGTTGCCCGCCAATGCCTGCTGCCATCCATCGCCGCATTACAGTAGAGGCAGACAATCATGCCCGTCTCTGTACAGTTTTTGTACCAGCTCTGAAGACCATCACATTCTACACAATTCATATTCTTAAGAGTAGCTACAACCGGCGTTAAAGAATAAAATGTTCGGAAACGACATCGTCTTTATACACACAGATTTTTATAACGGACGCTCACCTTAATGTCTTTATGCTCGTATATTTTATAATGGACGCTGATGTCTACCTTAGATAAAGTGGAATGAATTAATCGCTCACCTGAAACGTAGAGATTATCATACACACACGTAGCCTCATTAACTACCGAAACGTTAAATGTGACTTATCTCACTTTGACTCTTCACCCGCGTCATGCTCGTATATTTTATAATGGTCGCTGCTGACCTTAGATAAAGTGGAATGAATTAATCGCTCACCTGAAACGTAGAGATTGTGCAAGCCCCCATCCACTCTAACGCCGCCACTCGTGCTCGCTGGCAGCAGGTGTGTTAACAAAGGCTGCAGATTACTATCTCCCGTGACAGAGACACGCTGTTATCGAACCCTCGAGTACTGTCAGTGCCGCCAGCGTCTCACCAATGCTGGCTCAGCGCTGGACTGAACATCATTGTTTCAACGTGACTGTTTGCTGGGATGACCACTGACCGCTTGACTGAACGGGATATTAAGTCTAATTCCTGCATACATAGGATATTGAGCTGATGTTGGTTTAATGTTGCAGATTACTATGGCTTAATTTATAACTTCCTAATGTTTTAATTTCACTATGTCATAGGTCCACATAGTTATTCTTCACATCTGCTAAAATAGCTTCAAATTTCGTATAATCTATTAGAACTTGTGAAATATTTTGAAATTCACATCCAAATACGTCAAAAATTCTATAAATATTTTAATTTACTACTAAGTATTCCACATTTTCGAAACATTTAGCAATTTTCGATAAGTACTTGTTGAAATAGTGTGCCTTTTCTTAAAATTTATGCGAATATGACAAGATATTTTAAGAGAATTTTAAAACATTTTCCGATTTTTCACTATGGACTTGTTAAAATAGTGTGGATTTTCTTATACGTAATACTAAAATGGTAAAATATTTTTCCACTTTGCTCTATGTGTCCTAAATATTTCCACACGTTCTTTACACCTGCATAAGCTAGCGAGATTGTAAAATATTTTATATCTAAGGACTTCAAAATTTAATAAATATTCTCAATTTACTCACTAGATGTGGTACAGTTTGAAACTGTTCCACATTTTTCGCTACTTACCTGTTAAAATAATGTTACATTTTCTTTCTGATATTCAGACTTTGTGATATTTTTAATACTCTTCTGGATTTTCGACTTTTCAAAGCACCACAATTTTCAATTTCTGTCTTTTTAGTTCATACTCGTTGATCGATTCTTCACACCTATGTAAGCTATGCGAACTTGAAAAATATTTTATATCTAAGGACTTCAAAATTCTATAAATATTTTTAATTTATCACTAAAGTTGTCACATTCTTTGAAACATTTAATGATTTTTGGCCTCACACTTGTTAAAATAATGACCCACTTCCCTGTATGTATTACGCACTTTGTGAGATATTTAGTTTTTATTTCCCGATTTTCGACTTTTCAAAGCAGCACATTTTCCGACTTTCAGCGTTGTAGGTCATACTTTATTGATCTATGCTGATATATTTAATTGGTTATGCATACGTGTCTCGATATTTCTGATTAAAATTAGGTTAAATATTTTCCGATTTCTTTGAGTAATGTACACCTATTGAAATATTTACCAAATTTGTTCAAGTGAGGTAAATTGCTCAAATATTGATTTTGTCCCATTAATGCACGTTTGTTGAAATATTTTCAATCTTTCATCTAATTTATATCAACCTGCATCCCACTTTTCTCAGTGATGCTTGCATGTGCAAATATTTCCCTTTCTGTTATAGAAATATTTATATATTATATTACATGATAGTCAACAGCGCGACGCAATTTATTTATTGATTAATTAGGTCAATTAAGGGTATCTGTAAATTAATCTTTAAAATAAAGATTGATCCTAATGTAAATCTCTAACTTAACTATAAATATGTATATATTTTTAGTCATCATCAATGTTACTATACCAAAAGTTTAGGTATGCTATATGTAACATTTGGTTTCATTTTATTCTTATTATTTATTCTTTATTGATTTAAAAAATATTAATTTTTTAGTTAAATCGGAGGTGAAAGGTAGATGAACAAAAAAGTTAGTAACAGTCTCAATGCAGTATATTGCCACATTGGTATCGAAAGGTCGCATCTGCTACTTTGAGACGTGGCAGATACCACCCTTTAATACCAAGGTGACGATTATATGTAAAATACGCATCCAGCAAGGCTTCTCTATAAACATTGTTATTGTCAAATGTTATGCCTGATATATAAAAAAATCATATCAGTTTCTGAATCTATGTAATATTATTACACCCTTTAACCGTTACAGGGGATCGACTTTATGCGTCAGAATCTGAATATAAACGTCCAATCTGTCTGTAGACGTCAGAGCAGATGCTGCACGGCAGAATAAAAGCTCATTTTTTCCAACTTTATTTTATATAACTACTACGTTTATAGGTTGAACTTTATAGTAAAGCTATCATATTCGCTCACTTCACATGTATAGCCCATATGTATACTACTCGACGTCATATCTTCAAAATGGTATATGTTTATATAGATTACATCATGGGTGGCCTCCATGCTAGCGACCTTGTGGTCTTAATGGAAGTCTCCCAAACCACCCTGTAAATTTTTTCACTCATCTTTCATTTACTTATTTTCATGGTTGAATAAAGACTTCTTCTTCTTCTTCTTCTGACAGCTTAAGTCGATCCCCGTACAGTAAGAGTGAAAATATTTCAAATGGCCGTAACCCAAAGACAGAGGTATTCAAATGAATCGGGAAGAGCTAACTAAGTCATTGATGATGTTTTCAAATTGAAAAAAACCTTTGGTCTCCATGGTATATATAAAAATAACCCAGCGCTTTAAGGGTTAAACGGAATCGAGGCTCAACATCATCAGTCGCTCCCCGGCTGACTCATCAAATTTATCCTTTTCTTACCATTTAGAACTACTGACTGTTGTTCCCTTGTTTAATCTAAATTATTAAACCTGTGTAGAAGCTATAAATTAACAAAATAGATTATTTTTCGATTCTGAGGTTGTAAATTTTCGGTCTTTTGTTGAGACGTTTTTTGCAAGCTCATTTTGCAAACAGAATGTAATGTAAGTAATAACTCCACCGGTTGAACCTGTTAATGGCACAGGCAGCTAGGCCACATTTTGTGAATATTCATTAGTCATTAGTCACTGCTTTTGTCAAAGATCAGTCGGAAATTAAATTAAGAATGACAAACCCCAAATTCTAAATTTGCAGCGACTCAGGAAAATTAACAGTCAACGTAGTGACACAAAATCAGGTTGAAATAAACCTCGCATCAACGACTATGAAATTATTCCTGCGCCTGATTCATCACCACATCTACTCCATGTAAAGACCCCCATCATCATCACCAGCGAAAATTTCGGAACTATCTATAAAACGCAGCGCAAAAAAACAAACTTTATCTTAAAAAGGATTGAAATTTGAGAACACTGAAATATAGGCCTACCCACTGTTTAACCCTTACAGCGCGGGGATCGACTTTAGTCGTCAGAATCTGACGTCTGTAGACGTCAGATTCTGACGACTAAAGTCGATCCCTGCACTGTAAGAGTAAAAATATTTAAAATGGGCGTAGACCCATAACATAGATATTAAAATGAATCAGAAAGAGCTGACTAAGACATTTATGATGATTTCAAATTGAGAAAACCTTTTGATCTCGATGGTATTATACAAAATATATCAGCTCTTTAAGGGTAAAATAATCTTACAAACAGATTCATGTAGTGTTAAATCCTCATCGCGTCACAAAAATCGCGTCACAAAAAAAAAATTACGTGGCTAAGTTTTACAGATACTCCTGTCATCCTAGCAGAGAAAGACAAAAAACGAATTGTTGGTAATTTTAAAGATTCCGAAGATATTTATATGAAAGGAGATATGGATGTTATCGCACACACTTTTCATACATCCGTGGTCTACAATCAACATTTTTCGCTCCAACATCTAAAGAAGGGGAAGGGTGGTCTTATGAGGTTATGAGGCAACAAAATTTTCTAATTGACAAATTGTCACTCAGTGGTAGAATAGCATCATCTGTTAAATTAAAATTGTCAAAATTATATGGTCAAGATAAATCATTCCTCAGCGCGTCGATACCTAAAACTAAAAGACAGACAAACCTCGTAGATTGCGTTGTGTGTGCCATTTGCCACCTTGTACAATTTTGTTATGATGGTTGGGCAGGTAAATCGGTATTAAAATTTGATCACGGGAAAAATGAGACCGCATTTAATAAAGTGTTAAAGATATTTTATTGTTAGAAAGAGTGCAGCGCAACGCCACAAAGTATTTAAAAAAAATATTCTGATATGTCATATGCAGGAAGATGCATAGAACTTTCTATTTTACCACTTTGTTTTCGCCGAGAGATTGTTGATCTCGTGTTATTTTATAAATATTAACATAATTATGTTGACTGTGATTTTTCTAGTTATTTTGAACTTGTCGGATCTTTACGTAGTTTACGGTCCTCTAACAAAGGTCCATTGCTTAAATCACCTAGAGTAAAAACGACTGCCCTCCATTTTCCTATTTTTATCGCCTTGTGCGTTTGTGGAATTCTTTGCCTCGGCATTTCCGTGAGGCAAGCAGTGCATTTTCTTTCAAAAAGCGTGTTAATGACCTCTATTTTTCACCTTCATGTAATTTTAACATCGACGAGCGCTGCACGTGGAATTTAGTATGTACTTGTGTCTTTTGTCGCTCATAGTATTCCAGTAGTTTTACATTCATACAATTCTTTTCATACATTTATATATAATCATGATAATCTAATATTGCCTCTTTCTGTATTATATACATGATATGTTGTTATATTTTATGCTATATATTATTTCCGTCTAATACATCCAAGTAGTTTTAATTTTCATCACCATTTCTTTTTATACTATCTATATTTTATATATTTTATACTTTGTCGTGTGTACTATATCTTATATTTTATTTTGTATCTTATTACAATTGTGAACAAAAAAATGATTTTAGTAGAGGTCGCATGCGACCTTTTCTTGGCAGCTAATTAGAGTGTTAATGTGATTATATCACAATCATATTTAGTATGTATATATTTGTGTGTATATATATGTATATTTGTTTCCACTGTCCATAAAGCTAAATAAATAAATAAAATAAAGTGTCATTCAAAAAAAAAGTATTCCTACTGCAATTTCCCAAAGTGCTACGATAATTTAATGGAATGTGACAGGGGAACATGGGAGGTGTTTTTTTATAAAATGTCAAAATAGCCAACAATCGATAGAAACAAATAACAACGAATATTCTTTTTTAAGGGTGATTTTAGTCGCGCCAGGATTCTGTCCGGCGTCCAGCGTCTGGCGTCCGGCGTCTGGCGTCACGTTTTCTTGTGCGCGCAAAAACTCAAAAACTACTGGACATTTTTTTTTGGACATTTTACCATGACATTCCTAGCAACATGGGGATGTCCAAGTGATTTTTGAGAGATGCTACCAAAATTCAAAATGGCCGCCATTGGTCAATTCTAAACTTTTTTGTGGGCGCAAAAACTCGAAAACTTAGTCTTATATTATTCAAATTTTACTATCACATTCCCCATGATATGGAGATGTGCAGGTGACTTTTTCAAGGTTTTAATGAAATTCAAAATGGCCGCCACAGATCAACTTTATTTTTTTTTGGGGGGGGGGGGCGCAAAAACTCAAAAAAATTGTCTAGTCATTTTTTTTTAAATTTTAACATCACATTCCTAGCAACATTTTTTTGTCGGCGCAAAAACTCCAAAACTTGAAGCCGGAAATTATTCAAATTTTACTATCACATTCCCCAAGATATGGAGATGCGCAAGTGATTTTTTAAAGGTTTTAGTGAAATTCAAAATGACCGCCACGGATAGACTTCATATTTTTTTGTGGGCGCAAAAACTGAAAAATTGAAATCACTAATATTTCACATTGTACAATCACATTACCCACCTTCTGGAAATGTGCATGTCATTTTACTTAAATTTAAAATGGCCACCACAAATCGACTCTTTAAATATTTGTGACCGCGAAAAGTCTAACCTAATTTATGGCGGGGGATGATATAGGACTTCAGTCCTCTTGTTATCATCTGAATTTACATTATATCCACATAAATACTTTTCCTTTTACAATTAAATACTGCTGTGCATGTTACACGGAGGCCTAGTCAGCAATAATAATGTAAAATATTCATGTTTTCATCATACTGTTTGCAATATTATAATTTTACTTTTACGCAATCGCTCCGCGTAAATTGCGACTGGACTGGTGCAGATGTGTTCTCTATGGTACACATAGGCCTAGTCAAGGCAATGATGTAAAATAGTATTTTCGCTGATAATCCTGCCTGAATATATATATTTTATTATTATTGATTGTGACCTTAATTGAGACTTTTTTTATTTCTACTTTTTTATTTCTACACATCTAGTGAATTGCTATACCATACCGGTAATTCAGAGTAAAGGCTTTATAATGGTCGTAGACCCATAAAATATGTATTCAAATGAAGCGGAAAGAGCTAACTTAGATATTTTTTATGTTTTGCAAGTTGAAAAACATCTTGTATTGGTCTCGATGGTTTATGATATGCAAACGGTGTTCATTTGAGTGCGACATGGGAAAATACAGCACTCGTTCCGTGAATAAAGTGTGAGCCTTTAGGCGAACACTTTATTCACGGAACATGTGCTGTATTTTCCCATATCACACGAAAAATCAACAACGTTTGCATTTTCTCACACAATGAGGTCACACATGACATAGCTGCCGTACATTTCATTTCAAACTATAGCTAGAGTGCGATATGGGCTGATAAAAATATACGTCGCATACTGAAAACCACAGCACAGAGTGTGAGAATAAACAATATTTTAGCGTTGTGAGGTTTAACTCTTGTGAGGTTTAACTCTTGTGAGGTTTAACTCTTGTGAGGTTTAACTCTTGTGAGGTTTAACTCTTGTGAGGTTTAACTCTTGTGAGGTTTAACTCTTGTGAGGTTTAACTCTTGTGAGGTTTACCTCTTGTGAGGTTCAACTCTTGTGAGGTTTAACTCTTGTGAGGTTTAACTCTTGTGAGGTTTAACTCTTGTGAGGTTTAACTCTTGTGAGGTTTAACTCTTGTGAGGTTTAACTCTTGTGAGGTTTAACTCTTGTGAGGTTTAACTCTTGTGAGGTTTAACTCTTGTGAGGTTTAACTCTTGTGAGGTTTAACTCTTGTGAGGTTTAACTCTTGTGAGGTTTAACTCTTGTGAGGTTTAACCCTTGTGCTTCTGAGACCATTAGCAAACTAAATTTAATGTAATTGAAATAATAATACAAAAAATTAAAGCGACGCATCAGGTAAAAATCATCATTTTTATTTTGGCTCCTTGATATGTCCATAATAATAAATTATGTCAACATGTCCATAGACTAGAATTGCGTAGGCCCCTATGTTTTTTTTTTAATTATGTGCTGCACGTTTACCTGTTAAACGATAAATAAGGATGATATTTATTTTCGGACATGCATGTCTAAAAATAAGAAATACGGCAAACACTGATAATTAATGCTTTCGGCACACTTGCTACATTGCCACAGCAAACCGAAATTTAAAAGACTTCAACAATTCTAGTCTATGGACTATGTGAGTGAGTTCACATGGTGTGGATACATCAAAAAGCGAAAATAAAATTTTGGCTTTTGGATGATTTTGAGCCTGATTGTGTCGCTTTAAAAGAAATTAAATGCCAAAGGTGTTTATCTGAGCGCGATATGGGAAAATACAGCTCTCGTCCAATGAATATGGTGTGAGCCTTTAGGCGAACACCT
Source organism: Flabesymbios commensalis (assembly GCA_964017125.1). Taxonomy (NCBI): domain Eukaryota; kingdom Metazoa; phylum Annelida; class Polychaeta; order Terebellida; family Flabelligeridae; genus Flabesymbios; species Flabesymbios commensalis. Next base: position 610,807 of record OZ024917.1, read on the forward strand.
TAATCATTGTGTTGTATTTTCCCATATCGCACTAAAATGAGCATCGTTTATAGTTTCTCGCACGATCAAGACACACATGACATAACTGTTAATTATTTCAGCTCAAACTATAATAAGAGTGATATATGTATGGGCTGATACCGATATACGTCTCATAGTGAAACCTATTGCACAGAGTGTGCTATAGGCTGATACCGATATACGACTCATAGTGAAACCTATTGCACAGAGTGTGCTATAGGCTGATACCGATATACGACTCATAGTGAAACCTATTGCACAGAGTGTGCTATAAGCTGATACCGATATACGTCTCATAGTGAAACCTATTGCACAGAGTGTGCTATAGGCTGATACCGATATACGTCTCATAGTGAAACTTATTGCACAGAGTGAGAATTGGGGTAAAAATAATTCAATAAGGACGACAGCCTTTAAATCCAGCTTCAAATGGCAGGAATAGAAACAAATACCTCAACAGAGCAAGGGTGATCATTTAACCATTTAAGCCCCCACGATGCATTAAAGCATCATCTTCATCCCTGAAAACATACTGAATTTTCTTATAACTAAGGTTTTAAAACGAAAATTTCCATGAAACTGGTTTACCAATACGTGGTAATTTTCTTGAATTTTTACCCACATCAAGTCATCTTCGTCCACTACAAGTCGAGAATTGCGGCAGCAATTCGCGGCTTGTAGTGGATGAAGATGACTATGGTAAATTCAGGCCTGAAAGGGTTAAAGCGCTGAAATATTTTTTATAAACCAAGAGGCCAAAGGGTTTTTTCCAATTTGAAATCATCATAAATGGCTTAGTTATATTACTTCCGCCACGGCCATCATAAATATTCCACTCTTTCATTGCGGGGATCGACTGTAGACGTCAGATTCACTCTTGCAGTGTGGGGATCGACTGTAGACGTCATTATCTGACGTCAAAATTCGCTCCCCGCCCTGAAAGGGTTAACATTTGTCTCCAAGTAACGAAGTCCTTCATGCATGCCAACCCAGAACTGTACTATTTTAGTGCACAGTAAACCAGCCAAAAATCAAGTCTAAAAAATTGTCCAACTTTTTAAAACGATGCTTGTTTGAGGCTGGGCCACTACCAGCGCACTGGGCCAACAAAAATCAACATTCGTTCAGCATAATATATCAAACAAACACCAGACGTTGAACCAATTTTGGGTTGATGTTGGGCCCGCGTCGTTGTGTAGTATTTGCTTGTTATTGTGTAGGTCTATGCCTCAGAATACTCAAGTTCAAGTTCAACGCTTACTCAATGGGCCCGCATTCCGCCGCTTTTACAACATTGAAACAACGTTGGCTCTGTGTTTTCTTTCATTGTCCCAGTCAACAAGATACACTTGCCCAATGTTGAATCAATGCTGGGCCACCGTCTTCGACGCTGGCCCAGCATTGATCCAACACTGGTCGGTGTATCGTGTTTGCTGGGCTGTCACTTGAATATGAGGGTCGTCCGCGACCAGGTGGTCAGTCGTGGTCAGAAGGCTCAGTGGTGGTCAGACGGCTACACCAGCGCGGGCCATTCTCAGTTTGAAATGATCAGCCTCCAGCTACCGACGTCAAACCAACATCCACTCACATTCACGTTAACGGCCTTTTTGACCTGCCAGATATATATGAAGGTAAGTTGTATATATCTGTAATATATATACATGTAGATATATATTTATATACCTGTATTTACAAATGTTTTTTTTCAATAATAACTGTTAAAACGGCCGACAATCATTCATTTGCATCTGCTAGGGCCTAGTCAGCAATAGATAGTCAGCAATAGACTGCGACTGAGAGTGCTGCTCTCTAGCAATATACCGACTTCCAGTGACTGACAGTGCTGCTCACTACTAGGGCCATATCCGATAAACAGTTTGAAGCTGGTATATACTTAAACAAACTGCTTGTGTAAAGTCGAGTTTTTAGCGTTGAACTTATCTACAAAAACAGTTCAAATAACCACTAGTTTAAACCGGTCAGTTTGTCAACCAAAAGAAAGTCGGTTCTTGTCAAAGTCACTAAGGGATTTTGTCAAGTTAAAAAATCCCAAAATGAGAGAAAAACTCGGAAGTGAGTGGGTGGATAATCCCCCAATACGATTTGTTTTATGTTTCCCAAAAAAATGGATAGGCGGGTGGGTGGACGGGGTATGTTCAATGCAGTTTTTTCTCAGATTAAATAAAAAATTAACTTGACAAGACCTCTAACCAGGCTGAATGAAAACTTCGGATTCCTCAGTCAATTCTGAACCAATTTTCATCAGGCATTTTGCACACATATTTTTGTATTTACTACATGTTAAATAGAGTAACTTTTAAACTATACAATAGTTGTAAATTAAATTTCTAGGGTAGTCGCCGCATCACAAGCAAATCGTGTGTGTAAAATGTCATGGTAATTGGTTGAGAATTGAGTGAGAAATCAGCGAAAAACATTCACAACGGTTAATGTGAATCCGATATAAACCCACATAGGGCTAGTATAATTAGCACTGGGTGAACAGGAAGTGGAACGATGAACATTATGATGTTCATAAACGAAAATATGAGACAGTAGAGTGTGGTATAAAAATCTGCAGACTGGTTATTTATTAATAATAATATATTTATTTTCGTACTCAGGGTACATGTACATGCAATAGAACAATAACATTTAAATTGTAATTATGCGAATATATATATAAATCACTCGGTGCAGAGAAGATCGATTCCAGATATTATGTCCTCTCGTGGTATGTTACCTAAATGTACATTGTTTCATGGTGTCAATAATTGATTAATACAGGCTGAAACAGCGACAACATCGTCAGCAGGCGTGTCAAATTGTAATGAATGTTTGGACTTGGGTACATTATGACGTGATATTTTATACAGAAAAGATATTAGAAATGTAGCCCTACACTTAGCCGAGCCATGTTAGCTCAGGCATTGATAGCGCTACCCTGCACGTATTTCCTTAATTGATAACAAGATAAGTATTTATTTTACTATGTTCATCAATAACATCACCTCGATTTGAACCAACGTTTTAAATTAACAGTGCGGGGAACGACTTTAGTCGTCAGAATCTGACGTCTGTAGACGTCAGATTCTGACAACTAAAGTCGATCACAGCACTGTAAGAGTAGAAATATGTCTAATGGCCGTAGACCCCTATATAACATAGGCATTCAAATGAATCGGAAAGAGCTAACTAAGATATTTATGATGATTTCAAGGTGAGAAAAACCTTTGGTTGCGATGTTTTTTACAAATTAATTCAATGTTTTAAGGGTTCGCACAATTAGATAGTTTTTTCCATCAGGTTCATTTATTATACTGTACTTAACCCTTCCAGCGCCGGGATCGATTTAGACGTCATAATCTGACGTCTGTAGATCTGATGTCTATTCTGGAATGGAATGAAACTTCCAGGGCAGAATAGGCGCCTGAAACAATGGTTTGCCTTGACACCTCTCTTTGGACCAATCGACCATCACACCCCCCAGGGCGGAAAATCAAAAAAATCGATTTTTTTCTTTTCCGGCTCCATGCAGTCCTTCTTTTCTTCCATATTGCGCTACAGAATGTAATTTGTAGGCTAAAATGGACTCGCTAAACCGATATCATAATGCCATTTCCATGCTCTCAGCACTCCTTGGGTGCTAGGGTTCGACACGCAGGAGGCACCTAAATCAATCCCATTGGATTGCATTTTCCCAACACTGCTGCGGTCTGTCTGTTTGATCATTTATCGGTCTTAAATGCGTACCGATGAGCCTTTTATGACTTAACATCAATCAATGTATATTTTCACAATAATAAATCACATTCACTTGATGCGTAGTAATATTTGTCATAAAAAATACGTTTTATACGTGGACTGTTTCGATTTTCCAATATTTCTGTGGGGATAGGACCTATAACGTGGGCCCAACGTCTTCGGCGTTGGTCCAGCGTTATATAAATGCTATAGAAATGTTTTGTTTTTTGTTTTTACTTGGTAGTTTTCAAATTTCTTTGCTAATACATGTACGATTATTTTTAAATAGAAAAGGACCCTTTGGTAGCTTGGTTTATATAGAAATAGTTCGTCGGTTTAAGAGTTAAAATGCTTACCGTGATATGGAACGAAGTAACAAGGACTTTAGACAGAAATACTGTTTGGTATAACTTTTTTCTCAGTACAACGTTCAACCAATGTTGCTTTGATGCTAGCCCAACGTCTGCGACGCTGGGCCAACATTAAACCAACATTGGTTCAACGTTTTACCGTTGAAACAAAACCTGAAAATTACAGCCGAAACCCTCGCTGCAAATAATATTGAACAGCATAAAATAACATGAAATAGAATGTTGAAATATGTTATCTTTGCAAAGTGTTTTGGAGGGTTTTTTGAAATTTGGTGGCAATCAATGTAGAAGCTTGGTGGCAATTTAGAATGTGCCATACACCTAAGTATGATCATGAAATTGAGATTGGCACACCTCTGTACTGCTTATAGTACTGCCCATAGAAAACACCCAACGTTGGTTCAAAAGTTATCACCCGCTTGCGACAGTGGTCTAACTTTAAAACAACTTCAGGTCAGTTAGACTAGATATAGAGACGAAATTCCCGCATTTCCTATTTTTGACATGGTTGTCAATAATTACAAATCAGGAATTTCGTCTCTATATCTAGCCTAACTGGTGAATGCGCAGCACAAAAATTTTAAAAATTTGCAGCTCTAGTCTATGTACATGTTTACATCATATGGTCATATTAAGAACCCGAAATAAAATCACCGATTTTTTGATGATTTTAGCGTGGGCCAGTCCCTTTAACGAAAAACGTAGCTATGAGATCAGATCCTAGTGTAAGGCCAAACAGTTTCACACTCCGGTTCATTTGTGAAATCGGACCCTTCTCCAGTGTCAAATGCTCCACAAAATTCTATCTATCTTGATAGTACCTGACTAGGCACAAATGATGATTGTTCCACCTCTTCCGAAAAAATGTATCACCTATTAATTAACTACCCAATAACCTTACCTTTCTAAACATAGCAAGGTCGCCTGGGCTACCTACCTTTCCAGTTAGGTTGCCCTATGGCTGTTTTTCCACCTGGATACATTATGATCTCTAAAAAATAAAATTTTGCTCCCTGAACTTGATAGCAATATTATCAAGGTTACCTACGCCTATTTCTCACTACGAAGTACGTGTTCTACTGTTTTCCCTTTCCCTGTTCTAAACAGTACCGACTTCCTGATACTCCATCAATCTAAAACAAACAAAACTCAAAATGAAGCAATGTACTTAATTAGTACATAAATGATAGATTACTCTGCTTGATCTCGACAAGTCCCGCAGCCACGCTCCATATTTCTATAAAGCGGGACCGCGGAAGCCTGCCAAACTCAAATCTAATTCTGTCCTTTAATTAATATTTTAAGCCCTCCAATAATCCTTCTTCCGTAACCCTGTGTTCAAAATGATAAGACCTCGTTCTCTCCTTCCATATATGTGCCTTAAGCACATCTGTAGAAGTGAGAACGGCAATTTGTAAATTCTTATCTGTGTAATTAAAAGTTCCAAAAACAAAATCATCTTCCAAAAATACTACAGCCCGCAGACTGTTTGACAGGACTGCTTGCAGCCAATCCAAAGAAGGCTGGACAACATCACAAAAGTGAAAACTATGTTGTACCGTTTCATCGTTTTGGCACCAAAGACATTGTTCTGTCTCTCGTATGTTTAGCCAGGTCAGACCTAGTATTCAGTGCATAATGACTTGTCACGAAGTTCACGTTATATTCCCAATCAAGGTGCTTTACCGAATTGAGATTCCTCCACGACAATTCAAAACACACAAATGGTACCAGGCTATAAACTTTTGGAAAGGCTAGCTTTCTAGCTTTAACAAAGTATGAATAAATCACCTTAACCGGCATAGCCTGGAGTATATGCCGATCAAGGCTCACTCCAAAATAAAGCAATCAATAACATTTTTATAAATTAATGGCATACTCCACGCACTTGGTGTGGAATTATCTGTGGCTGAAAGCCCCAATGTCACTAACTTCAACTTTGTAAAATAATAAGTCGAATCCTTCCACTCAAGACCCTCTTGTTCTAAAAATTCAGCTAGATGCCTAACAGCAAATGCTTTCATTTTAAGGCCTAAATCGGGTACTTCTAACTCTCCTTTATCTTTACTCAGGTGCAAAGTATCCCGTTTTATCCTCTCAAAAGTACCAGAAATACTCCCCCCCCCCCAAATGAAACGAAACAAAATTAAAGTAATTTTTTTTATATACGAAATTGGTATAGTACACACTTTCGCCACATATCAAATCTTGGCTGTGATAAATGATCAGAAAAAAATCAGCCTACCCCTAAGTGTTTGGGATATCCCATGAAGATCTGCAGCTCTTTCTTGCATTTTGATCTCTTGAGGGGTACTGGGATGATTGCTAGTAGTAGTACTTTTCGCCCCCATCTGGGGAGAATCATTAGGGATCTGTTCCGTCTGTTGGATGTATGGAAGCACTAGTCTACAGCAATCATCCAAGGGCAGCTGCAGCCTCCTCGTATCTGGCTATAATCTTCGGGCGGATTGCCAGTGGCGTACCCTGGTTCCTCCGCTCAACAGCGGAGCCAATGCAGCACCCGCATCAGTGCTGGCGCTGGTGTAGGCTGTGGTAGCTTGCTAGTAATACTACTTTTTGCCCTAAAAAATAACGGCAATAGCGTGTTTGACATTAGGTCTCTCATGTGGGATGAATGGAGTTACCCAGAGGGAGTGATCCTTCCTATTGTTACTCTGGGGACTATCCGACCCGAATGTAGCGGAGCTGCGTGAAATGCCACAGAGTTTCATCATTAAATTGTACAGCGAAACTCAAGTCTCCGGCCGTCTGGGCATGTCTGGGGGTATATCCCCTAGACATGCCCAGAACCCCTTATCGGGCGAGCGAAGGAAAACGCTCTCAATAATCCACCATGCCCTATCACCCCCATCCACACATCATCATCTGTACATCATTTCATCTCATTAATTGACTACAACGTTTTTATCGTATTACAATGTCACTTAAAAGACCTTTTGTGCCGAAAAGTGACGTAAAGCAATGATTTACTACTACTACTTGATCTCTTAAGTTTTCCAAAGTTTTGACATGAATTCTTAAATTTTTGAAAAATATACCATAAATTTTCACGCATTTTTTGTGACCCGGATACCATATAATTGGTCTGCGTATGGTTTCCATGGCCCCAAAAACATTACAAAAGATTTTTCTAAATTTGTTACTGACCTACTGGCCAAAAAGCATTACAGAAAAAAATAGTGTCCTCAGCAAATGCTGAAATTTTCACTTCCCTTCCTCAAGGGATCCTCACCCCCCTTAACATTTTCCGAGCCATGGATCATCCTTAACAGAGAATTCATGACAGGATATACAGTAGGGGAGACAAGGAGCATCCCTGTCTAACTCCCCACTTAACAGGAACATAACCTGTTAACTGGCCATTCACTGAAACCCTTAGAGTCGGTTGACTATATAAAAGCCTAATCCAAGAAACGAATTCCAAACCCTGCACATTGCAAAGTTGTGATTAGGAGTTTGTGAGAAACCCTATCGAATGCTTTTGACTGGTCCATGGAAAAAAATTGGGCACTTCTTCCTTTGCTGTTAAGATATTCAGCAATATTCCTTATGAGATGAATATTGCTGAATATCTGCCTCCCCTTAACCCCGCTAGTCAATTGATGAGATGAATGATGTACAGATGATGATGTGAGGGTGAAAGGACATGGTGGGTCAATTGACTACAACGTTTTTATCGTATTACAATGTTACTTAAAAGACCTTTTGTGCCGAAAAGTGACGTAAAGCAATGATTTACTACTACTACTACTACTAACCCGCTAGTCGGAAAGTCTGCAATTAAATAATTCATAACCCCCCCCCCAATCTAATACTTACAATTTTGGTTACTAATTTAATATCATTACAAAGAAGTGATATAGGTCTCCAATTTTTTAGCTTAGCAGCTTCTTCTGGCTTTTTACAAAGTAAAATAGGGGTACTGGGATGATTGCTAGTAATAGTACTTTTTGCCCCCATCCGGGGAGGGTCATCAGGGATCTGTTTCGTCAGTTGCATGCTGCATGGTACGGAAGCACTAGTCTACAGCAATCGTCCAAGGGAAGCTGCAGCCTCCTCGTATCTGGCCATAATCTTAGGGTGGATTGCCAGTGGAGTACCCTGGCTCCTCCGCTCAACTGCGGTGCTGATGCAGCTCTCGCATCAGTGCTGGCGCTGGTGTAGGCTGTGGTAGCTTGCTAGTAATAGTACTTTTTGCCCCCATCTGGGGAGGGTCATTATGGATCTGTTCAGTCAGTTGCATGCTGTATGACATGGTACGGAAGCACTAGTCTACAGCAATCATCCAAGGGAAGCTGCAGCCTCCTCGTATCTGGCCATTATCTTCGGGCAGATTGCTAGTGGGGTACCCTGGTTCCTCCGCTCAACTGCGGTGCTAATGCAGCTCTCGCATCAGTGCTGGCGCTTGGTGTAGGCTGTGGTAGCCTTATATAATCGGCAATAGCGTGTTTGACATTAGGTCTCTCACGTGGGATGAATTGAGTTACCCAGAGGGAATTAACCTTCCTATTGTTACTCTGGGGACTTTCCGACCCGAGGATAGCAAAGCTGCGCGAAATGCCACAGAGTTTCAGCATTAAATTGCACAGTGAAACCCAAGTCTCCGGCCGTCTGGGCATGTCTGGGGGTAGATCTTCTAGACATGCCGAGAACCCCTTATCGGGTGAACGAAGAAAACGCTCTCAATAACCCACCATGCCTTATCACCCCCACCCTCACATCATCATCTGTACATCATTCAACTCATCAGTTGACTACAACGTTTTATCGTATTTAATGTCACTTATTTAATGTCACTTAAAAGACCATTCACTCCAGGTGAAGTGCCACTCTTTGACTTTTTTACTGCACCTACCAACTCCTGAAGTGTAAATGCGCCTTCACAAGAAAGCTTCTCTTCTTCAGACAATTTTGGCCGATCTTTCAAAAAATATTCAGATATTGCAGGGTCACCAGGTACCTCTGCATACAATTCTTGGTAAAATTCTGTAACAAAAGTGAGTAACTCATTTTTACTCGTGAGCACTTCCCCACTGTCTTTTTTTGAGATAATTCATTGTTTTCTGTATAACCTTCTTTTTCCCCTTCTTAAACGAATGTGATGCAGTACCCACCCCACAATCTAACTGCTTGATTTTAGCCCTTCTGTTAATATCATCTAAATGATCCCCCATAAATGTATCAATTTCAGATCCCAATTCTGTAATTTCTTGTTATGGTCCAGGTTCTTCCAATATATAGTTTAATTTTTTACACATGTCAATTAACCTCCCTCCCCTGACATAATTTATCCGGAAAGAATGCATTCAATGAGATTAAGAGATTTCGATTTTCATATTTAGCCACCAATCTAGATTGAAAAGCCTCTGATTTCCCCCCTCCTTTCCCACAAACTTACAAAATCCGCCTTAAAATCTTTATCCTTAAAAGTCAAAATATTTGCTCTCCAGTAAGGCTTCCTCCTTACCGAATCACGAATAGTAAAATCCATTACTACCATTCCCTGATCAGAGTATTCATTAGAATGTGTAGAAATTTGTCCACAATTCCTTTGTAATATCAAAGACCATGTACAATAAGATGATCAACTTACGGATTTCACCATACAAATGCGTGTAATACATTGTGCAGTGCTGTCCTCTTTTAATGGGAGTTGGAACTACGCTTTAGCAAGTGTATCATCATATACAACAAGTGATAATTTTACCACTTTAGCCTCCAAATAAAAATAAAAAATAATGTTTTTCCAGGTTTGACAGTTATGATATTATCTGTGCAATATTTATTTTTAGAACGAGAAAACCTGCTAATATAGCAGAAAAGTCATGTTATATTATCATACAATTTTAGAAATTAAAATGTCTTCATTTAAATAACAGAAGAGCTGTGTACAGAAAGTACACAAATATGTGGGCACAGAACGGGAGGGGAGTGACGATATGTCGTCAAGCATAGCGACCACAAAAGAGATCGGGGCAAAACATTGGTAACAACCATAACTTGACAGACGTGTATTTTGATTCAAACTTTTATTATTTAAAAAAAATATATTTAGAACACAAAGCAATATTATAAAATTTTAATATGTGAGCATTCTCTCTCGGACCACTGCCATCAATGTCACTGAGGATTGAAGCGTTGGCAGTACTGTATACTGATATCTTGAAAACAAGACACGTTCATTTTTATGACACAATTTATTTATAGTTCAATTTTAATAATTTTCTATTTCTCCTGCCGTTACTGGTAATAAGGTGTTCATTGTTTTCCCGCAGTACATGGTGTAGCCGAATGGGGACATAAATATGGCAGTAGCGTATACTGATATCTTGAAAACAAGACGACATGTTCATTTTTATGACACAATTAATTTATAGTTCAATTTTAATCATTTTCAATTTCTCCTGCCGTTACTGGTAATAAGCTGTTCATTGTTTTCCCGCAGTACATGGTGTAGCCGAATGGGGTCATAAATATGTAATATTAACGTGAAACATTTGCAACTTGCACGTGATTTAGTGTGTTTGATGATGGTAATATCTCTGTTGATCTCTGTTGTGACTTCTATGTAGAATGTGTTCAGGTATATTTCCGAAAATTCGTTCATTTGAACCAATTAATTGTATTAAGTTTTGACGTGAAACAAAAGCCCCACACCTTGAATATTCAAATATTGCTTCTTAGACAGAAATTTATGCAATTTATTAGTGGCATCAAAATTACTTTACATTGATCACATGCAGATCGCGACACTTTGCGACAAAGATATCAACTGAAATATAATATTATACAAAAATATTCTCTTCCTCAATGGTCATACCCGTTTGTGGCGTGAATGATTTCAGCATTGAATGAGTTAACTCTGTGACAGAATCTGCAGTAACAGTAACATGCTTTATATCAACAAAATATTTTTGTTCGGGTATATTCTGAATGATAAACATGACAAATTTAATGATCCATGTCATTAGACTATATTATATAGTAATATTTTTTATACAGTATATATATTATTTCCATTGCCCTTATCTTGGTTTTCTTAGCCCGTATCTACCCTTGCACCCATGTCACCTGCCAGCAGATACGAGAAGATGAGAAGATCAACGAATGATGGGGTAATGCTGGACCAGCATTACAAACCTTGGACCAGCCTTACATTATAATTGAGTCGACGTCTTGTGTTAGCTGGACGTCACTTGTTGTTTGTAAACAATGAATATGCATACTTGTTTATACGGGCGCATCAACCACTGAAGAACCAAAGGGAAGAAGACAATTAAAAAGTATTGATAACTAACCAACAAATTATTGGATAAAAAAAAAAGTAAACCTCCGTCAATACTTATTTTTCTGATTTTTGTGATGTGAAGTGTGTATTGTTTTTAATAGGATCAATGTCATAATTATTCGTCGTAATATGGTAAAATCATACTTGATAGATGGCAAAAGCATTAGTTCCAACTCCCAATACTGGGGGACAGCACTGAGAGCGATTTCACATTTTGGGGAGAGTTGCCTGTCTTATTGTACATGGTCTTTGGTAATATTTCCGAAACATAAACCCTGTCAATTCTGGAGGCAGCTAATCCGCCTGCCTGATGCCAAGTATACAGCCTACCAAGCGGGTTTTGCTCTCGATAGACATCCACTAAGTTGGCTGAATTTATAACATCCTCTAGGGTGTCCCTCCCAGATTTGTTTGCCCAACAACTTATATTCCTATCTAATTTATGATTTTGAACAAGATTAAAATCTTCCAAAAGAATGATTTCTAAATTTCCCCAAAATATTTACTAATCAATTTTATAAACTCAACTCTTGCTCGTCCTCTTTCTGTAGGAGCATACACACATACAATTTTGAAAAAGAAAGTTGTCCTTTCACACACATTTATAGTGACAAGTCTTCCGAGTGATGGCTCTCAAATATCACCACCTTTAAATTTGCCTTTTTATTAATTGATATACCCACCCCGCTGCAAACCCAAACTGCGAAAGACCAACACGCTTCCCTCCCCAGCCCTTCGCCCAAGCCGAACCTTCCCTTGATTTTTTACAATTAGTTTCTTGTAATGCCAAAATATCAATTCCAGTTAATTTTGCCCACTCAAAAACCCTTTCCCGTTTTTGATGGTCTGATAACCCTCTAGCATTAAAGATGGCTACTTTGATCCCCATTAAGTTACGCGATCAGAAGAAAAACTTAAAGTGAACTATGCCTTCCGGTACTATGTACCAGTGGGGTTACCACTGTACTCCGGAGCAGAGAGGGGAAGGGAGGGGGGAAGCCCGTTATTGACGTGCCCCCCTCCCCCCTCTACCTCGCCCCCATCACACTCCATCATCAGTACCGCCTCCACCAGCTCCCGATCATCCTGAGAGGAAGCAACATGATCATCAACCACTATCAACTCATCACACTCATCTGCCTCCTTACTGAGCTTTGCGGCTTTAAGATGGGAGGTGACAACTTTGTGTTCTGACCGGATTTTGTCCACACTTGTCCTTTTCTTTACATATGTGCTACTCCTGCTAGGAGACTCCCACTTCTCCACTCCCCTCACACCAGCCATTTTAGGGGCGGCTTTACCAGGAGCAGCAACCTTTTCATGGGTGGACCTTTCTGACCTCGGGAGTCCGGACGCACAGGGTCGGTTCGATCGGCCGGACGCAGCATTCCAGCTCGAGGCAGCTTTCACAGGTGCCTCTTCTGCAACCTTTTTGATCGACACGATTGCAGGTGTCACTGGCAAGGACGTTGTTGTAGTGCCATCCTGTACCTGATCAGCAGGCAGGGCCACCACCGTCGCCTTTTCAACCTCAGGTACCTGTACTGGTCCTGGCGTAGAGGATTTACCACTGGTTTTAACACCAGTCTCAGAGCCCTGTACTGGGTCTGGCGTACCAGGCTTGTCACTAGTACCACTCACACTAGCATCCCCCGAACTGCGAGGTGCCTCTACCTGTGCATCCCTCGGGCCACAGGCATTCTTCACGGGGCATGCTCCTGTGTCATGAGTGGACACGACAATACTGACAAAACACACAGGACCGCCTCATGTGACCCCGCTCACCGCACTTGTGGCACTTAGCGGCTCTACCCTGCACCGGCAGTTGAACCCGGTGCCTATACTGTCCGAACCTTGCATAGGTGACATCAGGCAATACCTCATAAATGTTGTCACATGCCTCACTCACCCCACACGTCTCTGGTCATGGTTGCCACATTATAGGGGACTTTTCATGTTTAATGTCTTTTACTACCAGACGAAAGCCCTCTAACCAGGCTTTCACCTCATCAGCGAACACATAGTAAGGTAGCCAAAATATCCTAAATATCTTAAACCCTGGGGATTTTAACAAAGACAAAGTGGCATTCCTATTGCCAATCACAGTACGGCCTATTTCAGCCAGAGCCTTTGCCTGGGCTGCTGTCTTGGTGGTAATATGCCACTGGCTATTATTACCGTCATGACCCCAGCGCCTCCAGGCACTCCAGCCAGAACCGTTCGTTCCATGATTGTATTCACATTCATGGTTCTGACCCGGCTTGGGTCCAACTCAGCACCTGTACTGGTACCAGCACCTCTAGCAGAGCCCTGTACTGGGTCTGTAGCACCAGGCTCATCACTGGTTCCATCTACCTGGCTAAGACTGAGCCTACTTACCTGTTCCTTTAGTTTCTCTATGCTCTCATCTTTAAACTTCAAACAACTTTCCTGATACTAATATGCCACTGGCTATTATTGCCGGCATGGCCCAGCACCTCTAGGCATTCCAAACCTACTGAGTCATTTACAAGTTTCACAAAGTGACCTCTAGTAACTTCCACGCCGGGCTCCAAGCTAGCCAGAACCGTACGTTCCATGATTGTGTTTGTGTTCATGGTTCTGACCCGGTTTGGGTCCAACCCAGCACCTGTACTGGTACCAGCACCTCTAGCAGAGCCCTGTACTGGGCTTACACATGTAATCAGCCTGATCATAATCCTCTTTCAAAGAAGCATACAACTCATTCTTCTTTTCTAATTCTAACAATACCCGCTCATTATAGTCAATGTTTTTAGGTGTAACCGTTGCATTCACCATACTTTCACTCTCCGTTTCTGACTGGGTCGGACTTACCTGTGGCTGGGCCTGTACTGGTCCAGTAATTACACCCATCACCTGCAACGCGATGTTGTACTTCTTTAACCTACACAGAGATAGCAGCAAATTACGGGTACTGTTTGCATCATGCCCCGCCTTCCCCTTACACAAATCTGCCCTCTGCTCCAGCAACTCTGCTCTATCATCACTCCATTCCTCACTCTGCAGTTTACTTTTCACATTCTGCCCGAATCTCCCTCAATACGCGCCTACCTGACACCATCTATTATACTCATTTAGTTTTACTGTACTCTCCAGTTGTTTAGAAAGCGCCGAGTCTCGGTGCTCAATACACCTACAGCCTATACAGGCTACACAGTATGCTACATTATTAATCATAACAGCTGTATTACCAGCCTCAGTAAGTGACTCACCGTTAAACGAGTCCATCTTGTTATCGACCATTGAATTGCCGGGTTCCAGCTCAGTGCTGTGTTGTATCTGTGGCCCGATGTAGTTGCGGTTACTACCAATACAGGCCTCACCACCGCCACTAGCCGCTGCTTCGCCTGAAACAGACACAATATCGCCTACCGGCATATTAACATTCGTTGAAGTTACGACCATTGTTTGACTATACAGGTATATCGTAACCTGCACAATCCGCGCACACAGACTACACCAGATCGATCGGCTGTCATTTAAAAGATCATTTGTGCAGAAAAATAAAGTAAAGCAATGATTTACTACTATCATTCCCAAGGAGTCCAGCCAGTGAATGACTAACTGGTTGTCCACATAATAGGGCAACCATCAAATCCTGATTTTGAAGGCTGGTCCCCTCAAGAGGGACAGCATGACAGTCTCCCTCCTAACCTGGATATCGCCGCAATCAAGCAGGGAGCGTGCATGTGCCACATCACTGGTAGTGATGTTCTACTCTCGGTTGCTCCTGGCCTCTTTGGCTTCTCATCGATATTACCACAGGACACCTTCTTGTCAGCCTTTTTCTTCCCCTTCTGGCCCTACCTGTAAACTTAACAGGGGCGGAACGGCATCATTTAATGTAAACATATTTGTGGCCCTCCTCTTTAGCGCACTTTCGACCATTGGAAGGTTCAAAAACATTGCCTCCTCCTTCCAGATAACCATCTTTATCTCCTTCCCTACCTGGATACCGCCACAATCAAACAGGCAGCCTGCATTTGTCACGTCATTAGTAGTGTTGCTCCGGGTGATACCCAGGGCCACCAGATTTTTTAAACCGATGTCTCTCAGGGCAGGTAAACAATCACCCTTGATTCTATCGCCAAATTATCCCTAGAGATGCCATCATCAGACGATACTTGAGCCAATACTGTCCTCTCCATTATTTCATTTCGCTATATAGCACTGGTGCGCTGTGTGCTCCAGATAACCTGTACTGGGCCACCCTGTACTGAGAGGCAAGCGCCTGTACTGTCACTGTCGCTTCACCTGACCTCACATCACAAATTTCATTATCATCCTCAAACTTAGGCGTAGGTGAGTTGCTTGCGACACTCACTAGTGTTTCCTCTTGCCTCTCTCCAATTGCAGCTTTCACTCCCAGCATTAAAGGTGGCAACAGTGATCTCTATTTATATTAACCCAGATACATACTCCAATCTCGTCATCACTCTGAAGGGTTTCAGTAATAAATTGCACAGCGAAGCCCAAGTCTCCGGCCGTCGGGCATGTTTGGGGGTAGATCCCCTAAACATGCTCAGAACCCCTTATCGGGCGAGCGAAGGAAAAAATTCTCAATAACCCACCATGTCCTTTCACCCCCACCCTCACATCATCATGTGTACATCATTCATCTCATCAATTGACTACAACGTTTTTATCCTATTCCAATGTCACTTAAAAGACAATTTGTGTCGAAAAGTGTCGTAAAGCAATGATTTACTACTACTACTACTCACCCTTCTTACCTGCCGCCTTGCACTCTTGCCTTCTTTCAACTCCTGCAACAACACCACCTTAGCCTGCATAGACACTTGCTTGATCGTCTCACTCACATTCATACTCTTCTTCTTTTTCTTAGTCTTCTCTTTATTGATCCCACGGGACAGGGTCAGGGTTAGGGTCTTTCTTTCCGCACCTCTCCCTGCATGTCTGGGGGTAGATCCCCTAGACATGCCCAGAACCCCTTATCGGGCGAGCGAAAGAAAACGCTCTCAATAACCCACCATGCCCTATCACCCCCACCCGCACATCATCATCTGTACATCAT
The DNA here is from genome assembly GCA_964017125.1 of Flabesymbios commensalis. NCBI lineage: Eukaryota > Metazoa > Annelida > Polychaeta > Terebellida > Flabelligeridae > Flabesymbios > Flabesymbios commensalis. The sequence continues at coordinate 627,308 of OZ024917.1, forward strand.
TCATCTCATCAATTGACCACAACGTTTTTATCGTATTACAATGTCACTTAAGAAGACCATTTGTGCCAAAAAGTGACGTAAAGCAATGATTTACTACTCCTACCACTTGCAACCAAAAAACTAAATTGGTTGTGACACGTGACCTCGTGGCTTAGTCAGAAGCCGCCATTTTTACAATTTCAAATGCAAAGCAAATGTATGACATTTACTCACAAAATACCAAACTATAATTCTTGTACTCATGCAGTTTTATCTTCCCGAGCATGCCCGCCATCACTAGCTACTAGGGTGTCATTCTAACCCCAGTTTTAATAAAGTAATTGAGCATGAACAGAAAACACGTCTAGTCTCAATGATCTCAGAACAGAGAGGACCTTCTGATCGACAAAATAACTCTCCAAAACTGTCAATTACACCACCTAGCGACCAAAAACAGTACTGGTTCACAGTCATTCACCAAGTGGGTCTCAGGTTTCTTTACTCTGATTCCCAGAGCCACACTATGCGGCGTGGCCTAGCTTCATGTTAGCTCTGGTAGGCCCCTGTGGCGAATGTTTGTGACTAGTTGCTATTTTCAGATAAAAAAGGGGTAATCCCCAAATTCAGACAATTTTGAAAGGTCACTTCCACGGATGTAGTGTTGGTCACAGTATTGTATTTCCCCTCTGACGCATTTCCTATGACTTGACCTAAAAAATTCGCCGGCCTTATTAACACAGGCATAAAGTCACGTGACTAAGGACCCAAGCCATAAATGAAATTGGCCGGGCTTGCCAGGCAAAGGTTTCTTCACACCTGACAGCTAACAGATCATTGACTGTCATACCAAAAATCCACATTACCACATAGGCCTACTCCACCCCTCCAAAAAATGTCGTCCCGACATTAATCAGAAGAAGTAGGAAAATTCATTATACGTTGAGTATTTAAGCATTTGATTAAAGTTGGACAAAAAATGTTCTTCCCCTATTGGTAAACAGTTTTCAGAATTGCTTTGACAGATAGGGCCTATACACACTTGTGGGTCAACTTCTCCTGCCTGCCTTTATCGCAACTGTGCTCTTCAGCTATATATAGTGAAGAATTTGCTGGGGGATTACTGGCCAAGATATCAGCCATTGGGGCAGCACCCAATTTTTCCCACCCGAATCATCCTAGGAATTTATATATCTTATATATCTTATGTATCTATATATCTTTTGACACAATTTAACATCACATTCTTTCAAATACAAATAACATGCTGCCATCTAACTGAATGAAATAACTGACATGCTATTAAAAGGAACCAATAGTTTATGCAACGCTCTAAAAATGTAATTATGATTATGAAATAACCATAAAGGATTTTAGAAGCCTCAAACATATTATACATCTTGATTATTAATAGCAGGAAACAAAACTAATGCACACATCTATCGCACATGTACCAAGCACAATATAGATCATTGTGACCACAAACAGTTTATGTACATCCTGGCTAATCTGAATTATCTGAAGGGGGGGAAGGGTGTCACCTCCGCGTGGTCCCCCCTGGGCAACTTCCTAGAAGGCCAAGCACACCCAAACCTTTCATCGAACCAGATTTTTCTATTTTTTGACGTGAAGTTTTTTTGTGTTTACTTTCCGGTGATTTAGGGTTTTTCACTGAGGTTGTTATGTTTATTTTCGAATAGTTTTCAGTTCAAATTCTTTATATATTCTTTACATATTCATATTTATATATTTTATATATTTTTTCATTGTACTTGTGGTGCCTTACAGTGCTCTCACGGATTATGATTGCTCTGTCGTGCTAACTCTCGATGACAGACCCGATCCCCAGCTGTGGGGGCATTGTAGGTCTACTCATAATTCAAATTTGTTTTTTTTTGTGTTTGCAGTGGTTTCTCTTTGGCATCCTGGCGATGGACGGGATGTCCGAAAGAAACCATTGCCATATAATTATTTTTTTCACTTTATTGTTTTAAAGGTTTCTGTATGGCATCCTGGCGGATAATGCAGCATGTCATAGAGAAGCCATTGCCGTACAATTAGCCTGTGGTGACTTACGGTGTGCTCACGGTTCGTGATCGCTCTGTGATATTCTTCAATATCACAGACCTTATTACCAACTGTGGGGGCACTGTAAGTCTTTAATTTTTTCGTGGTTTAATGATTTCTCTGGCCATACTGGCCTGAAAGTGAAGTAAAGAAGACATTTACTTACTAACTTAATGGTGTCTCGGGGTACTGGGATGATTGCTAGTAGTAGTACTTTTTGCCCCCATCCGGGGAGGGTCATTAGGGATCTGTTTCGTCTGTTGGATGCTGTTACGGCATTGTACGGAAGCACTAGTCTACAGCAATCATCCAAGGGCAGCTGCAGCCTCCTCGTATCTGGCTATAATCTTCGGGCGGATTGCCAGTGGCGTACCCTGGTTCCTCCGCTCAACAGCGGAGCCAATGCAGCACCCGCATCAGTGCTGGTGCTGATGTAGGCCGTGGTAGCCTTAAATAACCGGCAATAGCGTGTTTGACATTAGGTCTCTCACGTGGGATGAATGGAGTTACCCAGAGGGGGTGATCCTTCCTATTGTTACTCTGGGGACTATCCGACCCGAGGATAGCGGAGCTGCGCGAAATGCCACGAGTTTCATCATTAAATTGTACAGCGAAACTCAAGTCTCCGGCCGTCTGGGCATGTCTGGAGGTATATCCCCTAGACATGCCCAGAACCCCTTATCGGGCGAGCGAAGGAAAACGCTCTCAATAACCCACCATGCCCTATCACCCCCACCCTCACATCATTATCTGTACATCATTCATCTCATCAATTGACTACAACGTTTTTATCGTATTATAATGTCACTTAAAAGACCTTTTGTGCCGAAAAGTGACGTAAAGCAATGATTTACTACTACTACTACTTAATGGTGTCTCTGTTCATTGTTTATGTCATTCATATTTATGTCTAAATGGGTTTATTTTTTTTGATTATTGTATATAGTATTATAGTATATATTATATATTTGTTTTGACAATGACACTGTTTTGACTTAGACTTGTAATTTTCACACAATCACTACAATTTTATGGAGATATAGTGACTTGAAAGTCGTTCATTTTATAATCACTTCATATTTTACATTATTTATACTGATATTTTTATACCCATTAAATTGTGTTGTAGTGCAGGCGCTTCAACATGTCATCAGACTCGTTACATATAGGTGCCAGGAGCATCGTCATCTTATCATATCAAACACTTTAAACTGAATATTTTAGTACGAACATGCTTTTTTGTATTTCCTTTACTACTTTAACTATACAATATGGGATATTGTAATACCTGGAATTTTCACTTAAATGGCCATACTGGCCGAAAAGTGAAGTGAGGCAAATATTTTACTTACTTACTTACTTGGTCTGTGGGTCATAGAATCTCGTCTTTCAAGTCCTTGATGGATGTCGACCATGGGCGACGCCCTTGCTGTATCATTGACAGCACCTCGTGGTATAGGGAACGAACTTTCTCCCATTGAAATTGCTCTGCCAATATCATGAGGTCAATCATGTGCTGATTGCGAGCAGACATCTCGTCCGGGTCAATACCCGTCGTCTCTATGATCCGCAGAGTCCCACAGACAACCTCGGGCAAGGTCAACTTATCAAAACAAATATCAGAGACGCCAGATCTATGTACAAATCCATCTGGCCAGAAGATGTCAATACTCTTACCTCTGATAGATGTTCTGTGTATGTTGTTGACCGAAGCCCGAGGTTTGATTTCAGCAAAAGAAGTTGCCGTGGAATTGCTGTACTGCTGCGGTTGAGATGCCGGGCGCACCTGCGCTAGGGTAGGAAGATGACCCGGGAGTCCTTTAGCTATTTGTTGCAGAGGTGTTATAAATCCGTAACTCACTGGTACACTTTGGCACGTGCTAGATGCCACTGGTTGCAGCTGATAGGGCACTGTTGTTGGTGGCATATTGATCAAAGGTTGTACTAATGGCGGAAGTATACCAGGGATTTTACATGTGACTGCGATGGATTCGCAGCAACTGGGGTCTGAGGCTGCATCTGTGAGCACACAATGTGTTGAGACTGAGGTTGGTGCGGTACAGCCATAACATGTGGCTGCGAGGGAACCTGCAGCTGTATGGGCACAGCCGTGGCTTGAGGGTGTATGGGAACCTGCAGCTGCTGGGGAATAGCCATGGCTTGAGACTGCATAGGAACCTGCAGCTGCTGGGGAATGGCCATGGCTTGAGACTGCATGTGAACCTGCAGCTGTTGGGGAATAGCCTTGGATTGAGCCTGCACAGGAACCTGCAGCTGCTGGGGAATAGCCATGGCTTGAGACTGCATAGGAACCTGCAGCAGCTGGGGAAGAGCCATGGCTTGCGACTGCATGGGAGCCTGCATCTGCTGCGGGATCAACATGGGTTGCGACGACAAGGGCGCCTGCAGATGCTGCGGCATAATCATGGCTTGTGACTGCTGCTGTTGTTGCTGGGGAAAAGCCATGACCTGAGGCTGTTGTGAAGCCTGTATCAGCTGCGGCACGGCCATAGCTTGGTGATTTGAGAAAGCCATGATCTGTGGCTGCGAAGAACCTGTGGTTGCTTCTGATCAGCCATGGGTTGCTGTGTATGCTGCGGAAAGCCATGTGACTTGCCTGTGATTGAGTTTGTGTCTGTTGTGGTAGAGGTTGAGCTGACAACACCTGAGACTGTGGGAGATTGAACCGACATCTGCACCTGAGGATGTGAGGGAATCATCATCTGCTGCTGAGCCTGTGTCACCGGTTGTTGCTGTAGCATGCATGATGGTTGTATGACAGATGTCATCAATGGGGTCATGAGACCTGAAGCAACCGTGGTAGTAACAGTTGTCAGGTCAACGTTAATCCTGGTGATGGATGATGACGCTGGTACGGCGGCGGCTCCTGTCCCGTGACTAGTATTGTTATCCCTGGTGTCTTTAGCCGTTGTATGTGTTGGAGCACTGGATGTGATAAGAGTTAATTGTTGTAGTTGTTGTAGTCGCCATCGCGCACCTCTTACCCCACGGCAATTTATGTCCTTTGATGGGTAATTGACATACAGTACAGCAATGCTCCTTGCGTTGGAACATGCGACATTTCTGACGTAGACACCTTGCTGGGCAGACACAAACTGTCCAGTAAGGAGTCCGTGAACGCGTTATCACCGCTTGGGAGGGGTGATCCCGACTCGGCCACGTGGAGATACTGTAGGATCCCTGCCTCGTTCGATTACTGTGACAGTTGTCTCCGATCTCCCCGGACGCGGGAGGACAGGAGATGACTGCCTGGTTTTGGTACTTCAGTACCGTGTACATAAATCCGAATCCCATGCGGTCGTAGCTTTTTCCCGCACTTGTGATATAGCTTTTGACGACTGCGGACGTGCCGCAGGTCGTCCGCTCGGAGTTAGACTAGAGACGTGTCGTGCGCGGGGTTGTGCATTGCTAATGTTTAGTGTCTAGACCAATAAACATAATGATCTGAAGAGAAGTTTTGTGAAGTCAATCGGAACCGTCGACCTGACGGGGAAGGAATGAAGTTTATGATATGTTGGTGAATGTTAGGTGGGTTCCGCGGTTCACCTTACCGAAGGACCCTCTCGCATCCCCACAATACCACGAGCCATAATCACGGCAGTCAATCAACAGGCGGGGCTGGTGATATCAGCCGCTTCAAATTAATATTGAAGTTCGTAATATAATGGTAAAGAAAAACCAGAGAGGTCTATGTTTTAAATAAAGATTTTATTATCATTATTTGTATAACATGATCTATGGTGATGAGGCTGTTTCGATTTTACTCGAATCCAGAGTCTGACTCGAATCCATGCCATTAAATTTTGTGCAGCGGTACCTTTATTTCTGGGCGTTGAGGCATGAGGTTTGAAACTCGAAAAATAATTTTATAATGTCGCTAACAGTTCAAAAAGGATGAAACTTATTTCGGCTGTTGCAATATTTATATTTTAACGACTTATCTTACAACTTTGATTATAACTGGACTTCTACTCTTAGTAAGTCTTACGAAAAATACACTGGAAATGTATTTTAAACTTAGTTCATGAAAATGATCAATTATCGCTCATCGCACCTTACTTCCTTAGGCTTAACTTTTGAGTTGACGTCTCACCTTACTCTAACGGAGTGGCTATTCGTACGGGAAAATCACGTACTATTAGCCACTGCCTCACCTGCTTACCCTAATGAGCTTCCGTACGAAATCTGCTCACGCTGACGAAGCCACCAGTGTGGCACCAGTGCGGCAGTGCCAGTGGTATCCATTCATCAGGTCAGACACCTTGTCCTGGTTAAGTCTCACCACACATAATACCCCTCCCATAGACTTACATGTATTATGACCCATAAGCTTGGGCCTGCCACTGCTAGCATTCTTTAAGTTTAAGTGAATATATATGTATAAAACTATATATTTTTTGAATTATCAGGACATACTAGTCTACATAGGCCTAGCACTAAACTCTACTCTTATCAATATAAAAAATAAAAAAGGTGCTTAAAGGGACTGGCCTAGGCTTAAATAATAAAAAAAATCAGTGATTATATTTTAGCTTAAAAATATGACCATATGATGTAAACATGTCCATACTAAGACTAGAACTGCAAAACTTGCCAAAAGTTTTTAAATTGTTCTGCTGCGCATTAACTAGTTAGGCTAGATATAGATAGAGACAAAATACCGTATTTCTTATTTTTGACATGGTTAGAATAATTAGAAATCAGGAATTTCTTCTCTATATCTAGCCTAACTGATAATGCGCAGCACAAAAATTTAAAAACTTTTGCAGTTCTAGTCTATGGACATGTTTACATCATATGATCATATTAAAAGCTAAAATAAAATCACCAATTTTTTGATGATTTTAGCCTGGGCCAGTCCCTTTAAAAGTCGCGTGTTTTTTTTCTATTTTCACATGGAAATGTCAAGTCCTAGTCTGTTTCACCAGATCCTGGGAGTAGCCATTTTCCAATTTGCTTGGTCGCTCTTTAAATTTTTTTAACAAAATTTTTCTTGTATCATTATTTCATCTTCCCCTAACATCCCTAAAAATTTGATGCAATTTCGTTGGGTATTTTGTAAGTTAGACCATTTGGCATGTAATAGAATTCTTGTTTCACGATATAATGGTGTTAAAGAGAGCTGTAATTTTGAAAATTTATCACATGCCAAATGGTCTGACTTTGCTAATACACATGGGCGATAAAATGTGATGCGCATTTCGCGCAAGGACCGTGAGCGAGAAATCATATTCCAAGCGAAATATTGTTCACCACATTAGTGTTTCATGGACATTGGGACTGTGTTTTAAAGGGTGTGACTGCCGCTGTGCTATAGACCGTGGTAATGTAATCCATTCGTGCAATGGTTACGCTAACTTGTGAAAGTTTAAATCCTAGAACTTATAATTAAATGACTCAATGACAACGACTGAATGACAACATATGAAATATATTTTTACTATAAATTGTTACCAATATTTTTTATTTTATTGTAAACCTGATTGTACAAAGGCCTTGATAATACAGTATGTTTTTTGTGTGATTTCTTCGATGACTTCTATTAACCACCAGGCATTAAGGGGTTTAATGATAGATGTCTTGGTGTCAACATTGATCTTTTCTTTGCCAAGTTAAGGGGTGGTGACCCAGCAAACACGAGACATTGATCCAGTGCTGGCGTGATACCGGTACAGCGTCGAAGACAGTGGGCCAGCATTTTTCCAACACTGGATCAATGCTTTGTGTTCACTAGGGTCGGACTCAATGTTGTTAGCAGAGGTGTGGACGCGTGTCTTGGCATGTGTTTTTCTAAGGATTTGAGTTAAATGTCAGTAGTTACTTCCAAATTTATGCAAATATTACACACATATGTGCACTGATATCGCTATTTTAAATTCCCACAATCCAACAGATGAGATGAGCTTTTTTTAAAAAAACAAAGTAAAGCCAAATATACAGGGTTTGACACAAACTTTTTTGAGCAGCTTGATTTTAATATTACATTCATATCATTTTTACTTTATACCAATTGATCTAGATTTGGTAACCATTTCTTGCTTTAAAAACATTGAAATTGGGAAATATAGAACTAAGTATAAAATGTAGTCCCTATGCTGGTAGTAGCAAGGCATATGATTGACTAAGTCTGTCAGCCTCCCCCCCCCCTCCAGCCTGATACTCCACATAGGATGTGCTGCTAGAGTAGGCTAAAGCGTTTTGGCAACGCTCAGGGAAGGTACTAGGACCATATATTTGAATGTGAAATAAAAAAAAGCCTGTTGTTTTTAAACCACCTTTTTTATTTTTCATATTGATAGAGTAGGCCCTATGTCCTGATGATTACAAAATATATATGTTTATATAGGGGGGGGGGGCTATATTTTTTCATTTAAAGATTGCTGGATCGAGGGGTATTATGTCTGGTGAGACAATAAACAAGCAAAGTTCAAGGTTGATGGTAGACGGGGCCTTTGTTCCCAGAGGGTGAGCTGGATGTTGTTATAGACTCCAGAAATTCAAACAAAATGGACGCCGTTTATAATGTTCATACCAGCTTGATTCGAATTTTTAATTGTTTTTCTTTTCCTAACTTCACCTTAAAAACCTAATAAAAGTGGCGGGCAGACACTTTTTCAGCGTCACAAATTGATTGTACACCACTAGTCTGACTAGACAGTCAGATGAGGGCAGGCAAACAGCAAACTAGTGCCTCGCGTGTTTTCTCAATAGGCAGCTGGTCAGCCGGGCTGCATGGGCGGTGACCGGTGACCTATGGCTATGTGTAACACATTGTGGAGGTTGCCGTGTCATCCTCTCCGAGGCCGTGGATGGATGTACAGTAGATAAGATAAGATAAGATAAGATTTATTTTAAGTCGCACATAAAAACATATAACATTAGCTCTAACGAGCTAGTACAAGCGACATATAAAGTAAAACAATAAATATAACAGCTATAGTGATCTTGTCATCAACGCCCCTGCCACCAACGACCTTTTGTCTCCAACGACTTTTTTTTCTTGCACGGACCATTTTTCTATAGTTAACGACCTGTGATCAACGAATTTCTGTCTAACGCGACTTGCGACCTCAAATATCTGGCAGAAGGTCATTATATTACTTGTGTCCAACGACCTCAACTTTTTTCGTCATACGACTTTTGGAAACATTGATGAGCAAACCACTGCATGTCAGATCTGACTGTGTGGATATCATGGTTAACAGAGAGGTATAACGCTGGAAGATCAGGCTGTTGTCGCAAGAGGTCTATCTACCTCAGACCGTCTATGTTACTGCACAGCAATATCACCCAGCGCTGGTAGGAAATCATCTAACCCTTCATGTCCAATGATCAACTAAATATATGCCCTATGAATCAATGTAATGCTCTCATTAGTCGAAAAGTATATAAAATTGTTTATTTTGCATAGCGCTAATTAAACATACATTTTAAAATACAATCATATTAAATTGTTCAGGGGATGTAATAAGAAGATACGCCATGATTAATTATACAAATAATATTGTCTATAGCACACTAAATGTCAAGTGCTATTCAGTTGTGTGTTGGCTGGTAGACAAGAGCAGCGCGGTCATAATTACGCTATACACAGCCTGTCAGTCAACAGTACACCCCTCTCCAGACATAAGGCGCGTCGTCACTGACCAGCTAACACAAGACGTTGACCCAATGTTGTTTTAACGTTGGCTCATGGTCTTCGAAGTCGGCCCGCATTAAAACAACATTGGGTCAATGGCTCGTGTTTACTGGGTGACTATACAACTGGCACAAGACGTTGATGCAGGGTTGGCCAAAATTAGAACAACATCGCGTCGGGACATAACTAATCCCCCAGTCACTTTAACATGTTTAATACAGTAGACTGCCTTAATGAGCCGTCCACACGTGTTTATTCACACGTAGCGAACTTCCTATATGAGCGTGGTCCGGCCACATAGACCCAGCAGACACAAGACGTTGATTCAATAGTGGATTACCGTTGGTCCAGCATCGTAGACGGTGGACCAACGGTAAACCAACATTGATTCAACGTATTGTGTCTGCTGGGACGGGGACGGTACAAACGTCCTAGTGTGGGCATAATGCTCATGTTAGTGTAAACACACGTGTATTATTCATCAGTAATGAATAACTGTTCCCTTTTTGTTTCACCAGTTATTTTTTTGTTTCACCAGGGCTACATCATCTGTCCTATAGTGACACATTTAATGTGAATATACATCGCCCCATGCCTGTTAAGGGTCAGAAGGTACCTGGGCTTATATAACGTGTGCTCTGTTAGCGTTATTAGCATAGCTAGCAGCCATTCTGAAAAACACCGTCATAATCAGTGATATTAGAACAGGCATTGAAATTTTGCCGCAACCGCGTGCTTTGATCCACAATGACTACCGGTCAGTGGTGGGTGAATGTCGCCGTCATTAGCCCGACATTGAACCAGCCGCCGCACCCGCAAATTTTACAGCAAAAACTCATTCCTGTGACCAGCGACTTTCTGTCACCAACGACTTTTTTTGTCTGGCAAAAGCAAGGTCGTTGGTGACAGGATCTACTGTATTTGCTTTACCCGAAAAATCCAACATGGCGGTGACTGAGAGCGATCCCGACGCCAAGGTCCGGAAAATGTCCATAACTTTTTATTAATAATGACTGTGCGACCTCTGACTCTGAGCTGAGCATGCAGGCATGGAACTGAAATGTTACTGATTCTAAAAAAAACTATTTTTGACCTGATTACTTCCCGATATTTACCGATATGACAGTCCAAAGAAATGTCCCACGATTTTGTATGCGGTCAATCTGTGGCTGAAACCTGTTTCTGCCACTGGGGCTAACTGTGGAGGGTGGCGTTTGCTAAAGTACGTCAGCTGGGTTGATGGTCGATCTTGGCCTCAATAATTCATATCCCGCATGACTGAACACATATCTTTAGTTCCATAAAAAAGGGCGAAAGCGGATGGTCAATCTCGACCTCAATAGTTCATGCCCAGCATGATTATAAACACTTGTTTTGTTCCGTGAAAAGGGGCGAGAGTGGTACCGTGTTTCTTGTATTATCGGCCGCGAGTGGCGACGATTGCTATAATTTTTTAGCCATGTTACGATTTTGCTTAGAGCTGAAAATTTTGGTGGTCCATCGGACCACTGAGTTTGAATGTTCTGGTGGTCCGACATGATTTCTGGGGGTCTCGGGCCACCGTCAGTGTCGAACGCTGATATATATAGACATATTTCACTGAAACGACACAAAAATGTAGTTACGTAAATCAGCAGCAGGATAATAATCAATTAAATGATAACCTGTTGGCTTGATAGGGTTAATGAGCAGCGCGTGTCAAGTACATTAGCCTCAATGGTCAGTCACCCCCTCCAGTTAGCTGGTGACCATACCAATATGTTTACCGACGACGTTGCGTCATAGTGATTACTAGTCGGGAAGGGTGGTGACAGTCATTACGGCGCGATAACAAATGCATGTCTCCAGACCAAAAAAATCAACTTTAAAAATTATTCTTACGAGAAATTAAAAGACCGCAAAGTTATCAAAAATCGGGTTTACGAGAAAATTCATACCCGCGAAATTAAAGTATGTTACAGTAACTGAATGACGGAGGGGTACAATAGAAACTCTTTCCGTTTGTTCTTTTTTCTCACTTCTACTGGTAAAAGTGCGAGTTTCATAGCCATAAGGATGAGAATCCATCAAAATTTTTCTTCTTCCATGACCCCTCGTGGACCGCATTATTTACCTCAATAGGCCTGATATCAGGTAAACCGTGCTAAATACCGTATATCCCCGCGTATAGTGCGACGCCATGTATAATACGAGTTAAGATTTGAGGCCTCGGATGACCTGAAAAACGCCTACCCCTCTGTATAATACGACTTCAAATTTTGGATGTCGGCAGCATCCCGGTCGGCAGCGTTCCGGGGCATCTAAATGTGAGGCATGGATATTATCTTATTCTACTAATACGCCGTGACACCTGCATACACGATGCTTAATGACGGGAACAGCGGCAGCAGTACAGCTCTGCAAAACCAAAGGGCAGTATCTGCTCACTTGTAAAGTAAGCAGATACTGTATTTTTATTTTCCACGACACAGTGGATGTTATCGGGCCTGTCTCGGTGGGCAGACATTCTGAGGCCTGCATAGGCTACATATATATACACACAGATTTTTAAATACCGGTATTTATATTTCGCCGACAAATTTATATTATTTTAATTAATCTATTACAAAGACCATATTTTAAAATCGTCATGCTCAAATAAGAACACTCCAAGATGAAATGTGATTGTAAAACATTTGCAGACTAGCCGCATTGTCTAGACACAATGTTGTGTCAGCGTCGCAGACAGTGGCCCAACAATGTACCAGCATTGGGTGAATGTCTCTTGTTTGCTACTAGTTGAAAAGGCACAGTCTTGTTGTATCGTGTGTATAGGCCTGCTTACCAAACACGCTGACTGGCCTACGTTTACAGATACGTTCTACCGCTAGAGAACTTACCGCTGAACTTACCACTAGAGAGCTGAAAAATTGTATTAAATTCTACAGCTATGTATAATACGAGGTGCCTTTTTGTGACATGAATAGCTAAGAAAAAACATCGCATTATACACCGAGATATACGGTAGCTAGACCATTACTATAAAACAAAATGTGACGTTTCAGGAGAGGATGCATCTTGAAAAATTTTGAGTGCTCCAATTCAAGATGGCCGTCTATAGGCCATCATTTACTTTCGCATGGCCAATATTTTGATAAACCATGCTAGATGGCTAGACCATTACTATAAAACATAATGAGAGGTTTCGGGGGAGGATGCACCCTGGAATTTTTTACCCCAATAAAATTAAAAATGGCTGTCAATTGCCCATTATTTACCTCAACAGGCCTGATATCGAGTAAGCCGTGCTAGATAGCTAGACCATTACTAGTATAAAGTAAAATGTGAGATTTCAGGAGATTATGCATCTTGAAAAGTTTCGACTCGATCAAATTCAAAACGGCGGCTTATCGGCCATTATTTATTTTCACACAGCAGGTATTTGGTAAACCGTGCTAGATGGCTAGACCATTATTATAAAACAAAATGTGAGTTTTGGGGGAGGATGCACCCTGGAAATTTTTAACTGTATCGAATTTAAAATGGCAGACAATTGGCATTGTTTAATTCAAAATGGCCGCCTAGGTATCGGCCATTATTTATTTTTAATTTCCCCCATTGCATTGACAAATATATTACCGGTACCAATCAAGTACACATACTCTGGAAATTTTTTTCAGGCAGTAATTTACAAAACACCCCCTACATTATAATGCCGCGAGCAAAAAATATGTACCACCATTTGAGTGTACAAACCGTGTTAGATGGCTAGACCATTACTATAAAGCAAAATATGATGTTTGCACCCTGAAATTTTTTTAACTAACGTAAAATTTCTAAATGTAGCCGCATCTATAATAGAAGCAGCCACCCAAACTTTGAAAAAATCTCAATTTTTTGAAAAAAGTTTCATAATTTGATAACCTCCAATTGAATCCGCAGGGTGACTTTTGAGAATTGTCACTCAAGGACCAAATTTTTTTTAGCTCAAAACATATTTCAAATTTTATACTGGTATCTTGAAAGGACAACGACAAGGTTTTTATAAATCCAAACGACCGCTAGCTACGGTAACCACGCTAACACGCTATAGGCCTATAAGCCCAGATAGCGTCTAACCCTTTGCAGACATGAGGCGTTATATCTTCACTTTAAATTTGTGACAATAGGGCAGATAATGTAACCCTATATGCGCTACAGTTATCTCCATGTTAAGCTTACTTACTTGAGCTAACAGATTGAAATTGTTTTGGGTTGACTTGAAACTACATGTGTTTACATATATTTAGGCCTAAATAAATATTCATTGTAAAATACAAATGACAATTACATGTCATCATCAATCTATGCAGGCAAACAGGAGGTGACTGAATGTTGTTTCAACGTCAACCCAACATCACAGTCATACTGGAGCAGTGCACGCAATAGTTGATTTTTTCCAAGACAGTGATCACCATTAGGGGAAGGAGGAGGGGCGAGTGGCAAAACAAGACAAGACGAGACTAATTTTATTTCCCCAAACCAATACTTTGGTACAGGGTGAGAAGGTTGTGGTGAAATGTGCTATGATCTTATGTACAATTAGAAACAATAAATATATGCATACATACATATGATAAGTTGATAATTCAATACAGAACAAAATAAGTAAGATTATATTATATTAAAAACCTACATTCTAAAGTATATTACATACTTTCAAAAAATTTGTCAAACTAGTAAGAAAAAACAATTTCAAGATAGCCGTTGAGTGGCCATTTTGAATTTTAATAATTTTGTGATAATTACTTAACTCCAAGAAAAATGCAAAATAGCTGACCATGAATATAAAACAAAAGGTAATGTCTCACCAAAGGATAACCCATGTCAAATTTCGCAGTTATAAAATCCAAAATGGCCTCCAGTCGGCCATTTTAATTTTTTTTTCTTTTTATCTTGGAAATCTTTTAATGATAGCTGATCTATGAGCTTCTGCTTCCTCATACTTCACATAGCCATTATATAACACTAGAGAATTTTTGGTGACATTTTGATTCCCATGATATCCATATCATTAACCCTTGTATTACTATGGCCACTAACGAAGAAAAGCTCCATAGCGCGTTTCAGGAAAAAGTTTCCATCAGATCTTCTTTTAATTTGGCAAATATGTTCAGCTATGTCAGCCAAAGACCTGATTCACTTTTGGGAGCAGACAGTTTTAAAATGGCCGTTTAGTAGCCATTTTGAATTTTAATAATTTTGTGATATTCACTTAACTCAAAAAACCATGAATATAAAACAAAATGTAATGTCTCACACAAGGATTACCCATGACAAATAGCGCAGTTATAAAATCCCAAATGGCCACAAGTCGGCGGCCATTAAAATTTTTTTTCTCATTATCTGTGAAATCTTGCATGATGGCTGATCTATGAACTTCTGCTTCCTCATACTTCACATAGCCATCAGATAACACCAGGGGATTTTTGGTCACATTTTGTTTCCCAAATTATCAACCCTTTAATTACTATGGCCACTAACAAGGAAATACTTGTTGCACATTTTAGGAGAAAACGTGTCCAGCAGATCTTTTTTTTATTTGGAATATATGGACAGCAATGTCAGTCAATGACCTGATTAACTTTTTAAACTCGCTTTGTAGCGGCCTTTTTAAATTTGAGTATTTTTGTAATATTCAGGCAACTCAAAATCAATAATAATGTACTGTCTCACGTAAAGTACTGCATGAAAAAAAAAAAGTAAAAAAAAAAAAGTAAAACTGACGTCATTTTTAATTGTTTTTTCTCATTATCTCGGAAATGTTGCAATATGTTGTAATATAAAATAAAACTTGAGAAAATTTGCTGATCTATATTAAATTTGAAATGGCCTACTAGCGATAACAGAGGGCTGCTTTCGTGTTCGTTTCCGAACAACTCTTTCTAGTTTGCTTTATTTTTTTTACAGGGGTGTCCTGTCTTATTTACATATACACCAGGGATTCTTTATTATGAGATACGACAGCTGATGTTGGCCCACGGCGGAGCTGTGCACGCATGGGCGCCGACATGATCTGGCCGCAGTGAGCTACCGGTACATGAGGTATGTAGACAAACACTGAGTGACATGTGTTTTGCTATAAATGTGCCTGCAGAATACTCTGAAATAATGTACTGTCTCACGAAAAGTACTGCTAATATCCATACGTTATATTAATGTATATTAGCTCTCACTATCTATTTTACTGTTTATAATAATTTTACCAAAACACAATTATTTAAAAAGCTAGAAGTTAAGACTTATAAAACTAGACTAGTCTACCGCATCGATTAGTCATTGGCCTGCCTTAAGTTTGGGACTCATGTCCAAAATTATGGTTGGTGGGCCTATGCACGATCACAATATTTATTCTTTTCAAAACAAGGTCGCTAGTATTAGGCCTATTAAAGTGGACTAGACATAGGCCAAATGCGTAATGTTACGAAATCGGAAACAAATGGCCAACATTGCAACAAAGATCTTGACAGTCAAAATAAAATTGGGACCCCTGATACTATTTGTTGTTTTGTTTGCTTGGGTTAGGACAGCTAGCCTTGAAGAAGGCTCCCCGGGCCATTGTCGATCTCCCTACATGTACAAAGATCAAATGTAGGTCTATCAGCGAGTCCCGTCCATATTAATAGCCTAGGCCTCTTCAGGTTTTAGATGTACTTGTTTTTTTCCTTTTTCTACCTAAACTGTCTTGGTAGTATCAGGTGAGGGCTGGGATTAAAACTGGACCCAAAAGACAGTGGGGGGGGGGGGGCAATAGGAGGTTTCATGGTTTTTTGCCATAGTTTAGGGGAGGGTGATGTTTTTTTCTGAACCAGTCCAGGCTTGCCCATTCTACGGATTTATCCATTTTCTACAATTTTTCAATATTTTTTAATGTTTTCAAATTTACAGACTGATTTTAGAGGGGGACATATATTTCCTGTACTTGTGAATGGGCAGTCATAATATTCTGTGTCACTGAAAGGGGGGCATCTATTTTTCTATGAGACAAAGTGGTTATCTGCATTAATTGGCACTTGGCACTACTGCACTTTTTTAATTCAGGTAGGCTTAGTCTACTTAAAGTTCTATATTCTAAGTTGTTAAGCTTGTCAAAACAAAAAAAACTAATTTTATAGTGACGATTCTCATCAATATTCAATAAATTAACGAGGAGGGTGTGTGGGCGAAATGTGGTCCATCCTTCAAGTGCTCGCGAAATCATCTCTTCAAGCCAACCACATTCAGCAGAGACTCAGGTCATTGCCATTGACGAATGGCTGAGTACGATTCCTACCACTAGCACCTCCAAGAGAAAAGTCTGTAGCAAGAGGAAAGTCCCCACTACAATTAGCACCCCAGCTAAAAAAGTGTGCACCAATGACCTACATCTTCAACTTCTGATACAATGCCTTGCACCAACACCGCCGTCGAGTCCTCGCACATGTGTGGATTTGATGCTATCTCATACACCATGTGCGATAGACATCATCTTCAGACCCAACTTTACAACCTGCTGAATTGTCTGATCAGAATCTAAGACACCAAGTCTCTTCCTTGGTGATTGGCGATGTCGTGGATATAGCTAATATGGTGAACAATGCAGGCACAGTCAATACAACACGAGGGAAAAAAACAACCCTGTGACAGGAGATCAATGCAATAGAAATATTGCAGACCACATTCAAATACTGCAGACAAAAATGCCACAAAGTACTTTTCTGCAGGGTGTCTATGACTAACGGGACAGCAGCCCTCTGATATTCCTTCACACTGACGAGCAGCTGACTGACATGATACGATTTTGTTTCACATGTGACATTGCTCTGAGCAGTGTGATAAGCATAGACAAAACGTTTAATTTGACCAATTTTCATCTGACAGCACTTGACTACACGTATACCCAAAGTCACATTAAAAGTGATCAACCAGGATCGCATGTTTTTCGCTGATTTCTCGTTCAATTGTCAACCGATTTTCATGAAATTTTGTAACAATCATATTTCAACATAATCCTAATATCCCTGAAAATTTCGTAAAATTATATATCGTATTTCAAAAGTTAGACCATTTGACATGTAATAAATTGAAATTACGACGTCCCTCTATAAACCCATTAAACTAATTCTAGAATTTTATTACATGTCAAATGGTCTAACTTTTGAAATAATTGATCTAATTTTGCGGAATTATTACCACTGTTAGGATTTGAATAGAAAATGGCCTTTGTAAAATTTCATGAAAATCGGTGCAGAATTGACGGTGAAATCGCCGAAAATCATGCGATCTTGGTTAATTTTTCGGCGAGTATAATTAGAAAATATCCAGCACTTACAATTCATTGGACCTATGCATATACATGGTAATTCACGACAGAGAGCCATTAGGGTATTTTTCGGAGATTTGAACGGTATCATCCGTGAAAGGGATCCCACTGAGTGTGACGAAACCTATAATAGAGACGGACTACGAGATGGCAATGCGAAAAGCCATTTCCCATTGCTTTGACTGCGAAATGCTTTACTGTACCAGACACATGAAAAAGAACACCACACGAGCCCTGGAACGTAATGCTACTGAATCCACACAACGACATATAACTAACTTGATGTTCAGTAATGACAGACTGACTATGACAAAGAATCAGGTGATCTTTGATGCCAGGAAGACAGAATTAAATACTTACATACAATCACACTCACCTGATTTTGCTACCTACTTTGACAGCCATCTGCTACCTAAATTACAAAACAATTTGGACATTGCACTATGACATGACGACATAGACCCGAACTGGACGAACAACAACGCAGAATCTGTTAACTGCATGCCAAAATTACAAATTCACTGGTGCTCAAAGACTGTTTGACAATTGGTAGACTTGTGAGAAGATAAGGTTAGGGCACAGTTTACAGATTTAGAGAGAGCGATTATCGGACAGGGGAATTTCAAATTAGCGCCAGATTTTTTTTATGTTTTCTGAAATCAGGGGGGATTGGCTAAATTTAAAAGACGACGTGATAAAAAGACACTGACAACATTTCTCAACACCAAACAATGACTGAACAACAGATCCGTAACCTCCAGTGACAGTTGCCTTGTCGTGATGCGATCAGGTAGCAGAGACAGGCGCAAGCCCAACCAGCACAAACGCAAAATTTCAGCTAAAACAAGGACACCTAGAAAAAATGAAACCTTAATTTGTTCTGTATATATATGTATATATTTTCTGTATTGTGCAATGTCATATGTATATATTTTCCGTATTGTGCTATGTCATATGTGATTGTACAAATTGTATATACATGGATTGTGATTGTGAATCTGGGATATAATATTTCCCGTACTGTGTAATGTCTTATATGATTGAGAAATGGACTCCACACAAATGTACACATTGTATATGGATTTTGATTGTGACTCTCGGATATAATGTCATTGAGACTCGACATTATGGCATACAATTTGTATTATCATATGGTCATCATTTCACATTGTAATTAATCTCTGACATCACGCTATATCGTAACAGAGATGACCACATTTGAATGTGTTTATATATATAAATGTCTTGCATTTACCAATAATAAATACATGTACATAATTATATTGTGTTTTTCCTATTTTGAGCTAAAGAGCTTTGCTGTAGAGGTAATTTACATGGGCATTAATCTACCTCGAGGAGGAGTCATTTTCTATGTGCTGAACAAACAAAGACATATTCATACTTGCTTTACTATAGTCGTATTTTAATCCATTTATTAGCAAATGTTTTACCTTAAACTAAGCAACTTTCATCCAATTTAAATTGTGGTCACGGTAACGACGCAACTTCAAGTGGGTTAAGTAAAATAAAAAATTCCGACGCTAAAATGTGTTAGCATTCTTGTACTATAGGGTCTATAGCATACATTTCTTCCATCGAGTTTATCTCCCATACTTGGACATATCTACAATGTACATGTAGCTTATAATCATAGCATAGCTATAGGCCTATGATAATAAGTAAGTGTCTCGTTGGTTGTCTAATAAATAGACATGACACGCCAGTCTGACATGTAGGCATATGTCGTTTTCTCTACGGCGAAGAGTTATGAATGCCGGCTTTTTGGCCGCTGGTCTTAAAAAGTCTTTAAATTTGTTTTTGAAAAAATGTGGCCTTAGAAGTCTTTAAAAATGGAAATTAGGTATTGAAAAGGTGTTATTTTTTCTCAGACTTTGCAAATGTTAAAGATCATTTTTTTTAAATGCGGTAAGA
Organism: Flabesymbios commensalis; assembly: GCA_964017125.1. Taxonomy (NCBI): domain Eukaryota; kingdom Metazoa; phylum Annelida; class Polychaeta; order Terebellida; family Flabelligeridae; genus Flabesymbios; species Flabesymbios commensalis. The sequence goes on from OZ024917.1 coordinate 647,263, forward strand.
AAACAACATATTTTATTCTATATACAGGAATAAAATATTATTATATATGTGCACATATATCACGTCAAATCTGTACACTGAGACTCGCTACACAATGTGATGCACATATTGCCAGGCAGTGTTTAAAGTTTTATTTAACATCCACTAGATGCCCCTGCTGTGCCTAAATTTTTTTTTTTTTGCAGAGTTTACAGGACAGACCTGGATGCAACGTGAAAGGCTGCCTGTACTTTATATAGGGCGAAATGAGACAGACTGATTGCAAATTGATGAATACGTTACTGCAACGTGAAAGGCTGCCTGTACTTTATATAGGACGAAATGAGACAGACTGAATGCAAAAGGATGAAGCGCAGAAGGATTGAGATGAATAATTGAAATAAGCTTCAAATGAGAAATATATTATATCTTTATTGCAATGTTGCTATTTCTGTTTATATTTTTCCTGGTTGTGACATTTCATTAACGTAATTAACATTGTAATTAAATATAGTAAGTCATAATAAACTTTCAGTATTTTAAACCTTGGTAATAATTTCAAATTAAAAAAAAAAATTAATGGCTGAGGCAGGTAACAGTAGTAAGATTTCATCTTTAAAATTATCAATTGATAAAAGTATAAGATGAATTAAATGAATGAAAAATCATGTCATTTCAAAATAAATTTTCAGTGCATCATGAAGTCAAAAAGGTAATATATATATGCCTTTTTTACTAAATGCATCTGCACTTCTATATTCAAATAAATTTAATTCGATGCATGGTAATTTGATTATTATATTGTTCTCCCTCTGTTGTAGGCTTTTTTGGACCAAAAGTGGCTGAATGAAGGTTGACTGATTCTGACAAAGTGGAGAAGATGAAACTCAAATTTCAGACAGACCCTCTATGGATCTGTGGTTTGCTTATATGTTATTGTAAATTTATGAAATACAGTAGTTTTTATGGGTGTCAAAATTATAACATTAAAAAATGCTGTATTCAGAATAATAAACAATACAAATTTACACTTCGTCTCAATCTGTGTCAATTGTCAAATTCAATTAAAGTATTTTAATTTTCAAGACCAGCAATATTGTCATTTAAGATTTTGGAAAATATCTAAAAATGACTGTTTTTGTGTAAATATCAGAATGATTTGTGATTTTATCAATGGTGATTCAAATTACGAAGTTGAGGTGCATCTGTTTATTAGGCTAGTATTTTTTTGTTTGTAAAAAATCAATGTATAAAGTTTAAAAGAAATACTGATTTGTCAGGTCAGAAGAACAAAGAAAGAAACGTCAATGCTGATCCCCAGCAGCTGAGAAGATCAGGTCTGTTTTTATTTTGCATTGATAACTTCTCAAAACTTGAGAAATTATCAGATTTTTTTTATTATATATGAGTATAAGACGATACTAATATTATGCTTTTTTTAGCTGTACAGGACCTTCTTATCAATCAGACCTCCATTCATTTGAAAATCTATGTATTTTTTTAAATTACAAAGAGCACACAGTGTTAGAACAGATGATCATCATTCCATTTGAGCAAGTGTCTGCGAGTCGGCCATTTTTTTTTTTTAGATTGACATAGAAATTAAATTCCACAGCTAGAAGACTTGGGACAATAATTTTGGTGGTTTATCCCACATTTTCGGGGTGATTGCAACTAATTATTTTAAACAGATCTGGATAACTTCAGATGTTTTGGACATACATGTGACAACATCCCACAAGAAAAAAAGGAAATAAACCACTGAATTGTGCTTGAGCAGCTCCAAAAAATTCATGCTTTAGCTGCTGAATCTTTCCTGTAAGCTGAATCAGTTGTAATAGGTAAATTATTTATTCAGACAGTACATGTCACATTTTATAGGGTCAAATATAGGCCTATATATCTAGATTATTAAAAAAAATAGTTTTGCTAATTGAATGTAACCAAACATTTATAAAAGCAAATACAAAAAATAGATCAATATTGTTAGCTTGGGTCGAAAGAAATTAGGAAATTAAGTAAATATGACTGAAAATAAAAAAGTGCTCACTTGCTCCAAATGTTGAATGATTGCCTGGTAGCCCCCAAGCATATTAGTGAGGGCTTGTCTTATATGCGGAAGCCACCGTGTTCCTTCTACTCGAGTAGGCATAAGGGGTGTTTGTCCCAAAGCTTGAATTAATTTTTCAAATTTGATAGATTGAGATATTTTTTTGCAAACATCTTTGTAGGCAAGCTCCAAGCGGTGAGCTGAGCAGTGTATTGCTTGTATAAAAGGCTGTTCCAACTCTTTTTCAATTCGTGCTACCATACTATTTTTCACACCCATCATAACCGCTGCACCATCGGTGGCAATCCTAACCATTTTTTTTATTCTGCCAGTTGATACCCAAATCTGTTAGCATAGAGCTCACTGCTTAGTGATTGAATCTGTGTCAGCCTTTTCAGGCTATTTAATACCCACAAAACATGTTTGCAAAACACCAGCGCATTGCAAGCCCTATTTCTGATTCAATGAAAGCAGAGTTTGTTGAGCCATGCGATATCGGTGATATCCATATCTGCAAATATTTTTTTTTTGTTTGGCCTCTGCTATGTAATGTAACAAAAGATGCTGCCCGTTTGACATTACCGTAATTACCGGACTATACCGCACTACTTTTTTTTTGAGCTCTTGCGTTGTATAGATCAAGTGCGCGATATGTGCGGATAGATCACTGATTAACCGGTGTGACTGTCTTATCGCTCAGACGAGAGCATTAGCTGTGAACGGTGAGTGGTTTTGACATCGCGTTGGCGCTGTTATGACCTATGCTGTGAGTGTAGCCTCGTTGACGCGTGAATGGACACGGCTCATTAGGCATTACTTATGTCATGACTCACGTCACCGTTACCCTCTCTCTCTATTAGAAGGATTAACTTCTCAATAAACTGACACACTGACATTATTTATGTCATGACTCACGTCACCGTTACTCTCTCTCTCTCTATCAGAAGGATTAACTTCTCAATAAACTGACACACTGACATTAGTTATGTCATGACTCACGTCACCGTTACTCTCTCTCTCTATTAGAAGGATTAACTTCTCAATAAACTGACACACTGACATTATTTATGTCATGACTCACGTCACCGTTACTCTCTCTCTCTCTATCAGAAGGATTAACTTCTCAATAAACTGACACACTGACATTAGTTATGGCATGACTCACGTCACTGTTACTCTCTCTCTCTCTATCAGAAGGATTAACTTCTCAATAAACTGACACACTGACATTAGTTATGTCATGACTCACGTCACCGTTACTCTCTCTCTCTCTATTAGAAGGATTAACTTCTCAATAAACTGACACACTGACATTATTTATGTCATGACTCACGTCACTGTTACTCTCTCTCTCTCTATCAGAAGGATTTCTCAATAAACTGACACGCTGACATTATTTATGTCATGACTCACGTCACCGTTACCCTCTCTCTCTCTATCAGAAGGATTAACTTCTCAATAAACTGACACACTGACATTAGTTATGTCATGACTCACGTCACTGTTACTCTCTCTCTCTCTATCAGAAGGATTAACTTCTCAATAAACTGACACACTGACATTAGTTATGTCATGACTCACGTCACTGTTACTCTCTCTCTCTCTATCAGAAGGATTAACTTCTCAATAAACTGACACACTGACATTAGTTATGCCATGACTCACGTCACTGTTACTCTCTCTCTCTCTATCAGAAGGATTTCTCAATAAACTGACACACTGACATTAGTTATGTCATGACTCACGTCACCGTTACCCTCTCTCTCTCTATCAGAAGGATTAACTTCTCAATAAACTGACACACTGACATTAGTTATGTCATGACTCACGTCACTGTTACTCTCTCTCTCTCTATCAGAAGGATTAACTTCTCAATAAACTGACACGCTGACATTATTTATGTCATGACTCACGTCACCGTTACTCTCTCTCTCTCTATCAGAAGGATTAACTTCTCAATAAACTGACACACTGACATTAGTTATGTCATGACTCACGTCACCGTTACTCTCTCTCTCTCTATCAGAAGGATTAACTTCTCAATAAACTGACACGCTGACATTATTTATGTCATGACTCACGTCACCGTTACTCTCTCTCTCTCTATCAGAAGGATTAACTTCTCAATAAACTGACACACTGACATTATTTATGTCATGACTCACGTCACTGTTACTCTCTCTCTCTCTCTATCAGAAGGATTTCTCAATAAACTGACACACTGACATTATTTATGTCATGACTCACGTCACTGTTACTCTCTCTCTATCAGAAGGATTAACTTCTCAATAAACTGACACGCTGACATTAGTTATGTCATGACTCACGTCACTGTTACTCTCTCTCTCTCTATCAGAAGGATTAACTTCTCAATAAACTGACACGCTGACATTATTTATGTCATGACTCACGTCACCGTTACTCTCTCTCTCTCTATCAGAAGGATTAACTTCTCAATAAACTGACACACTGACATTATTTATGTCATGACTCACGTCACTGTTACTCTCTCTCTCTCTCTATCAGAAGGATTTCTCAATAAACTGACACACTGACATTAGTTATGTCATGACTCACGTCACTGTTACCCTCTCTCTCTCTATCAGAAGGATTAACTTCTCAATAAACTGACACACTGACATTATTTATGTCATGACTCACGTCACTGTTACTCTCTCTCTATCAGAAGGATTAACTTCTCAATAAACTGACGCGCTGACATTAGTTATGTCATGACTCACGTCACTGTTACCCTCTCTCTCTCTATCAGAAGGATTAACTTCTCAATAAACTGACACACTGACATTATTTATGTCATGACTCACGTCACTGTTACTCTCTCTCTATCAGAAGGATTAACTTCTCAATAAACTGACACGCTGACATTAGTTATGTCATGACTCACGTCACTGTTACTCTCTCTCTCTCTATCAGAAGGATTTCTCAATAAACTGACACACTGACATTATTTATGTCATGACTCACGTCACTGTTACCCTCTCTCTCTCGATCAGAAGGATTTCTCAATAAACTGACACACTGACATTAGTTATGTCATGACTCACGTCACTGTTACTCTCTCCCTCTCTATCAGAATGATTAACTTCTCAATAAACTGACACACTGACATTATTTATGTCATGACTCACGTCACTGTTACTCTCTCTCTCTCTATCAGAAGGATTAACTTCTCAATAAACTGACACACTGACATTATTTATGTCATGACTCACGTCACTGTTACCCTCTCTCTCTCTATCAGAAGGATTTCTCAATAAACTGACACACTGACATTATTTATGTCATGACTCACGTCACTGTTACTCTCTCTCTCTCTATCAGAAGGATTAACTTCTCAATAAACTGACACACTGACATTAGTTATGTCATGACTCACGTCACTGTTACTCTCTCCCTCTCTATCAGAATGATTAACTTCTCAATAAACTGACACACTCACATTGTACAATACATCATTATAAACACGTTGGGATTTTTTAGAGGCCGATAGTATGTCATGATGATTAATAAATATCTAGGCGTTAGCTGTAATACAGATACATGCATGTCTGAAAACTGCACATCCATGCATGACTATGTACATACACATACACCACACAGGAAGATACCACGTGCTTTACTGGCGCGCCAACAGCGGGATTCTAGATGACATTCTGGGGCTTGCAGTTTTGAAATTTTGCTCACTATTTGAAATTTATTTGTTTTTATACCGGTATTAACGTAGGTCTTTATTTTGCCGACTCATTTCCATCAATGTTCATTGTATATACCGTCGTACTCACATAAAAACATTCGAAGATGATATGCGCTGGTAAATTATTTGCAGGTTAACCGCGGCTGTGAAATGTCACAACTTCAATGCAAAAATCACCTGATTACCGTCTGGCGGGGGTATGTGTGTAGTGGCTACTGGCTAGTTCCTGTGTGTCCGAATGACGATCGCTGAAGTACAGAAACGTGTGTATATTCGTGTTAATTACTTGACTATTGGACCGCAACACGTTTAACTAAACATGAAAGTATTAATTGGTAATTATTATTATTATATATTATAGTAATACTAAACATGATCTAATATATCCAGTACTCGAGCCGTCACAAATCAATCATACTAACACACCATTAGCATTGGCGACTGCCGTGTCACAGTTATATTTTGAACTGTGCGGTAAATAACAAGTGCGCGGTGTGTAAGGCTCAAGCACTAAGAAAGGCCTATTTTGACCTTCTGCGCGGTATAGTACAGGGCTCAGTATAGTCCAGCAATTACAGTAAATTTATTTTGAGATCAAATGTTAGTAAGAAATATTTTGAAATATAAGTAAAATAGTAGGCCTACCATACGTTTACAATTAGACAGCAAAATAAAATGCTTGAGATAAGATAATAATAAGAACCGTATATTATCATTTAGATTATGAACATGATAAACAGAAAAACAAACGAGACTGCTTGGCAGCTCACTAGCTAATATTTATTAAGGCAATTTGTGAAACAATAATGCAAGTATTTGAAACAGTTAGAACATTAAAATCAATGATAAATTGATAAATGTGAAAGTGAACTGTTGATCATTCAAAGTGACTGTAAGTGAATCATGATATGAAAGCACTATAAAATGATATAAACTCATACATTTGTACATTCAAGTTATAAAGTTTAAGACAAAAAGAATTGGGAGGGAAACAGTGTTGGGAAATAAATTTGTTAGAGCCGACAAGGCTGCGAGGTCAGTACACGTGGTCTGAGCGGTGCTGCTGGCAGAGCGTGTAGAGTTGAACTGAAGGCCAACACTCGGTAAGGGGCAAGGAGGCTGACCAGATCCTGACCCCGGCGTGGGGTGGCTGATCCCGCCAGGATGCTTTGGCGGGATCAGTGTAAGCGCTCCCGGCGGCCTACATGTGGTGTGTCTGTACACAACATGGACGGCGCCAACAGCATGGTACTATGATCATGATAATAAGAAAAAACATTTATTCGCCTACACAAATTAAATAAAATTACCAATGCAATTATAAAACAATGTCACAATTTCCATCAAAATCCTTAAATGTATCATGATTCTAATAAATTCAAATCTTCATCATGTTTTCTCAAATAAAGGGGCATCTGAATTCAATACTGAGCATTGCAGGAAAAATATATCTAGATTACTGATCCTAATTTCATGTTAGCTCTAGTGTACCTTATAAGTGAAAATTAAAAAAAGAAATATTTTGCGCTACCAATTTTCACCATTGTTATATTTGGTATTAAATGAGCTTTGCAATCCGTGGTCAGAGAGCGGCTCTCAGCGATTGCGTTTGGCAAATAAGCACACAAATCAACATAGCATATCTAGAAAGAATTTCAAGGGTGGAGTTGGTCGAATATTTGATATTATTGAAGATACTTGTCTATTGACATTTGCAGGTATTATGATGCAAGCAGACAGTTTATCAGCTTCAGTGTTTCAAACACGCTGTTAAACGTAGTCATATTTCTTTCCTTCCTCTCTTCCTTAACCTTCACAGCTGACCAGTTACCAGATATTGTACAGTATTTCTATTTGTACCTCTACACCATAAATGTTTTCACGCCATATGATACACCACACGGCGACATGGGTTACCGTGCTGGGCCTTAGCCAGCCATAATATTATTCCGGTATATTTGATAAATTTTTGCCAGCAGGCTGATTCTGCAATAGCAAATTTCACAAAAAACTGGAAGTTTTTCAAAGTGCCATTAGGTTAACTTTTCAATTTTATAAAATTATAATTGCGTGACGAGATTAAAATGAATTATACTTCAATGATTTTTATTGACTCATCTGGCCTTGAGGCCTAGGTGAGCTTATGCCATCGTGTGTCGTCTGTCGTCCGTTGTCTGTCCACAATTCACAAGAAATGCTTCTTCTCACTCATTTCATATCCGATTTCAATTTTGTTTGGTTTGTTTGAAAGATCCCCTAGACATGACCAGAACCCCTTATCGTGCGAGCGAAGGAAAATGCTCTCAATATTATTATTATAACCCACCATGCCCTATCACCCCCACCCTCACATCATGTCCTGTACATCATTTATCTCATCAATTGACCTAAACGTTTTTATCGTATTCGTTATCACTTAAAAGACCATTTGTGCCGAAAAGTCACGTAAAGCAATGATTTACTACTACTCCTGTTTGAAAGAGCTCATGCCTGTGCATAGAACTTCTCACGGATTTCTGAAATTTTATTTCCTAATCAACTTATGACCTAATTAGGACATAATTAGGCCACTCTGTCCACAATTCACAAGGAATGCTTCTCCCCCATCAATTCTACTCTGATTTCAATTTTGTTTGGTTTGTTTGATAGAACTTATGCTTGTGCAGATTTCCGGAATTTTAATTATTAATTAACTTATGCCCCAATTAGTCTCATTTGTTTAGTATCATTGTGCATATTCTAGGGGTGCAGTCTTGACTTGTAGCTGTAAGACTGCAGTGTCTCTCATACGGAACGTGATATAATTAAATCCTGAATTTGCCAGGAGTCTGAATGCTCGGCGTTACTGCCTCGGTCTGAATCGCAGTCATTGCGTCCGACAACCTCTCTTTTAGGTCGGTTGGTAAGTATTCACCAATGTTGCTTAAGTCCGCTGTGGGCCGTTCCAAGGTTTTCACTTCTTTCGATAATGCACATGATGTGAAGCCAAGAAGTCTGTTGTTTCTTGAGTCTATTTAGATCTAATTTTTTTCAATTTTCATATGATATTTTCATCAAAATAAAATATTAAATTGACAGATCTCATTTCACCATTAGGGACGTTTAACAATAATGTATTCCCTAGAGGGGGAGTTGGAGGTTAAGCGATGCGTTATGGACCGTATTCATTAAAAAGCGTTACGAAGGGGGAAGGGAGGTCAAAATCTCTCAAAAAAAGTGTTAAGTGATTGTTGAACAGCTCCCTGGATTTTAGGAACTACTACTAGTACTATTTTTCAGATTCCTTGGCTTTTCTATAGACATTTTGTTTTCGAAATTTTAGGACAGATGCCAAATCGTCAAATGACTAGGAAATAGCAGTGTTTATTGTAGGTGGTGGGGAGAAAATCAGAACCATAATTTTTTTAAATGTACCAATGTTCCACATCTATATATTTAACAGTGACAGGGTAAAGTTTTGGCGTATGATTACTAAGCTGCTGAATTGTTGACCTGTTTCACACATGGTCGTCAGATGGCATATGATGTTATGGTGACAAGTCTATTTTTCAACAATTCTATATTTCAACTCATTTGATTATTCGTCTAATTTGTAAGTAAGCAATGTTAAGTTTGTGAATTCCACCATTACCAGTAAACAGTGGCCTCTGATTGGTGGCAATGTCAGAGCATGCTGTGGGCCTCCCAAACAAACACGGGGAATTATCCTAATGTTGCTTCAATGTTGATCCAACGTCTTCGACACTGAGCCAACATTGAAACATCATCGAGTGAATGCCCTGTGTTTGCTGGGTCAGTCAGACCGCTGTGCAGGGCCGAAAGGTTGTATCGGCTCACGTTTCAAGTTAACAGATACTGCCTTTTGACTTTGCATGGTAGAGTGTACACCGAGTCAGCCACAAGTTACCACCGTATCTCAAACAACCAAACAAAATACATGTGGCAGTTTTCGTTAAATGTAGAGCCAGCGTCGCAGCCGATGTGCTAATGTGAAGCTAACGTTGACGCGCAAGATGTACAGACACATGTCTTTTTGAAAGTCTGCTTTTTTGGTCAATGAAAATATATATCCCATGCGTAGGCCTCTAAGCTCAAGAGTAATCCACGGTTTGATCAGCATGGTACACATCACAATGTGAACTAATTTTTAGCTCCCGCTGTCACCGTAGGTGAGACGGAGGGAGCTATGGATTCCGCCTCCGTTTTTTTTTGCCTCTTCTTTTGCCTATATTTTTGTGAGAAAATAAGCTAGGATAACAATTTCTGGTATGTGGGTAACTTCCAGGTGGATAATGGACAGGTTGAAATATTTTCAATCTGAATTCAATACGCAAGGTCGCAGAGGAGAAAATGATGATGTTACGGCGTTGGGCCGTCCGTAAACAATTCTTTTCCGGAGCCTTTCTCTGAAAGTACTTGTCCGATTGTCTTCAAATTTTACACACAACACCCCTAGGAGGTCTAGTTGTGCCTTTTGGGGTATTTGAAATTTGACCTACTTTTGGTTCAGAACTATGACCTATTTAGACGTTTTGACGCGCACTTCGTTTCCGGAGCAGATCTCGAAAAGTACTGGGCCGATGACAGTCATATTGCACATGTATACATGTTCTCTAAGGTCCCTAGTTGTGCCTTTTCAGGTTTTTGGACCTCGACCTTGAAGTTGACCCAGCACTTTGACCTAATTTATAACATCGGTAAATTCAACTGAAAGATTTTGCGGAATATCATGAAAACCGCTCAAGATAGCTACACCATTACTATAAAACAAAGTGTGAGGTTTCAGGAGAGGATGCATCTTGAAAAATTTCACGTCGATAAAATTAAAAATGGCCGCCTATCGGCCATTATTCACCTCGACAGGCCTGATCTTGCGGAATATCATGAAAACCGCTCAAGATAGCTACACCATTAATATCAAATAAATTGTACGGTTTCAGGAGAGGATGCATCTTGAAAAATTTCAAGTTGATAAAATTTAAAATGGCTGCCTATCGGCCATTATTCACCTCGACAGGCCTGATATTGTGGAATATCATGAAAACGGCTCAAGATATCTACACCATTACTATAAAACAAATTGTAAGGTTTCAGGAGAAAAAAAATTGAAAAAATTCAACTCGTCCAAGTTCAAAATGGCCGCCAATCGGCCAATATTCACTTTCACATGGCCGATATTTGGTCAACCGTGTTAGATGGCTAGACCATTACTATAAAACGAAATGTGAGATTTCAGATGAGAATGCATTTTGAAAAAATTTGACTTGATCAATTTCAAAATGGCCGCCTTTTTGGCCATTATTCATTTTCACATGGCTGATATTTGGTAAACCGTGCTAGATGGCTAGACTATCACCTGATTACTATAAAACAAAGTGTGAGTTTTCGGGGGAGGATGCACCCTGAAAATTTTTAACTTACGAATTCAAAATGGCAGACAATCAGCATTATTTACCTCGATAGGCCTGATATCAGGTAAACCGTGCTAGATAGCTAGACCATTACTAGAAAACAAAATGTGACGTTTCAGGAGAGGATGCCTTTTAAAAACTTTTGACTCAATCAAATTCAATGGATGACATATATCTTACATACAGGATGTATAGCCTGAACAAGTGTTCGCTGACCAAATCATTGTCTTCTTCTTCTCCTCTATTATTTGTGATATTTCAGCAGCACAGCTTTCCAGGGGTGTGTCTACCAGATTTAGGATGTAGCTGGCTTGAGCAGCATGCCTCTCTGCTTGCAGCTTTCCAGGGGTGTGTCTACCAGATTTAGGATGTAGCTGGCTTGAGCAGCATGCCTCTCTGCTTGCAGCTTTCCAGGGGTGTGTCTACCAGATTTAGGATGTAGCTGGCTTGAGCAGCATGCCTCTCTGCTTGCAGCTTTCCAGGGGTGTGTCTACCAGATTTAGGATGTAGCTGGCTTGAGCAGCATGCCTCTCTGCTTGCAGCTTTCCAGGGGTGTGTCTACCAGATTTAGGATGTAGCTGGCTTGAGCAGCATGCCTCTCTGCTTGCAGCTTTCCAGGGGTGTGTCTACCAGATTTAGGATGTAGCTGGCTTGAGCAGCATGCCTCTCTGCTTGCAGCTTTCCAGGGGTGTGTCTACCAAATTTAGGATGTAGCTGGCTTGAGCAGCATGCCTCTCTGCTTGCAGCTTTCCAGGGGTGTGTCTATCAGGTTTAGGATGTAGCTGGCTTGAGCAGCATGCCTCTCTGCTTGCAGCTTTCCAGGGGTGTGTCTACCAGATTTAGGATGTAGCTGGCTTGAGCAGCATGCCTCTCTGCTTGCAGCTTTCCAGGGGTGTGTCTACCAGATTTAGGATGTAGCCGGCTTGAGCAGCATGCCTCTCTGCTTGCAGCTTTCCAGGGGTGTGTCTACCAGATTTAGGATGTAGCCGGCTTGAGCAGCATGCCTCTCTGCTTGCAGCTTTCCAGGGGTGTGTCTACCAGATTTAGGATGTAGCTGGCTTGAGCAGCATGCCTCTCTGCTTGCAGCTTTCCAGGGGTGTGTCTACCAGATTTAGGATGTAGCCGGCTTGAGCAGCTGCTTGCAGCTTTCCAGGGGTGTGTCTACCAGATTTAGGATGTAGCCGGCTTGAGCAGCATGCCTCTCTGCTTGCAGCTTTCCAGGGGTGTGTCTACCAGATTTAGGATCTAGCTGGCTTGAGCAGCATGCCTCTCTGCTTGCAGCTTTCCAGGGGTGTGTCTACTAGATTTAGGATGTAGCTGGCTTAAGCAGCATGCCTCTCTGCTTGCAGCTTTCCAGGGGTGTGTCTACCAGATTTAGGATGTAGCTGGCTTGAGCAGCATGCCTCTTTGCTTGCAGCTTTCCAGGGGTGTGTCTACTAGGTTTAGGATGTAGCTGGCTTGAGCAGCATGCCTCTCTGCTTGCAGCTTTCCGGGGGTGTGTCTACCAGATTTAGGATCTAGCTGGCTTGAGCAGCATGCCTCTCTGCTTGCAGCTTTCCACGGGTGTGTCTACCAGATTAAGGATGTAGCTGGCTTGAGCAGCATGCCTCTCTGCTTGCAGCTTTCCAGGGGTGTGTCTACCAGATTTGATTTAGGATGTAGCTGACTTGAGCAGCATGCCTCTCTGCTTGCAGATTTCCAGGGGTGTGTCTACCAGATTTGATTTAGGATGTAGCTGGCTTGAGCAGCATGCCTCTCTGCTTGCAGCTTTTCAGGGGTGTGTCTACCAGATTTGATTTAGGATGTAGCTGGCTTGAGCAGCATGCCTCTCTGCTTGCAGCTTTTCAGGGGTGTGTCTACCAGATTTGATTTAGGATGTAGCTGGCTTGAGCAGCATGCCTCTCTGCTTGCAGCTTTCCAGGGGTGTGTCTACCAGATTTGATTTAGGATGTAGCTGGCTTGAGCAGCATGCCTCTCTGCTTGCAGCTTTCCAGGGGTGTGTCTACCAGATTTGATTTAGGATGTAGCTGGCTTGAGCAGCATGCCTCTCTGCTTGCAGCTTTCCAGGGGTGTGTCTACCATATTTAGGATGTAGCTGGCTTGAGCAGCATGCCTCTCTGCTTGCAGATTTCCAGGGGTGTGTCTACCAGATTTAGGATGTAGCTGGCTTGAGCAGCATGCCTCTGCTTGCAGCTTTCCAGGGGTGTGTCTACCAGATTTAGGATGTAGCTGGCTTGAGCAGCATGCCTCTCTGCTTGCAGCTTTCCAGGGGTGTGTCTATCAGGTTTAGGATGTAGCTGGCTTGAGCAGCATGCCTCTCTGCTTGCAGCTTTCCAGGGGTGTGTCTACCTTATTTAGGATGTAGCTGGCTTGAGCAGCATGCCTCTCTGCTTGCAGCTTTCCAGGGGTGTGTCTACCAGATTTAGGATGTAGCTGGCTTGAGCAGCATGCCTCTCTGCTTGCAGCTTTCCAGGGGTGTGTCTATCAGGTTTAGGATGTAGCTGGCTTGAGCAGCATGCCTCTCTGCTTGCAGCTTTCCAGGGGTGTGTCTACCAGATTTAGGATGTAGCTGGCTTGAGCAGCATGCCTCTCTGCTTGCAGCTTTCCAGGGGTGTGTCTACCAGATTTAGGATGTAGCTGGCTTGAGCAGCATGCCTCTCTGCTTGCAGCTTTCCAGGGGTGTGTCTACCAGATTTAGGATGTAGCTGGCTTGAGCAGCATGCCTCTGCTTGCAGCTTTCCAGGGGTGTGTCTACCAGATTTAGGATGTAGCTGGCTTGAGCACCATGCCTCTCTGCTTGCAGATTTCCAGGGGTGTGTCTACCAGATTTAGGATGTAGCTGGCTTGAGCAGCATGCCTCTCTGCTTGCAGCTTTCCAGGGGTGTGTCTACCATATTTGATTTAGGATGTAGCTGGCTTGAGCAGCATGCCTCTCTGCTTGCAGATTTCCAGGGGTGTGTCTACCAGATTTAGGATGTAGCTGGCTTGAGCAGCATGCCTCTCTGCTTGCAGCTTTCCAGGGGTGTGTCTACCATATTTGATTTAGGATGTAGCTGGCTTGAGCAGCATGCCTCTCTGCTTGCTGGGCCTTTAATTCTCCACCTTAGCAAGATATTAAATATCCGGAGAATCCTCTGGCTTGTTTTCTTGTTCTGCCTGAATATGAACAAATCAATAACACTCGATAAGACCGGCACTGTCAAAATTCCTTCCTGGTGGATTACCTCCCACTACATTGACAAACTAAATTTTAACACTTCACAATGATCTACAATAGTACAAGACTATATGATCAACAGGTGGCCCGTGCCAGCAAATATATAAAAGCGCTGCCTAGTTCCCAATGTTCTATTTAGTTTATGAATTTACTGTGCGTTCATGAAGCCCTTGTAGGAACTATCAGGAAGGTGATGTTTGTGAAATAAGTTCTGAAATGTGACGTCTCTGGCTATATTTATTACGCTGATAGCTGTTTGAGTGTGTGTTAAAGGTATGACAGGTAAACCCATCATGATAGTCCATAGGCTGCACAAATCCATGACGAGTATACCTGTCATGATAAGACCTGAAAGGGTTAACCCTTAGAGCACTGAGATGAGAGATTACAATTTCAGCCACTCAAAGCTGTGTCTCGCTACCGCTATCCACACCTTCAAGTGACTGCAAATTTGTGTTATTTTTGAAATTTGAAAGAATCATAAATAGTAGGGCGCCACTGTCTCAGTTTGCTCCTTTATATATCCTTTTGACAAAAAAAATATTTCCGTATTTTTAATCGACTTGATATAAAAGTTATTGGTGTTTTTATATTCCAGCTCAACCTAATATCGCTCAGACATGGGTGCTACTATTTTGGATTTGGAGGCATACTTGAATTACCTAACAATGGAAACGAGGCGACACCGGATATGAGGTGTATCAGGTGCCTGCCATAAAACAACGGGGGATTCCCTGGTCATTGTAAAGAGACGCCGGAGAGGCAGTCTACACGATGGTGTGATCTAAACTCGTTATTTTACTATTTAGATATCGTTTCTCCCAACCATCGATGGGGAGATTATTTAGTATATATTTAGACATCCAATTCAAACAATTATTTTCATAAAATGTTTTTAGTATGTTATTATCGACAGCTTAGTGTGGCAGCACCGCAACGCTAACGTGGGGTTCCCCGTCGATTGGCTAAGTGAAATATAAACAATGCACACAGTGCCGTGTCGCACAGGCTTCTGTCATCTTAGCACCTATAGACTTTATTAAATACATTGTATTGAACAGTAATATATATATTGTGTTACTAAAAAGCGTCACATAGACTAGATCAACCTAATTGAATGAAAACAACGCATTTAAACCACAGACCCCCCATGCCATGGAATGGGCCGGCATCTGTCGTGTCTGTCAGCTGATTGCGCACGTCATGCACATGGTGCCTGTGTAGTCAACATACTTTTCCATACCATGCCATTCACAGATTAGGCACCGCATAGACAACCGTGAGATGTGAATTTTTGTTGTCATCCGACGGGTGTGACAGGTCAGTACATCAACATCCAGATCATCGAGTGTATAATTTCAATCAAATTAAGTCAATGACAATGTTTACTCCAGTCCAGTCAAAGTCATGCTCAGTAGGCCTACCAGGCCTTAAGGCTTAGCTAAGATTTCAGTGACCTGTGCCGACCCGGCCCCTGTTGGGGCTAACCGAGCCTATGCTTATTAGCTCCCGTAGGTGAGACGGAGGGAGCTATGGTTTCTACCTCCTTTTTTTTGGCCTCTTCTTTTGCCTATAACTTTGTAAGAAAATAAGCTGGGATAACAATTTTTGGTATGTGGGTTACTTCCAGGTGGCTAATGGACAGGTTAAAATATTTTTAATCTGAATTCAATACGCAAGGTTGCAGAGGAGAAAATGATGATGTTACGGCGTTGGGCCGTCTGTCGTAAACAATTCGTTTCCGGAGCATATCTCTGAAAGTACTTGTCCGATTGTCTTCAAATTTTACACACAACACCCCTAGGGGGTCTAGTTGTGCCTTTTGGGGTATTTGAACTTTGACCTACTTCTGGTTCAGAACTTTGACCTATTTAGACGTTTTGACGCGCACTTCGTTTCCGGAGCAGATCTCGAAAAGTACTGGGCCGATGACAGTCATATTGCACATACATGTTCTCTAAGGTCCCTAGTTGTGCCTTTTCAGGTTTTTGGACCTTGACCTTGAAGTTGACCCAGCACTTTGACCTAATTTATAACATCGGTAAATCCGACTGAAAGATTTTGCAGAATATCATGAAAACCGCTCAAGATAGCTACACCATTACTTTAAAACAAATTGTGAGGTTTCAGGAGAGGATGCATCTTGAAAAATTTCAAGTCGATAAAATTAAAAATGGCAGCCTATCGTCTATTATTCACCTCGACAGGCCTGATATTGCGGAATATCATGAAAACCGCTCAAGATAGCTACACCATTAATATCAAATAAATTGTAAGGTTTCAGGAGAGGATGCATCTTGAAAAATTTCAAGTTGATAAAATTCAAAATGGCCGCCTATCAGCCATTATTCACCTCGACAGGCCTGATATTGTGGAATATCATGAAAACTGCTCAAGATATCTACACCATTACTATAAAAAAAATTGTAAGGTTTCAGGAGAGGATGCATTTTGAAAAATTCAACTCGTCTAAGTTCAAAATGGCCGCCAATCGGCCATTATTCACTTTCACATGGCCGTTATTTGGTAAACCGTGCTAGATGGCTAGACCATTACTATAAAACAAAATATGTGATTTCAGGAGAGGATGCATCTTGAAACTAGGGCCAAAGGCCTCATGTGTCTGGGGCGGAGGCCTATGTAACCATTTCACTACCTAAAAAACCGATGCGTTAAGCAAATTTTGCTTCAATGATAGGGCCAGCGTCGTGGATAGTGGATGGTGGACCAACATTAAACCAGCATTGCCTGCATCACAGCTAACACGGATCCTGATCCAATGCTGGCTATAGCTATATGCTAACCGCTAACAGAGAACATGCTATTTAAGTCCAGATGGCTTCTAACCCTTTACAGACATGATACGTTATATTCACATTAAATGTGTGACGATAGGGCAGGTAATGTGGACCTACAAGTCTTACAGTTTTTTCCATGTTAATAGGTTAAGCCTACTTACTTAGTCTAACAGATTAAAATATATTTTTTGGTTGACCCAATGTTGGTTCAATGTTGGGCCGATGTCAAAGACGGTGGATCAACTTTAATTCGACATTGGAAGAACGTATTGTGCTTGCTGGATATACAACCCACCCATCAAGGTAAACCACCTGTATACAGAAGGAGCCGTGACAGACATACAGAACAGTGTGTCAAAGTTATTTTTTCCCAGGCCTGCAGTTGATAAGGTTGATCACCATTAGGAGAGGGAGGTGGGCGCCTGGCCGTTTGCTTACCATGCTTTAGGCTTACATTTTAGACAACGCCAACTGCTGGTTGAATGCTGGTTCAATCACTGTAGACAACATTTAACTAATATTGTGTCAACAACATCTCTGCCAGCTGTACACTCATTGAGGTGTGGAGGGGGCTACACCTGCCAATGACGGGATGGGCCTGCATTGTAGCCAGCAGTAGCCTTTGCTGCAGTGCGAGGGGTCAACGCATCGTGGTTGCTGGACAGTGGGTAATTATGGTCATTCAGTGTACATACAGGATAACAACAATATGCCTATTAACTGAAGACCATCCCACAATCACACCTGATGTGTTGTCTTTACTGGGCGATATTTTGTCTCCCAGCCGACACAATAATACGTTGAATCAATGTTGGTTTAATAATGTTTTTAACGCTGGTCAACGTTAAACCAGCATTGATTCAACGTCTTGTGTCTGCTTGGCTTGTTAATGTAGCCTACAGTGACCCAACAAACACTTAAGACATTCCCCGATGTTGGTTTAATGTTGGCCAGTCGTCTGCGATGCTAGCCCACAATTGAGAATGGGAGAATGTTTAGTGCTTGCTGGGGAGGAGTTAATAGGGACAAGCTGACATAATTTTCCACCCTTTAATGAATATTCATCATCTCTCAGTCCACCTACCTCCAGCTTAACACCAAATATGGCCATACGACACCACGTGATCACTATGTGTGTACAACATACAAAAGGGACCGTCTACAAAAATCTCTTAAGGAGATGTGAAACCACTTGAAGAAGCTCGAAAGCGTATGCGTTAATCAAGTATGCCCCCCGAAAAAGACCAAATAATGAATGAAATACCTGTTTTATGAATGAAGTGACGTCACGTTTTGGACCAAATCTGCGTCCAAAACACGACAATAAGGTGAGTGGGGCTCTCGCCCCACCCACACAAATTCGACTTGATAAAATTCAAAATGGCCGCTTATCGGCCATTATTCACTTTCACATGGCCGATATTTGGTCAACCGTGCTAGATGGCTAGACCATTACTATAAAACAAAATGTGAGATTTCAGATGAGGATGCATCTTGAAAAAAGTTGACTTGATCAAATTCAAAATGGCCGCCTTTTCGGCCATTATTCATTTTCACATGGCTGATATTTGGTAAACGGTGCTAGATGGCTAGACCATTACCTGATTACTATAAAACAAAGTGTGAGTTTTCGGGGGAGGATGCACCCTGAAAATTTTGAACTTACGAATTCAAAATGGCCGACAATCAGCATTATTTACCTCGATAGGTCTGATATCAGGTAAACCGTGCTAGATAGCTAGACCATTACTATAAAACAAAACGTGACGTTTCAAGACAGGATGCCTTTTAAAAACTTTCGACTCAATCGAATTCAAAATGGCCGCCTATCGGCCACTATTTACTTTCACATTGCTGTGTAAACCGTGTTAGATAGCTGGACCATTACTATAAAACAAAATGTGAGATTACAATAGAGGATGAATCTTAAAAAAAATTGACTCGATCAAATTCAAAATGGCCGCCTATCAGCCATTATTCACTATCACATAGCCGTTATTTGGTAACCGTACTAGATGGCTAGACCATTACTATAAAACAAAATGTGAGATTTCAGGAGAGGATGCATCTTAAAAAATTTTGACTTGATAAAATTCAAAATGGCTTCCTATCGGCCATTATTCACTTTCACATGGGCGATATTTGGTAAACCGTGCTAGATGGTTAGACGATTACTATAGAATGAAATGTGAGATTCAGCTGAGGATGCATCTTGAAAAATTCAGACTTGATCAAATTCAAAATGTCCCCCTATCGGCCATTATTTACTTTCACATGCCCAATATTTTGCAAACTGTGTTAGATGTCCATTACTATAAAACAAAATTTGAGGTTTCGGGGGAAGATGCACCCTAAGTTTTAAACTAGTTTATATCGAATTCAAAATGACCGTAAATCAGCTATTAGTTACCAGGATTGGCCTAATATCAGGTAAACCGTGCCAGATAGGTAGACCATTACTGGGATACTGATTAGGATCATTAATTTCAATGGAAGTTTGCAATCTCAGACAGACTGTCTAGCTCTTATCTTACTCTTAGACTGGGCTTCTTAGACCTAGTTGTCTTGCGTCTTGATTTTTGTCCTAGCCTAGGACTACATTAATAACCCTACACAAAATTGCTTAAATCAAATTCTAATTCAGAGCAGGAGCTCCTGGACTTATGTAGTCTTGTTCTACCCTGGACCCGCCACTGAAAAGTGACTTAAAGGTAGCATGCCATATCATGCCCCCCCCCCCCCCATGTCTTAGTAACCAAGAAAAATTATGTAAGAAAAAAACTGCGGGGAAGGCCTATGTCACGATCCCACTAACTGAGGGGTAGGTATGGTAGGCCTGTGTCACGATCCCACTAACTGGGGGGTAGGTATGGTAGGCCTATGTCACGATCCCACTAACTGGGGGTAGGTATGGTAGGCCTATGTCACGATCCCACTAACTGAGGGGTAGGTATGGTAGGCCTATGTCACGATCCCACTAACTGCAGGGTAGGTATGGAAGGCCTATGTCACGATCCCACTAACTGCAGGGTAGGTATGGTAGGCCTATGTCACGATCCCACTTACTGAGGGGTAGGTATGGTAGGCCTATGTCACGATCCCACTAACTGCAGGGTAGGTATGGTAGGCCTATGTCACGATCCCACTAACTGAGGGGTAGGTATGGTAGGCCTATGTCACGATCCCACTAACTGAGGGGTAGGTATGGAAGGCCTATGTCACGATCCCACTAACTGAGGGGTAGGTATGGAAGGCCTATGTCACGATCCCACTAACTGGGGGTAGGTATGGTAGGCCTATGTCACGATCCCACTTAATTTGAAAGCATTCCTCAGTTAACACAACACCATAATAACCTGAAAAGTCAGCCTTATATTATCCCAAACCATAGATTGTCAACAAAAACACCCTTTCAGAGGTGGATCCATGGGGGTTCCATATGAGACCATTTTTGGGGTGAGGAATTCCCCCTTTCTGACCCCGACCTCTGCTCCGGCAATATTTTCCAATAAATTTTAGGCAATGTCAGATAATATCAGTTCTTTTGCTCTGACAAAAAGTCCCCAATTATTGAAAATTATCCAAACCATCGTGTGTCAAGCCCACAAACACATTTTCTTCACGTTCTGGGTCTGCCCTTGATTTCTGCCCACTTTGCACCAGATTTGGGTCAACCCTGCAGTCTATTTTTAGCAAACATCTTATTCTTAGAATAAATAAATCCAGGGGCACCCCTTTATAAATTTAACTGCTGATCCCTACACCAGATAGATGGACACTAATTTCTTTATCTTTTTGCCAAATATACCAACCAATGATAAATGTTAGTTAAATGTCATCATTAGTACAATATCATTATTCATGAATTATCCTGCAAATCTACAAGACTCACAAGACAAACACAAGATAATTATGATACTTTGCAGCATGCCTAGAATAAAGCACACATCAAAGATGTCTTCAATTGACTTTAACCCTAAGTCATCTAATTTTTCACCCACTTTGAGTTAATTGTGTCTCGCTACCGCGCTCCACAACTTTAAGGGGGTAAAAATTATTGATATTTAACGATATATAAATTGTGACCAAATATTCTGATATTACATACATTTCATTTCAAATAGGCCATTAATCATTTGATTGAAAAATGCAATAAATTGAGCTATTGTCGTGATTAGCAGGAAAGGGTTTGAAGAATATAAAGCTTGGCTGAGAGATAACAAATATAGGCAACATGTCATTTCTAAGTGTATAATTTGCGAGTACAAGATAAAAATAAATAACACTAGATAAAAACATAGATACAACTTTTTAATATTTCAGGTTTGAATATTAT
Source organism: Flabesymbios commensalis (assembly GCA_964017125.1). Lineage (NCBI taxonomy): Eukaryota > Metazoa > Annelida > Polychaeta > Terebellida > Flabelligeridae > Flabesymbios > Flabesymbios commensalis. The sequence continues at coordinate 668,769 of OZ024917.1, forward strand.
TTATACATTTCTGTGAATATTTTTTATGTGAACTCAGTTAAAAGACTATGATATACTATAGGCTGTTATATGCTTAACCCTTAGCACACTGATGTGGACTACAGTTGACTATAGTATTAGTTTTTGATGTTTTAATAGTTTTGCATAACCAGGTTTTAAAAATTAAATACGTCTCAAATCAGTGATAATCATATACATTTCAACCCAGATTTTGCGAATTAAACTAATTTTTAGTCACTTGAAGTTGTGGATCGCGGACACAACTTCAAGTGGCTGAAAATTTAAATTTCTTGGCTCAGTGCTCTAGGGGGTTTCCGGACATCTCGCATCATTGCCACTTCGCTTCATAGTCATTTCGCCCCCGTCGTTGGACATTTTGCATCATAGTCATTTCTCATCATAGTCATTTGCCGTCATTATTTCACATACTGGGATCGATTTTTTCGCCCTGTCATTGGACGCTTCGCATCATAGTCATCTCGCATCAGTCATTTCGCCGTCGTTATTCTATTAATAGGCCTACACTGATGCATCACTATTTTATTCCATGCCAGATCATTCTATAGGTCTACTTATCGCATAATAGACTACACTGATGCATCACTATTTTATTCCATGCCCTATCATTATATAGGCCTACTTATATAGACTTACATGGACATATATTTAGCAGAGATCATATCCACTATAGGCCTACTCCAGTGAAAAATTATGATTATATATCGAATCAGCTACTGTAAGAAAACAAACACATAACCAGGATATAGTTGTTTTATTCTCATTTTATTTTATTTTGCTGCTCTCTAGTGAGGTGTAGGCCTATGGTGACACAACAGACTTTATTATGATATAATCACATATTAAACCAATATTTATGAATCTCACTGTACAAAATTATTAAATAATTAGTATTTAATGTCATGGCAGTTCAATGTCATAAAATATAAGTTTATGGGGTGAAACACGCATCAGTTCAATGTCATAAAATATAAGTTTATGGGGTGAAACGCGCATGATAGTCAATTTTTTGTATGCATTGAGGTCTGTTTCTGGGCTGGGGCTGTACAGTGACGCACACGACTTGAGGAGTGATGATGTTGTTCCCTGTCCGTCGATGTATTTCTCCCACGAAAAATCTCCCTTGCAGCTTTGCATATTTCAGACGCTTGTATCTCTTCAGTGAGCCATGGCTCACCAACTCTTGTCTGTAAAGCAGCTATTCTTGCTTCTTCACTTAGCAGCTTATCAGCAGATATAGCGGGAGCCGACCACGTCTTGCTTGACCATTTAATCTACGATGCCATCCCTCGACATCGTTATTGGTGCGGATGGGCTGCATAAAGACACACCAGTTGCCGACAGACAAGACCGTGTTGTCCAACCACGTCACTCTGACGTATTCCATCAGTGCTGCCATCGTCTCATCGTCTGTGACTTGACTCTCCTCGGTCAACTGTGTGAATGAGGTGGCGATATGTTCGTGTGGCAGAAATGGCAATGCCAGGACTTTCCTGATGAAACTGTACAAACCCTTGCGCTCAGTATAAGCAGTCTGTAAACCTACAACATATAAAATCAGAAACACATTATTAAACACATCACGTGTGGTGCTTTATTTTGTATAAACTATGCGATAGGCCATATTACATGTATTACTAAAACAACTCCTAGCTAGCAATAGCAGTAAGTTAACATATAACATAACTTAATGCTATTGTTTATCATGTATTCAACTATTCAGTACTTCGGAGATACGACAATTCCTGATCAAAAACTGGAATGTCTAAATTGATTGATGGAGCCCTAGCGCTGAGAGTAGTTTTAAGACAATCGGGGCTTACTATAAATAGTAGTCCCAATATAGCCAACCATTACATGTTTGTGTTTAATTTCATAACTCTACTTTTACTCCGATATTGTTGTCACATATAGTGTCGTCTGTTGTCCGTTGTTGTCATGGTCCAGCTTGTGAAATGTAGTTAATTCATCATTTTTCAACTGTTAGCATTTAAAGGGTATTTCTTTTATTACAACCTATACCTCTGATAAATGCTAAAAGTTGTCGAGTTTGTCATAATGTCTCATTGCTTTGAAAAAAGTAAGATTCCTTGGTTTTACCTTTCAATCTCTGTTATTACGTCGTCAAATACCTAGTTTGTCAATGTATTCGCTTCAGCGTCATTTGGAGTTACCGGTAATAGCTTTAATAGAATCGTTAGCCCCCGAGCCAACACGACAGGGTAAAACCGTGGAATTTTAGCATCCTGTTTGCTGAAATTCTTCAGATAAAACTCCCTGCTGCCTTCAGTGTATGACTGATAATGGTATTATATCATACAATGATACGTGTACGGCATTGTATGGAAGCACTAGTCTACAGCAATCATCCAAGGGCAGCTGCAGCCTCCTCGTATCTGGCCATAATCTTCGGGCGGATTGTCAGTGGCGTACCCTGGTTCCTCCGCTCAACAGCGAGCCAATGCAGCACCCGCATCAGTGCTGGCGCTGTTGTAGGCTGTGGTAGCCTTAAATAACCGGCAATAGCGTGTTTGGCATTAGGTCTCTTACGTGGGATGAATGGAGTTACCCAGAGGGAGTTATCCTTCCTATTATTACTCTGTGGACTATCCGACCTGAGGATAGCGGAGCTGCGCAAAATGCCACAGAGTTTCGGCATTAAATTGCACAGGAAAAACTTAAGTCTTCGGCCGTCTGGGCATGTCTGGGGGTATATTCCCTAGACATGCCCAGAACCCCTTACCGGGCGAGCGAAGGAAAACGCTCTCAATAACCCACCATGCCCTATCACCCCCACCCTCATGTCATCATCTGTACATCATTCATCTCATCAATTGAATACAACGTTTTTATCGTATTACAATGTCACTTAAAAGACCTTTTGTGCCGAAAAGTGACGTAAAGCAAAGATTCACTACTACTACTAGGCCTACTAGAAAAAAATGAAAATTTGTGACTTCTTAACTTCCAAGAAAAGTCCCCAAATCAGAAATTCGTGAAAATTTAACACACGAAAATTACCAGATCTAGGCCTACTGTAGGCCTATAGTACAGCTATGCCCCAGGGTGGAGTGGCTAGTCTCTGCTTCACTTCTGGTTTAAGCCTTGGGGCAACCATTTAATTGCTATGGGGGAGGGCTGGAGTTTTTGAATTGGACAAATTTTACTTCCTATGGACTGCAGAACTTTTTTTTCCACAATCAGTCTCAAGCAAAATAATAATTTCACTTCCTTAGAAAACGAATTTTGTCTACAAAGGTGAATTTCTAATTAGGCTTATTATAGATAGATGGAAGGTAAGGAAGTCCTGAGCGAAGCGACGCTTCACAAATTAAGACCATTTGATAATGCCGAGCAAATTAAAGGGACTGGCCCAGGCTAAAATCGTAAAAAATCGTTGATTTTATTTTGGCTTCTTAATATGACCATATGATGTAAACATGTCCATTGACTAGAGCTGCAAAAGTTTTTAAATTTTTGTGCTGCGCATTCACCAGTTAGGCTAGATATAGAGACGAAATTCCTGATTTCTAATTATTGACAATCATGTCAAAAATTAGAAATACGGCAATTTCGTCTCTATATCTAGTCTAACTGGTGAATGCGCAGCAGAAAAATTAAAAAACTTTTGCAGTTCTAGGTTCTAGTCTATGGACATGTTTACATCCTATGGTCATATTACGAAGCCAAAATTAAATCACTGATTTTTTGATGATTTTAGCGTGGGCCAGTCCCTTTAAGCGATGATCACAATTTTTTAAGGGCCTTGATATTATTGTTTATTTACAGCATGTCCTTCAGACATAATTGCAAAATAAAATATGTTTATATATAAATCTTTCAGACAGTTTATTATTTCACAAAAATTTGGCCTGAACATATTCATTTTAAAAATACTCAGCCCCTCCCCCCTGGAAAATAAATGGTAGCCCCCTTATATATATATAGAAGATCTATATTTTATAGTAGACATCTTAAATATAAAGGCCTAGGCCTACACATCTTAGTCCTAGAAATGATCAAATTAAAATGAACCACATCATCACATGTTTTTTTAGAAAAATTGTTTTTTTCAATCATATCATGAGATATACTCATAACATATTTATCATATAGACATGCATGTGCTTGTATAAATCTAGGCGGGCCTGATATTACTAATAGTCATGAAAAAGTTAGTAATTGACCTGAACTTACAACAACACAATTCCAAAAACTCCAAGGCCCTGTGACCCCCATTTCTTCAGACCATTAACCCTTAGAGCACTGAGCCAAGAAATTCAAATTTTCAGCCACTTGAAGTTGTGTCTCGCTACTGCGATCCACAACTTCAAGTGACTAAAAATTAGTTTAGTTTGCAAAATCTAGGTTGAAATGTATATGATTATCATAAATTTAGGACATATTTAATTTTTAAAACCTGGTTATACAAGACCATTAAAAGATGAGAAAACAATACTATTGTCAACCGTAGTCGACATCAGTGTGCGAAGAGTTAATTCGCCACTGATTCCTGCCCACTTTGTGTCTGATTCATTTTGAAGTTTTAATTTTTTCATAAAATATCAGGTATTTTGTTTTTTAAATTTGTGGTAACACTCTATGTAAAATGACAAATCTTATTGAAATGGGTTCATCCCAACATTTAAATAATGCAGACAGAACATAATTTCATATCATTTTTTTCAGTTTTGATACCCACATCACATGGTAGGAGACATCATAAGAAAGCCTCTATTTGTAGCCCTATTTTAGGGGGAGGCCAGGAGTATTTATATAAATTAATAATTATTGGCTAGGAAAAAATAATTGTGTGTCTTGGAACTGAAGGTATGGGGTGATGAGTACTTAAAAAGTTCACAGAATTCCAGTTCTTGTGTAGCCTATCTATATAGCTTTTGAGACAAAATCTGTTTTATTTTTTAAATAATTAATTGAAACAATTGTCAATAAAAGAAAATGCATGCTTTGTGATTTCTTCTTGAGGCATGGCTTCACTATATGATATTATTGACATTTAGCCTACATTAGGTCTTTTGTGATGGCTTTTTCTGTTTTATTCCAATATAAGAGAAAAAAAGTGTAAACAAAAATCACTTGAACTTGTTGTTGTCTTTTTAATGTTGGTTAGAGAATACTTACTTTATATAAAATACTGAAGTCCCTCCTCAAAATCAAATGATAAGCCCTAGGCTAAGTGCCTTTTCCCATGTTAAATTACATAGGAATGTTTTTTCACAAACCATCCCCAGTTGAACCCTAATTAAAATGTGTAGGCCCAGTCTACATATACGTCTTTAAATATTAATTTGCGAAATCTAGGCTTCATTTCTGTTCTCATAATAAACACATCTTGCTCATTTCAAAGGCCTTAATAATTTAGTCATTAGCAAAAATTATTAAAATAAATTATTTCAACCACTCACAAGATAGGCTATTTATTTTGCTTTATTAAAAATAATAAATGGCCTGTCTATCTTGCTGATCTCTTCAGTTACAAGTATAAAATCTAGCATGATTCAGATTGAGATATCAGAAATTGTATGTGCATGTAAGCCTATGCCTACTAGTCTATTCAATTTTGTTTGAATCCCCCCCTCCCCCCCAAAGAAATAAGGACAAAAATATCCTGTGTTTCATAATTTATCAAGGTAAAGGCTAAAATTATATACTTGTAGGCCTATTATTGTCTGATAAATAATATAAAACTCCCTAAATCCATACACAATATCAAAAAGCATAATTTAAGTTATGTTTCAACACATTATCTACAGAAAAATTCCCCTTTTTTTTAAAAATAATATTTAACTTTTTGTGCAGACTTCATATAAAAAGAGAGTAGGCCTACATACCAAGCCATAATGTACGTAGGTCCAAAAAAACGGTCACACTTTTTTGTCAAATATTTGGCTCAAAAATTCCATCAAAATCGATTGAGAATTGACTAAGAAATCTGCGAAAAAAACATGCAATACAAGTTAATCTGACGGCGGGTATAGTCTTTAATAAGGTTAAATTGACCTAAACTGACTGTTAGGGTAAGACAAAAAGTTTCTGTGCAGTTGAATATAGCAACAAGAACCGGTTCGTCCCTTTTGGCCTGTCAACATGCAGTGTGTGTCATGGCGTCTCCCGAGATCGGGATTTTTTTTAGATGACAGTGTAATACAAAAGTGATGACCTTATCGAAATATTGTCATGTTGGTTGAAAATAATTTGACAGATTTTAAGCCAGATAATTTATGTTGAGAAAGCAGCTGCGATTAAGATATATTAATAATAATAATATATAAAAATTGATTGATAATTGACAGAGAAATCAACGAAGAACATGCACTAATGGTTGGATGTGGCCTAAGGTATAGTTCACAATGAACATTGAAATATAAGATATTGGTAAAAACATTAAAAAGTCAATAGCCAGAGCAGTGCACAATATATAGGCAGGCTGTGTGGTTTTCCACAGTTTAAAACATGCAAGTGTAACATAATCCTGAGTTGCCAGCATTTCATAATGTCAAGTCTGCTTCATCATGTTCATGCACTATGTATGTACACCATACGAGCACCACCTACACATCACAATCATAGATAGAGCCTGATTGTGTGTCACTAAAACTAGGCCTAACTACAGTAGCCTAGCAGTTCCACTGGCACTGCTCCTTGTTCATCTCCGTCGTATCAGAGCCAGACACTGACACAGTGTCAATGTAACTGTGTCAGTGACAGACTGACAGTGTCAGTGGTCAGTATTGACTTGAGAGTTGTGTTGACATCAAATCCGATCTTCTTACCGGCTCAAAACTGTCTATGCGTAATGCCACTAGCCCTAGCACTGCAGTGTCTGACAGTGTTTGCGATGGCGCACACGTCGCACAGCCCACACTGCCAGTGTCACACTCTCACAGCCGTCTTAGGCTTAGCTATAATGCCACTGATACCAGCTGCCGGTAAAATTATATCTTCTTTTGAATGAGACTGTAGCGCCAGTCGAATTTAACGTCGTCGCCATCTCGAAAATATCAACTTTTAATACTAAATCTAGTAAAAGCAAAAAGACTGTCAGTAAAGTTTGTTGACAAACAGGCAAGTCTGGAAGTGACATCTGCGCAGAAGCATACCTTTGTTTTACCTCCGCTATCTGAAGAGCTCCAGACCCAACTGACGTCATCAATTAGGCTCTACTGGCCAAAAGTGGCAGCACATATGTCTGAGCAATATTAGGTTGAGCTAGAATTTACAAACGCTAATAACTTTTATATAAAGTCGATTAAAAATACAAAAAAAAATTTTTTTGCAGAAAGGATATATAAAGGAAATAAATGAGGCAGTGGCGGCCTTCTGTTTATGTGTCTTTTAAGTCCCAACATCTATCAGTGTTTGAAGATTGGAAGTATATTTTACGTTTAACAACTGGTTATGCAGGTGCCAATAAAAACACAGAATGTCCACTGTAGTCTTTCATGGGGAATGAATGGAGTTACCCCTCCTATTGTTACTCTGGGGATTATCCGACCCGAGGATAGCGGAGCTGCACGAAATGCCACAGAGTCTCAGCATTAAATTTCACAGAGGTTGTTATGTTTATTTTCCAATAGTTTTCAGTTCAAACTCTTTATATATAAAATGTGAGGTTTCGAGAGAGGATGCCTTTTAAAAACTTTCGACTCGATCGAATTCAAAATGGCCGCATATCGGCCACTATTTACTTTCACATTGCTGATATTTGGTAAACCGTGTTAGATAGCTGGACCATTACTATAAAACAAAATGTGAGATTACAAGAGAGGATGCATCTTGAAAAAAATTGACTCGATCAAATTCAAAATGGCCGCCTATCGGCCATTATTCACTTTCACATATCCGGTTTTTGGTAACCGTACTAGATGGCTAGACCATTACTATAAAACAAAATGTCAGATTTCATGAGAGGATGCATCTTGAAAAATTTTGACTTGATCAAATTCAAAATGGCCTCCTATCGGCCATTATTCACTTTCACATGGGCGATATTTGGTAAACCGTGCTAGATAGCTAGTTTGTTTTTTGGTTTCTTTGTTCATTGTTTCATGTATATATTCATATTTATGGCAATTTATATATATTCGTTTTTTTGTCAATTTATATACATACAGTATATACATACAGTACATACATACAGAAATTTTTCAGTGAGATATAGTGACTTGATAAGTCGTTTTATAATCACTTCATATTTGACATTATTTATGCTGACATTTTTATACTCGTTAAACTGTGTTGTAGTGCAGGCGCTACAACATGTCATCAAACTCGTTACATATAGGTGCCAGAAGCATCATCATATTATCATATCAAGCCTTTTAAAATGAATATTTTAGTACGAACATGCTGTTATTAGTTTGATCTTCTCTTCACCACTTTTATTATTTATGGATATGTCGCTTGAAAACCACAACAAAACAGATTGGGTGTAAATGGCCGTTAAAACGACATTTATTATTTATATAAAATTTTACAATAATGTGGAAACAATATCTTGAGATGTTTATTAAAATACAATATCTTATGATGCTTTATTGATAATGTAACCAGATTAAAGTATGAAAATACTATGTATATTATGATGCTTGAGACAAACCATATCTTCTGATGGTTTCCGATAAGGTAACTGAAATAAACAAGTAGGAATATACTAACAACATCGGTAACATGAAGCATCTAAGAATAATAAGATATTGTTATATATTGTTATTTTAAAACACTGAAAATTATCCAAAAAATTTATTATATATATACAACATTGTGTGAACTCAGGTAGGACAATCCTTTGAATGGCGTGACCCCTCGCCACAGATGAGCACATAACATGTGAGAAGAACACGCCACAAAGTAAAACCCTTACTGAAAAAGACCAAAAACACCCAATGAAAGCAACTTAACTAATGTAACTTAACTACACACACTGCTACCTTCAGCTATGAAGCACGTATAATTCGTAATAATGGGACTGCATAAATAGACGTCCATTAGAAACACTTTTCGTGAATTAGGTGTTGGATCAGCCAATAGAAGATCCTTCTATTACGGGAGGTATATATGCAGCACATCTGTTGCAATTGTTCTTTGTCATACAGTTCATATCAAAAGCAGTTGTACTATTTCAGAAAAATTTGATAAAGTGATCATAAATAACTCTGGTGCGGAGCTAGCCAATAGAAAGCCCCGTGTCAAGTTTGAAGATAAGTTGAATACTTGTATAAGGTATCTAAGAAACGAAGCCGACCAATAGAAGGCTCCGTCATAAAATGTCTATCAAGTCCTATGTTTTTATGCGTATTTTTGGTAAGCAAGCTCAGACAGTTATTGGAGGTAGGGGATAACAAAATATGTTTTGTAGTCCAACCAATAGAAGGACTACTGAAAATGTTATAGGGACAGGTTAGGAATTCTGATGTACTTATTATATGCTGATGATTTCCAACGACCAAGACGTTTTATTTCAGCCTCTGGGATACCTTTCATTGCCGCTGATGTAGCGACCCCCATTCTGAAAGAATAACCTTTTATATTTTTGAAATCGAGTCCCGCTTCCACCCAGAGGCTCTTCAGTTTTGTAGTAAAAAATGATCTATGACAAGGAGAACCGTTTTCCAGTTGAAAAAGAGGCCCGTCCTTAAAACCTCTGACCTGAAAATAACTTTTTAGAGACTCGCAGGGGCAAAATTTTCCTGTTCAGTTAGTCTGAACGGTGATTTTTGTTGGAGAGGATTCCTAATGATGTTTCCATGTTCGTAATATTAGTTGGAAGCCTGTAATTTTGTTTTTGCACGTGAAAAAAGAAATATCACATGCTTGCATGACAGACCCGGGGTCTTGTTTCGGATGTCTCAATACTATTTCTCCTATTCTCAAAAAAACATGGAATGCAACTTGAAACATGGCTGAAATCAGCAGTTTATTAAACTTTGACATAGAGGCTGTTAAGATTTGGTTGAGCAATTTGTTTATTATATCGCTTGTAATGGGTAGACGAGAATCTTTTTGAAACCTAGTTTTTTGTACACCGTAAAGCGTCTTTTTAACCAAAAAGGTGCTTGTTGGGTCCGCGAACCCCGCAAATTTATGGAGGGATCCCAGTGCTGAAATGTAAGTAGCAATTGTTGAAGCAGCCAAGTCTTTATGATACAGGAATGCAATAAAACTTGTAATCAGAGCTTCGCTTGCTGGCCAAAAATTTGCATGTGGGGGATGGATTGTTGAAATTCCCGAAGTAGATTAAAAGCCCGTTTGTACGTAGCTGCAGTGGAAGATGACATTGTTGCCAACAGTAGATTGGTTAATTCTTGCATTATTTGGGTAGCAGATGGCATGGTATATGGGTTGGAAATCTTTCTGCCAACGGGCAATCTCTCAGGAACTGATCGACCTGTAATCGAGAAATTTTATCAGCTAAATCATTTTTTACACCAGGGATATGGGTTGCACGAATTAAAATATTGTACCTCATGGTGATAACAACTAGTTTTCGGATTAGTGACATACAATTGTGCTCTTTTGTCGTTTTCTTGTTAATCATTGTGACAACGGCTTCATTATCTGAGAAAAGAGTAATACATCGGTTGTCAAGTTGATCACCCCAAATTTTAAAACCAAGGACAATTGGGAAGAGCTCTTTTAAAGTTATATGATGTATGTCCCATGTATTGGGCCAAGTGCCATAAAACTATTTTTTACCGAAAATACACCCAAACCCGATGTTTGAAGCATCTGTATAAAAGGATAAAGATGCTGTTGTAAGCCAACGATCTACTAGAATCAAGCTTTTCCCATTAAATGTTTGTAGAAAAGAAATCCAAGCCTGGATATGTGCTTTTGCTTCGGAATTTAGCCGTCTATGGTGATGAGGTTTTGACAGTCCCAGGGGCAAATCAGTTAATCTACGCATAAACGCTCTTCCTGGGGAGACCACATAACACGCAAAATTTAGAAGTCCCAAAACAGATTGTAGCTCTTTGAGGGTGGCTTTTTTTTTTAAAAGTAAGTTTCCCAAAGCTAGTTTAGTCTTTTCTAATTTTTCATGGGGTAAGGTTACTTCCATTGCTACAGTATCTATTATTATTCCCAAAAATTCCATTCTGGTGTCTGGTCCGCATGTTTTTTCCCGCTTAAGAGTCTTTGCATACTGTCTGGAATGTGGAAAGAGCTTCTCTACAAATTTTTGATTGTGGGGGTCCAGCGAAGATAAAATCGTCTAGGACGTGAGCAACGTTAGGAAAACCTAAATTTTCCATTGCCCAATGTAAAGATCTACTGAATCTCTCGAAAAAAAGGCAACTTGAACTAGCGCCCATTGCTAGGAATTTATCGTAATAGAATTTTTCTTCCCAAGAGAACCCTAGCAAATGATGCTCTGACTTTGAGATCGGAATTAAACGAAAAGCTGTTTCGATATCACTTTTCGCCAAAAGGCACCCTTTTCCCAACTTTTTTACCATATCGATTGCATGCGATATGTTTTGGTATTTCACTGTGGATTTTTCTTGAGGGATGCCGTCATTGATTGAATGATTTTTTGGGGTTGATAAATTATGAATTAGTCTGTGACCACCATTCTTTTTTGGTAAAAGAAATAATGGGCTACAATGAAAGTTATTCAATGGGGGCTGATCAAAAGGACCTTCTATTCTGCCTAAGGCGACCTCGTCATTAATTTTTTGCGAGACCAATTTGTAAGCTCTTTACATTTTGTGCCCATTTCAATTGTACGTTGTTAGAAAATCCAATAGAAAAACCAAACTTAAAAGCATGTTGTACGTAGCCGAAATCAAAATACCCTCTTATGTAGTTTTGTAACTTATCGAGGTGTACAATTCCCAAAGTTTCTGGAAAACTGCCTTTTTTGAACTGGGTTATATTGTTTTGATTGAGTTGTGAATGAGAAATTGCCTGGATTTGAGAAACGTTTTTTAATTTGGCAATGTATGATTGGGTGGCCTTTTTTGCATAACCCGCAGATATGTTCGAATTTGCAGTTCTGTTGGCAACTGCAGAAACCGAAGCAGCAGCTTTTTGGGACTTGGGAAATGTTGCTTCGAAAATTACTTTGGGTCTGTGCTCCATCAATGTTTCGAAAATTACCCTGGGTATGTGGTATATTTTGGAATTTTGCCCATTTTTGTCTGTTGTGATTGCCATCTTGGACCGCTCTATTCCATGTCTCGCCCAGAAAGTCCCCCCATTTTAATCTAGTGGGATCATTGGAACGATAAGTTCGGAAGTTATCGTCATAGATGCGCCAGGCTTGTCCGCCTCTCGATCCGAGATCACGCACAATCTCCATGTGCTTCATCAAGCCTGGTGTATCTGAAGGATAACGTTCCGCATATATTGCCACATAGAAAATAAATGCGGATGTCCATTGGTCAATATTGTAAATTTCTAATTTTGGCTGTTTTGTGGTCAAATGGGGTGGTTGCTTTTGTCTTAGGCTCGAAGGGAGAAGATGAGCCATATCCACACTTTTATGCTCCCAAATTTGATTTTTTAGGTCTAATGATACATGAGGTCCTATTGGTTCATTAAATGAATGAATGCTAAGGGTGTGATTGGGACGGGAGTTGTCTGGCTGAGCTAACTCACCTGTTGTTGAAGCTAAAACACTATTTTGTGCAATTTTTTGGATTTCGTTTGGCAGAACAGAGGGTAGTTGAGGGGGCGAGTGAGAAGTGGATGGCTGAGGAGGCAGTTCATGCATTGCAGTGGCATTTTCCACCACATTTAAAAAACTGTTCATTTTGTCAGCCAAGTCTTTATTTTAACAACCTTGATGCCGCCTCGTTATCTGAGGCGTTCTGAGTGCAGGCTTCTTCTGCAGACATTTATTGCACCAGATCTGGTTGGCTGGTGTCGTCATCATCTTGTCTGGCAAGGGTGTCACGCAAGTGTTCAGGAATGCGTCTCTGGCGTCCTGACTGTCTCTTTTGCTTGGCTTTTGGCATCCTGTAATATGATCAAAACAGGACAGCGCTTAATTCTTTTAGTAAACAATGTACCAACCGAATTTATTATCTTTGTAACTTTTACATTGCAGTATACTGAACTACCATTTGAAAAATTATTTTTAAGAAAACATACTCTAGGACTTATGCCTAGTTGAGGTTATGCTAATACAATAATGTACAACCACATCTAGGACGCATGCCTAGATGTTATAATAAAATATTATAAGCTGGATAACTTAAAAATTGCATTCGTAAAACAAAGGACCTTGCTCATAGGTTATGCTATAATATTAAGAGCTCAAACCAAGCCCTGAATAACTTTTCTATTCAGGAAAACAACATAAAGAGAGAATATCAGTGTAGATGTAATATTAAAATAATATAAGATTTAATTAATCATATTAGGAACCATCACCTGGGACCTTGTCTAGAATTTATACTATAATTTTAAGAGCTGAAACATGGCCCTTAATAACTTTATATTCCAGAAAAACAACGTATGAGACCTGTGCTTAGAGCTAATATTAAAATATTATTAGATCTGAATAACTTCTCATATTCAGAAACCATTACCTAGGACCTAGCCTAGAGGTTATATTGTAATATAAAGAGCTCAAGTAAAGCCCTGAATAACTTTTCATATTCAGGAAAACAACATATAAGACCTGTGCCTAAATGTAATATTAAAATATTTTAGGTCAGAATAACATTTCATATTCAGAAACCTATTACCTAGGACCTTGCCCAGGGGTTATATTTTAATGTTGAGAGCTCGAACAAAGCCCTGGATAAATTTTCATATTCAGGAAAACAACATCTAGGACCTGTGCCTAGATGTAATATTAAAATATTATAGGTCTGAATAACTTTTCATATTCAGAAATATATTACCTAGGACCTTGCCTAGGGGTTATATTGTAATTTTAAGAGCTCGAACTAAGCCCTGAATAACTTTCATATTCAGGAAAACAACATCTAGGACCTGTGCCTGATGTAATATTCAAATGTTATATATATCTGAATAACTTTCCATATTCAGAAACACATAACCTAGGACCTTGCCTAGGAGTTATATTGTAATTTTAAGAGCTCGAACAAAGCCCTGAATAACTCTTCATATTCAGGAAAACAACATCTAGGACCTGTGCCTGGCTGTAATAACCATTACCTAGGAACTTGCCAAGGGTTATAATGAACTCCAACAAAGTTTAGCATCTGTGTCTATGAGTACTATTAGTATTAAAATATTATAGGAACTGGCCAAATTAAAATATACAGAAACCACAATATAGGGTATTGCCTAGAGATTACACCATAACAATCAAGATGTTATACTCTTAACATTACTGCTCAGACATGTATAGCACTGAATGTGTTATTATCTTCAGATAACCTTATCTATGACTTGCGTCTAGAAATAATACCCAGACTAATATATTCAACAAAATTATTTAGGTGTTTTTTTATTTACCAAGATCAGCAGGTTCATAGATTGCTGAATTGTCTGTTAATTCCACTGCCAGGAAAATTTATTTCGAGTCTGGATAATGGCGTGTTTTACGCTACATGCGTATTTGATCAAGCCATTTGGACGACTAGGATAGACACCATCCGGGTCAAAAACTCCATTAATTCCAGTAGCTGAGAATCCTTTATGCTTCCAAAACACTATAAATGATGGGTAAGCCATTGCCAGATTCTGTAACCTTGCGTTGGTATCGTCCACTCTCAGGTTAAATGCGCCTAAAGATATATTAATAGGGAAAAGTGTCGGGTGTGTCTGAATAACCGTTGAAGAATTTGTCCAATGACCACTTTCTGGACACCATGGTCGAAATGCAGATATCGAGCTAAATCATAAATTTTCTTTGCAACCACAGCTGGGGTGTTGGCAGATCTACATAGATCATTGGAGCCAATTTCCAAATAAACTATATTTGGTTTTTTGCCTGACTGCTTTGGCATATCATTTCCCAGGTGAAACCTCAAACTTTCAAGGTTGCATCCGCTGTGAGCTGCAAATTGTATCAAAAATTCTTCGCCATGAAATGTGAAAGGGTCTCTCGGTATGAAATTATTTCTATTCTCCAACCTTTTCAAGAATGAATGTCCAGAGAGCATGACTCTGGTATGACCTTTTGCAGTTAATCTCTCCATATTTCTAATTTTCACTTGATTATATCAGTGCTGCAAAGGTAATAGTCATAAGATTTAGCATTAGTCTATATTAATTAGTCTAAATTATAATTGTCTGAACCCTTTTAATAACAATAAAAATGAGGCTGTAACAAGCCTTAGCCAGTGTGACTGCAATGTCATTAGGACTCAGAGTAATCTGAATAGGGACATGATTGATAGAAAATGTTTCAGTCTCCAGCAACAAAACAAAATCAGATAGGCCTACTAGATTTAGAGTCTAGTCCAATTTCTCAGCAAAATTAAAACCTTTTTTGACTGACGTTAAATTTACTACGCAGCCGTAGAATGACCAAAAATACAATAGCCGATCTTAACACAATATTAATGTTAGGCCTAAACAACACTTTATGATTATGATTTAGACTATCAGATTCAACTCCGACATCTGTTAATTTTGTAAGTGACTAGCCAAGTCGTTAGTTGACAGTACTCAGACTCTAGACAATTCGTAAATTACATTGACATCGTTGTTACTGACCCGATTTTCTGCTGCAGTAACGTTCGCTGAGCCTGTTTAGAATACGTTATACGATGACCACTGGCACTGGCACTGGCACTGGCACTGGTGACCGACTACTGTCGCTGAGATGACTCTGGCAGTGACTGAGTGAGCTTGACCTAGTTCCCAGTTCTGAGTGACGCCATCTTGTGCAAGTCAGTTCACTGGGTGGCGTTAGTCTTGTAACTTGTTGACAATGTTGTTGCCCGCTAAAACTGACAAAGTTGGCAGTAAAATGCCTATGTTTGTGAATCGAACCGTTATCAAAAAACAAGTCCCAATGGATCACTATAACTAGCCTGTCATTCTGACATACTGGCTACTTTTGAAAACAGTCTATAAATATACAAATAAACACTTTACAACTGAGGTAGTAATAATCTTGCCTATTCAGGCGTACGTTCAACTTGCAAGCCTTGCTTCCCGCGCCACCTAGCGAGCGTTGCACATAGTGATCGTGAGCTAGCGCCAACTGGTGAATAAAGCGGTGGTGAGCATTGCACCACCTGGTGATTAAAAAGGTCGTCAAGCGACTCCATAAAACCATCTAAGGCGCGAGGCCTCAGATTCGATACAATATAGGATATTGTAATACTTGGAATTTTCACTTAAATGGCCATACTGGCCGAAAAGTGAAGTAAAGATGACATTTTACTTACTCGGCATTAAATTGCAGAGCGAAACCCAAGTCTCCGGCCGTCTGGGCATGTCTGGGGGTAGATCCCCTAGACATGCCCAGAACCCCTTATCGGGCGAGCGAAGGAAAACACTCTCAATAACCCACCATGCCCTATCACCCCCACCCTCACATCATCATCTGTACATCATTTCATCTCATCAATTGACTACAACGTTTTTATCGTATTACAATGTCACTTAAAAGACCTTTTGTGCCGAAAAGTGACGTAAAGCAATGATTTACTACTACCACTAGTGTAGTCGACATCAGTGCTCTAAGGGTTAATGTAGTCATGTGAAATGGCTTGCTCTTTATATATGTGACCCGATCTGGCAAAATGAGACGGAAGTCGCGTTTTGACTATTGAGCTAGGGCCTGCAAAAGGCAAAATGGTCATAATCTGACCAATTGCAGACTTTGAAATAAAGTATGAGATTAAAATGTTAACTTTCTTTGGTAAAAATAAATTTAAATTATATAAAATTGATGTTTTAAACACACTACAATTTGCAAAAAATGAACAAATTTACAGACAATAAAAATTATGACTCCAGCACTAGCGTCATGAGCGTGGTAATAGGCCCATATATAGTGTATGTCTATATGTGCCCCATTTGCTAGATGTTGGTGTATAAATTGATTTTATAATTGATTATTTTTCTTGAGGGTGCTAAAAATAAAAATAAAAGTGGGGGGTTTTTTTCGGGGTTATTGAGGTCATTTTCTGAACCCCTGAAAACCCCTTACCCCCCTACTATATGATTAATAATCGAATAGCGGCGTGTAGCAGCTCATTTTGTAGGTATTGATGAGTAGAACAAACTTTATCTAAGAAACTATGGGCTAAAATTTATGGGGGTAATGAGGGGTAAAAAGGGGTAAAATCATGAAAAAATGGGTATATTTTCAATCAATGGAATAGAGTCGTGCAGCAACTCATTTTTTAGGTATTAATGAGAAGTAAAATACTTCACCAAAGAACAAATAGCTGAAATCCATATTCACCCCTCCAGGGGGGGGGGGGGGAAAGGGGTAAAAAAAGAGTAAAATCACGAAAATAGGGTATATTTTCAAAATTTGTCAAATCAAGTCGTGTAACAACTCATTTTGTAGGTACTAATGAGTAGAAAAAACTTCACGAAAGAACAATATGCTAAAATCCATATTTACCCCCTCCAGTGGGGGATAAGGGGTAAAAAGGGGTAAAATCAAGAAAACTAGGGTATATTTTCACCCTATCAAATAGGGTCGTGTGGCAGCTCATTTTGTAGGTATTGATGAGTATAACATACTTACCTAAAAAAACTATTGGCTAAAATCCATATTTACCCCCTACAGGGGGGATAAGGGGTAAAAAGTGTTTGGTGTACCTCCGTGTTGGGGCATAAGTGGGTTTCAGGCATCATAGACATCCTAAACGTACACAATTGGAACAAAAACTATTTTTACCCTTTTTGGCTGATTTGTCATTGTTGTGACCTTGAGATGACCTTGAGATGACCTTGACATGACCTTGGGGTAACACTCCTATGAAGCTCCACCCCAACCCATGTGACCATGTTGACTTGGGTTGGGCTTCATCACATAAGCAGGAAGCGCTAGTTATTGGTCCAAACATGACAATATATGTGTTATCTGATCTGTTGCTGTGATATCAGTTGGGGGTGATATAAGGGTCATTTTCGAGGGTATTACCCTCTAACCCCTATATTACTCCTATAACCTCTTGAAATGTGTTTGGTGTATATTCGTGTTCGGGCCCAAATGGGTTTCAACCTTCATAGAGATCTCAAACAAGCAGAATTAGAGCAAAAACTAATTATTTTAACACTTTTTGGCTGATTTAACCTTGTTGTGACCTTGAGATGCCCTTTAAGTGACCTTGGGGTAACACTCATATGACGCCCTACCCTAGCCCATGTCACCATGTGTACTTGGGTTGGGCTTCATCACATTTAAAGGAAGCGCTAGTTATTGGTCCAAACATGACAATATATGTGTTATCTGATCCATTCCTGTGATATCAGATGGGGGTGATATAAGGGTCATTTAGGCGGGTATTACCCTCTAACCCCTATATTACTCCTGTAACCTCTTGAAATATGTTTGGTGAACCTCCGTGTTCGGGACTAAGTGGGTTTCAACCATCATTGACATCTCAAATAAACAGAATTAGAGCAAAAACAACAAAAACTAAATATTTTCAGCTTCTTTGACTGATTTGACCTCGCTGTGACCTTAAGATGACCTTGACATGACCTTGGAGTAATACCCATTTGAAACCCTTCCCTTAGGCGTGACGCAGTGTGTACTTGGGATTACATCCATCCGCTGATTGAACATGTTTAATTGAAGTACCGGCCATTTGTCCAAATATGTCGATTATCCCGGTGACATTCTCATACCGGAAATTGAATAAGGGTGGAGAAAAAATACAACAAAAACTTTCCCCATCTTTGAACTCCGTTTTCTCAAAATAACACGATTTTTAAATTGATATTTTTCGATTCTACCCAAGTTACATCTTTGGAGCTACTTAACCTACATGCTTGTGTGACACCTCATTTCAAAGGTAATTTTGTGGAGATTCAGGTTTTGATAATAACTCAAATACCCCAAAATGCGACTTCCGTCTCATTTTGCCAGATCGGGTCACATATTGGTTGAAGGGCTTTAGGTTTATAACCGGACGTCTCCCCCACCTTTCTTTGAAACCAAGAAAAGGAGGGAGAAGAAGCCTCTGCTCGTGGAGGAGACTGGGTCTATGGCACCTTTGCGTAACAGGACAACGATCTCTTCGTCTAATTCAATGAGTCCCTGGGAGGACCGAGGTAAAGAGCTGGGGATCTCTTTTGAGTGAGTCAGAGGAGGGACCTTGAGAAAGTCTAGTCTGTAACCTCTGACCGTATTTCTGATGAAGTTGTCTTCTGTGGTAGAGTCCCAGAACTCCTTTTTCACTTCCAGGGATGGGAGGAAGTCAGAAACCTTTCTTGGAGTTGGCTCTGCCCACGAAAGGGCCGACGTCCCCTATAAGATGACCTTGAAGAGTAATTATAGTCTATGACACAATTATCTGGAGCGCATGCTTTTCGTCGATTTCTCCGTAAATTATCAACCGATTTTCTTGAAATTTTATACAGGACATTTCTAGGTCATGTCCTAACTTCGGTAAAAATTCATAAAGTTATATGCAGAATTTCAAAAGTTAGACCATTTGACATGTAGTAAATTGAAAATATGACGTCCCTCTATGAACCCATTACTCTAATTCTGGAATTTTATCACATGTCAAATGGTCTAACTTTTGAAATATTAAACATAATTTCGCGAAATTATCACCGATGTTAGGACATAACTTAGAAATGTCATGTGCAAAATTTCATGGAAATCGGTTCAGAATTGACGGAGAAATCAAAGAAAAGCATGCGCTCCAGATTATTCTGTCATAGACTATAGAGCTGTTAGAGGTCTGATGTCCAACAGGAGACCTGCTCCTGCCGTGAGGTCTAGAAGAAGGTACAGGAGCAGCCGTTCTGCCTCCACGAATGGCAGATGTCAATGCCTGGTGCTGCTAACGAGCCGTTGCAGTCTGTAGTATAGTTGATATGTCTTCTTTGAAAAAGGAGTCGAACCCCAAGGGTGTGGAATTTAGTTGTTGCTGCAGAATCCTGTCTCTCACAGCCTGGGCCGAGGAATCTCGTCTCTTGATAGCCAAGTCATTCTACCCAACAGCCATGAAGCGTAGAGCATGGCCTACAGTAGCTAGAGCCTCTTCCTGGATCTTATGAACAGAGTTGAGTAAGTTATGTCTATCTTCCTCTTGTGGCAGGGAGTTGGCAATGCTGGAGACATCCTTCAGTGGGGCTTCTAGCATCTCCAGGCCATGCCGTCAGGCCCAAAGAACGTTGCTGTTTTATCAGGGCACCGGCGGCCAGCTACTGCTGGTGCGTCAGTGGCATGGCCCGAGGCAAGTCCGGAGCTAAGAAGGGTGTGCCAGCGCATTCTTCATGCAGATATCTATGCTCAATTCTATTGACATTAATAGGCTTCATCTCTGCGCCGCCCCTGGCCTGTCTCCACAGGGCCAGCTGTCTTTCATTTGTTTTAGATGATAAGGGTTTACGTGACAACGCCGTCCTAAGTCCTGCCAGAGGACAGTCTTCAAGTCCCGTCATTTCAGTGAAGGGTTGACTTCTGACTTGTAGTCATCCATGCTGCAGGGTTCATCCCAGAAAAATGAGAAAGCATTTGGCCGCTAGGTTTTAGTGCGGCACACAATTTGCACGCAGCACACAATTTGTGCGCGGCACACAATTTGCGGCGCGCGCAGTCTGGGGGCATGCTGTTCCTTAAAGTTTTAATCAGGCCAGCCCCTAAAATATCCTTGTTTCGGATTTCACAGCAGCTAAAAAATTCATGTACGAGGGCGGGTTTTTTTTTCTCATGCCAGACCTTGAAAACAAAATTGTTTCGGATTTCGCAGTGGGTAAAAATTCATGAGGGAGCGTGTTTTTTTTCGCTTGCCGGTTGGACAAAATTTTAGTTTGTCCCGTTCCCATAGCTAGGTTATGTAGTCTGATTTTGCATTGGTATTGGTCGAAAACACCGAAAAGGGGACCACTGGCATTTCTGCGAGCGCCATTTTCCAAAATTTCATTCGGAATGCTCAGACAATTTGAGTTTTAGACGAAAACCAATCGCTACATGCTAACCGACTGATCGAGTATTTTCAGAAAATGGCAGGACGCGTTCGGTAAGACTCCAAAAAAATATTGGTTTGGGAAAAACATTAAAAAAGTTTTTCACTCGCAGCATTTATACCCACCCAGCCGGGAAATCCGAAACAAGCTTATTTTTAATTTAGGCCTCAGAAAACCTCTTTATATGCATTTTGGTGGCTTTTAGAAGTAATTTGTATCCACTGTTTTTGCTGGTCAAAAATTAAACACTGATTCTACTAAGTGCCAGTTTGACATTTAGAACCCTTGTGATATAGTCCACTAAATATTTTCTCATATGTACACAGCAAATTATTTTTAAATAGGACTAGGGGCCTATGCAGTGACGAATGGAATGTGTAGTGTTTACTTTGGCTAGTGGTCCATTATGCCCATGTCACAAGCATGTGATAACAGAAAAATACCATGAGATGGGGGCTTGAGATAGTTCTTGTCTGACAATACTATTAGATTAAATAGTATAGTGAATAAATAAAAACAATAGACTAGCCTACAATTTTTATTCACAACACAAAAATTAATTTGAAAAAATCTTTAGACCATTAGACAATGCTGACGATGGACCAACATTAAGTCAACATTATGTCAACGAACTATACTGTATCGTGCTTGCTGGGCGCCGCTTGCTGTCATCATCCTGGAAATTGGACCACTGGTCTGGAGCCATCTGTGTGTGTAAGGCTGGCTAGCCAGTGCATCGACCCCTCTGTTATTGATAGGTTTATTAGCGTCATTCAATGCAGATATCCGATGCATGGGAGCGTGTCTCATGGCAATGTTCCTCACTGGAACTCTCGATGTACTATAATACGTCATTCAATGCAGATATCCGATGCACGGGAGCGTGTCTCATGGCAATGTTCCTCACTGGAACTCTCGATGTACTATAATACGTCATTCAATGCAGATATCCGATGCATGGGAGCGTGTCTCATGGCAATGTTCCTCACTGGAACTCTCGATGTACTATAATATTATGTCCCAGAAATTGTGCAAGTTGATCCTGCTGCGTATCACTTATCTCGTAGACTTGAGACATAGTTGCAATCTGCTGCCGGAGACTTGTCCACGTAATGGCTTCAGGCTGCTTCAACTCAATTGGAGCCATCACCTCCTTTATAACCCGGGGTGCACGATATGGTCGTGATGCAGCTGGGCCACTAAAGATGTATGTACTACTTGTGCCAGGAAGATACTTCAGAATAATTTCAAAGTTAGCTAGCATGTTCGGAGTCAGTAGTAGGGCCATTCTTGAACCAAACTTTCCTCTGAACACCGCGTCATAAACTGACACAATTTCACTTTTACAGCAGACAGTGAAGACTTTGTTTCTTTATCACGTATGCCTCTGTTCATTGTTTTGCACAGCGGTACTGTTTCACTTTTTATCGCTGTACTTCTCCTATTTTGCGGTTGAAGAGGGTTATTTCACATAAGGTTAAACATGTGAGTTTGGAATTCTTCAACATCTTCTTTCTTAATATTGTTCCTGAGAGAGGAGGGTGTTCTGTGCCTACCATTATTATGTAATCGATATATCATTTGATAACATACATGTGGATACCTCGCTGTGGGCATTTGAATAATTTTTAGCCAATATTTTATACACCTTTGAAAATAGTGTAAAGCCAGTGGATAGCTCCCCATTTCACCCAACAGTACTAGTTTGCTGGAGTTATTCGATAAACCTGTAATTCCTCTGCAAAAATCATACTGAACGGATTCACATATTTCTGAGTATTCAAAGCCCCACACTTCCGACCCATATAAAAGTATAGGTAAGATCATTTTATCAAACAGAGTAATAGCAATTGACCTGGGTAAAACAACCGCATTGATAACTGTACCTATAGAACATATGAAGTCCTTTTTTAGCTTGTAATGAAAATGTTTTTTTACACATTGACCAATTCAAATTTGACATAAATAATACACCCAAATATTTATAAAAGTCAATCACCTCAATAGGTGTGCCATCAAACCACCACTTCTCATTATTTTTAATTTTACCATCTCTCCTAAACACTAATATTTTGGTTTTCGCAATACTAACTATTAAACCCCACTTTTTTACAATATTTTGACAGCACATTTAATATTTTTTGCATTCAAGACACAGTGTCCGGACCAGAGGCAATATCGTCTGCATACATAAACATCAATATATTTGGATTCTGCTCATCCACATATACACCTTGACAACCTTCATTTTTCATCATATCTACAAGTTCACTTATATATAATGCGAAAAGAAAAGGGCTTAACATACCGTATATCGCAGCGTATAGTACGCTACTTTTTTCTTTTTTGAGCTCGTTTTTGGCCTGGTGCACGTACAATATATTGATTTTGCTGAGATTTGTCACTCAAAATTTTGATAAATAGGCAGTCTGAGCTCTTTTCTTAGACTGAGCTTCTTAGAGCTAGTTGTCTTGCGTCTTGTCTCACGGTTCGTGATCGCTCTGTGATGTTCTTCAATATCACAGACCTTATTACCAACTGTGGAGGCACTGTAAGTCTTTAATTTTTGAGAATTTTTTGTGGTTTAATGATTTCTCTGGCCATACTGGCCGAAAAGTGAAGTAAAGAAGTAAAGAAGACATTTACTTACTTACTTAATGCTTTCTCTGTTCATTGTTTATGTCATTCATATTTATGTCTAAATGGGTTTACTTTTTTTTATTATAGTATATAGTATTATAGTATATATTATATATTTGTTTTGACAATGACACTGTTTTGACTTAGACTTGTAGTTTTTACACAATCACTCCAATTTCATGGAGATATAGTGACTTGAAAAGTCGTTCATTTCATAATCACTTCATATTTTACATTATTTTATACTGACATTTTTATACTCATTAAACTGTGTTGTAGTGCAGGCGCTACAACATGTCATCAGACTCGTTACATATAGGTGCCAGGAGCATTGTCATCTTATCATAGCAAACACTTTAAACTGAATATTTTAGTACGAACATGCTTTTATTGGCTTTGTCTTTCCTTTACTACTTTAACTATACAATGTGGGATATTGTAATACCTGGAATTTTAGATAGTCTATGTGGTATATTATTATGATGAGCAGTTAACATTTAACCCTTTAAGCCCTCACGATGCATTAAAGCATCATTTTACATCCCTGAAAAAACATATTTAATTTTCCTACAACCAAGGGTTTTAGAATGAAAATTTCCATGAAACTGTTTTTACATTATGTGGCAATTTTCTTTAATTTTTCAGCCACCTCAAGTCGTCTTCATCCACTACAAGTTGTGAAATGCGACAGCAATTCGCGGCTTGTAGTGGATGAAGATGACAATGGCAAATTCAGGCTTGAAAGGGTTAAAAAACCAAATTTGTTTAACCCTTGAAGGGCTGAATTTTTTATTAAATCCTTTGAGGCCAAAGGGTTTTTTCCATTTGAAATCATCATAAATGTCTTAGTTAGCTCTCTCTGATTCATTTGAATACCAATGTTATGGGTCTACGGCCATTAGAATTTTTTTTACTCTTGCAGTTCGGGGATCGACTTTCTGACGTCTACAGATGGCAGATTCTGACGACTGAAGTCGATTCTAGCGCTATAAGGGTTAAACCATGGCGACCAAAGGGTTTATTAAATTTGAAATCTTCATAAATGTTAAGAGCTCCTTCTGCTTTATTTGAATACTTAAGTTATTCGTCACCGGCCATCACAAAAAATTTAATTCTTACAGTGCTGGGATCGACTTTAGACGTCAGATTCTGACGTTTGTAGTCATCAGAATCTGACTTCTACATACGTCAGATTCTTACGTCTAAAGGCGATCCCCTCGCTGTAGAGCCTCAGGGGTTGATATCCAAATCCTAGAATATAACTGGCATCAAAATGAAACAAATAATTACATTGATTTGACTCTTCAAATTGGATTATCAAAAATGTCTTGTTCCAGCTTCCCATCATCTTTGGTATCAAAATTCAACAAAAAACTATAAATCAATCACTAAGATGATGCGCTGTATCATATCGCACCACTATGAGATTGTTATGTAGCCTTTATACACGTCAGTAATGTACAGGTCAGAGACAACAAGTTTGCGAGCCATTCGACAAAAACATCACCAACAAACAGCGAAAAGAAGATTATGGAACATCATATGACGAGGAAAAAATACCCATCAATCGCTCGGATGGTGTGCTGTATTAAATCACACAACTTTGGGATTGTTAGGTAGAATTGACAGACAATCGGCGGTTTAGGAACAAGAAAAGTGTATTACCATCATGTGATCCAGCCCAGCATGTGACCATCGTTAAAGTAGCAGTGGCAAGTTTGTATTAATTAAAGTTATATATCTGATTAGGGGTATACACATTAGGCTTTAGTGTGAATTAGAGGCTATTCTGGTAAACTTTATACTAGAGGGGAATTGTGACTTTTCAAGTAACAATAATGTTTGGACTACGTTTTGTGCGATTTATGGCGACCATTTCAAATATTGTTGTGGTATTTTTATTATGAGAGATTGATTGGAATTTTAGATTTCTGGATTCTGACTTCTTTGTTGGTTTAATGGGGGGGGGATGGGTGTCACCTCCACGTGGTCCCCCCTGGGCAACTTCTTAGAAGGTCAAGTACGCCCAGACGGATGTATTTTATGGATTTCTGCATCATTCTATTTGTAAACTGTTTCTCATGTGTGGACTGTTTTCGTTTATGTTGTTCTGCTTCACTTTAAGTTCAGATCGATTTGTGTCGTAAAAGTTTCTTTCTTGTGTGTTTTTTATGTTTACTTTCCAATAGTTCGGTGTTTTTCACCAAGGTTATTATGTTATTTTCCAATAGTTTTCTGCATTGTTGTCGAAATTATAGTGGTCATTGGTTGAAATTGTGCAGTGGTTTCTCTTTGGCATCCTGGTGCTGGACGGGATGTCTGAAAGAAACCATTGCCATATAATTAGTTTTTCATTTCATTGTTTTAATGGTTTCTCTCTGGCATCCTGGCGGATAACGCAGCATGTCAGAGAGAAGCCATTGCCATACAATTAGCCTGTGGTGACTTACGGTGTTCTCACGGTTTGTGATCGCTCTGTGGTGCTCTTCAATATCACAGACTGATTACCAACTGTGGGGGCACTGTAAGTCTTTAATTTTTGAGAATTTGTTCTTTTGTTGTTCAATTGTTTCTCTGTTCATTGCTTCATATTATATTCATATTAATGTCAATTTATATACATATAGTATATACATACAGTACATACATACAGTAATTTTATTTTGATTGGGTAGAGTGCTGGTTTGGTGTTGATCATCATCCGGATTAAGTATTCGATGCCAGCTTCAATGGCCTCAGATTGGGTTGGTATGAATAGCGAGGGAGACCTATAAAGCCTCTTATTGATCCTCTCTCGCTTTATAGGTCTCCCTCGCTTTTCATACCTACCGCTCAGATTATGTTGAACCACAATTTTACTCTCACACTCCGGATATGATTGGCACTGAATCGGTATTGGTCCTATTCTCAAAATATTTTTACACACAAATATATTAAGCTGGATTTATTTCTCTTATTATATATATATTTGTTTTGACGAAGACACTGTTTTGTGACTTTCAATTATAATTATTTTTGTCATCTTTTTGTGTTAATTTATATTGTGTATCGGCGCTGGCGCTGTGTCAGGTTTTTAGAATGTATATATACTCAATACAAAACTCGCTACATATAGGTGCCATATAGGCACTATCATGTTATCATCAATCGTTTTTATCTTAATGCCTTAGTGGGGACATAATATTATCAGTTTGGTCTTCTTACTTTATCACTTTTACTGTTCAAGATATCATGTTATTATTTTAGTCTGAATTGTCATTTAAATGGCCATATTGGCCGAAAAATGACGTAAAAAAGATATTTCACTTACTTACTTGTTGGTTTAATGCTGTATCACTGTCTGTGACGCTGGCAAAGCATTAAAACCACATTGCGTCGACGTTTTGTGTTTGATGCAATTACAACTGCTAGTTCAATGTTAAAATGTAGAATTAGAAAGGTTCTACTGTTCATTATGAAGCACCCAATGTTGGTTCAATGCTGAGTAACTCTCTGCGACGCTGGCCCCACACTGAAACATTATTGGATAGAGGCCTCTGTATTTTAATTGATTAAATATAGAGGGTGCTCAAAGGGTCGGCCGTGTCGCCTCTGACATAGGGCCCCTATTTAATAATCAAGATTCATTTATGGGTTTCTCCCGACATGTAAATAATTGAACCGACGTTGATCCACATAGTGATCCAGATGATCCTGAATAAATCAGGAAGCTTTTGAGGAAAGACTTAGAAAAGTCATAGCACACCTCCCCAAAACCTAAGGATCATTGTGCCAAGGTTTGAAGTCGATGGGACAAAAAATCGGGAGTAATAGCCCTCGACATAGAATAATAAAAGTGTCGAGATCCATTTAAAACTTAATATATTTGGACCAAAAGGGGCAAACATAATAACAGCCATGACCTTTAATATCTTCACCGAGCTGGCCAATGCAATGAAGTATGGGAAAAGGGTGTTGTATAGCTTTGTTTGCACCGAGTTGCCATTCACAACGGCTTCTGGTGACGTCACTGCGTTGCACAGAATTGGTTATTGCAGGGGAATGCTTAGCTGTCTGTACTGTAGGAAATGGTATAAATTTATTGATAAGTTTAGCATTAATTTAATGATATATGCTCAGTACAGCTGTCAGTAGGCTACCTATGGGAATAGACAGAATTGACAAACATTACCAATGTGAGGATAAACACTAATTAGTTAATGTGGGTAGGTTTATTAAAGTTATTATATTATTATCAAGTTGTGAATTATATGTTGTATTCCGGGAATTACTATATGGAATTATATACTTACCTAGATGTAGAGGAAGTGAGCCATTCACATCGAGCTGGACGACCCTGAGGAAACAAACCACGAGCCATCATCTGTAGATTTGTAAACTGGAGGGTCAAACAGCGATTCATGAAAGGACGCCGCGAGCTCAGAGACACTGATATCTATGTAATTGATGACGTGACACGCCGCCGCTCTAACTTGTTCTTTTTAGCGAGACAGAAGAAAAAGTTAAAGCGATATTCACAGACATGGACCTTTGATGGAAAGATTTTCGTGCGGGTGACAGACGATAGTCCAGCGGTTGTCATCACCGACCCAGACCACCTGGAGAGAGTCTGCAAGGCGTAGATATATAAAGACTGGTCAGTAGTCAACACCACTCTCATCCCGTCCAGTTACATTTGTAATTATTGTAATTTCTTAATTATTTTGATGCCTCGAGACTGACTACCATAGCTCTTATTAACCATTGTAAACACTCGTCAGCTTCGGTAGGTTTAATTACATGAATAACCATGAATAAACATGAATAACGCGAAATAACTAGCAATACTATATGAAAATGGTGGTATATGTAGGTAATATAACATACATTTATATTTATGATAGTAGTATATGGCTTAGGTCGTAATAATAACTTGTAATTAGGGTGTAACGTTTTCAAAATTATTTTGCAATCCGGGGCTTCAACACAACATCGCCCGTAGTTTATATTTCCCACACTTGGTGTCACCCACGTGCACCTACCTGAACATCTAGTCACCAGGTGGCTCCGAGCTGTAACCCTTTCACCGCTGAATAGTCTAACGAACCAGACAATTCTTATGTGGAACTATGTTTTCAAAAGTATTTGACTAGAATCATTTTATAATAATATTGTTGACATTTTTATAAATTTTATAATTAGATAACGTTAGATCAAAATCTAACGTCCATTGTAAGAAATTGTTATATTCAAATCTAAACTAGCCTTGTTGTAGGTCTACACACATGTAGAGCATTGGCCCAATGTTGGGTTGATGTGGGCCCAGCGTCGGCTGCATATATATATTTTTTATAGGCCTACTGTTCATTTTAATGACGCAGGATCAGTCTATATTTAAAAAACTTCCCGTCATCAGTAAATATCTTTCTATCTATCTCTGTATCTATATTAGGAAAAAAACAATTAGGCTACTGGACCAATAAATTATATTAATTGAACAATTTAATTAGCATGTAACTGATGGGTGGGCATAGTCGTGTAGTTGCATTGGAGCTAATGACAGGTGTTGACATGACTTGAGTTGTTTGCCGCCGTCAAGAGTCCCCACCCTGGATTGGGGGGAGGGGGCAGGCCATTTTTCAATCAGCTTATAGTGCCAATGATACGCATGAACTTGGAAACAAAAATACTCACAGACTTACCCATGACTAACCGTCCATGGACAAATACCAACTGCGAATCTATGAACCACGTTTTAAAACAGGCTACTGAGTGGGAATCTAGATGTATGCTCGACCTAATTTTAATATTACACAACGTTGTCAGAAGCCAGCAAGATGATCCGAAACGCGCACTGATAGGCATGGGCAATTATCAATTAGCAAAAGGGTACGAAAAATTCGAACGACAACCGTTTGTGTGGGACAACAAGTCACCTGAACAAAAAAATACACATTAACAGATTCCTAAAACATACTATTCCGTCAAGTCGTTGTGTAGCTCAGAACACGATCTTATCAAGTGATGGACTCCTGGGTGTGGTTGTGCCCCCTAATGGTAGCAAAAAACCTGAACAACGAAAAAGGAAAAGAAATGCTCGTACTACCACTGTCAAAAGCAAAGTACCTAAATCATAAACAAACGATAAACGACAATTGACATTTTATTCAACAATGGTTGTGAACAATTTATAGGCCCTATAGTCTACTTGTGAACTATGTGTATATCCCGTTAGGATAGGGCCTATCACAATACGAAATAATTATTTTACTATTGTTAATTCTTTTACTATTGTCATAATAAAAGTGCTAAACTGAATGACAATTACATAGAAGTATTTTTTATATATGTATTTGATGTCATTTGATGAAATCTAACAATTGATGTCATAATTTTATAATACTTGTGAAGTAACGTTAAACAATGGTAGCCATTAGAGCAATTTTGCTGAAATAACATAGACTAAAAGTCATCTAGTCGATTAATAAAGCCTATATTATTATGATTCAAGCGGCATAGCGATCGCACTCATCAATGAAAATGTTATTCTTGTCTTTTAAAACAATTATAAATGCTATTAACAGTTATTTCGTGTTATTCATGGTTATTCATCTATTTAAACCAACCCGTCAGCTTACCTGTTTCACTATGTTAATACTATGCGCCATTTTCTGCATTACTTTCACTGTTTAATTAACTGCATGCGATTATCTTCATTAGTTCACACTGATTATATTACTTATATATTTAAATGCCAAGTTCTTACTCCCGTATGGCTAATATCACCGATACTTTTATAATTTATTATGATTTATTTCATATTCATATTGTGTAGTTTAATCTACCGGCCACGCCACCAGGTGACCTCGCAAAATGTCATTTGGACTACCCGCGTGATTGATTTAAGTGTTTTGTTAATTTTTATACTCATTCTTTTTTTCGTGAAAATGTGTATATGTATTTATTGTTTCTATCATAAGCACTTTTCTTCAGCAATCAGGTTACTATTTTACTGTCTTAGATACCATATACGATCTAATACAGCCTGAGCCTAATCTTAAACTATATGGACAACAACTTCCTGTTGAAGAGCAGGTCAAATTTCTTGGTCTTTTCTTCGACAAGAAGCTCAGTTTTATTCCACACATCAAATATATGAAAGATAAGTGTAAGAAAGCACTACAATTCGAGTTCTATCCAGCAAGGATTGGGGTGGTGACCGGACAACCTTACTGAGGATTTACCGGTCTCACATCAGATCCAAACTGGATTCTGGTTGTATTGTTTATGGGTCAGCGAGACGATCGTACTTAGCAGTACTTGATCCAATCGCAAACCATGGTTTGAGATTATTCTGTGGGGCATTTAGAACATCGCACATTGAAAGTCTTCAGGTGGAGACCGGCGAGCCCTCTTTAGAGACTCGCCGGTTGAAGCTGAGCCTGCAATACTACATGAAGATGAAAGCAAATCCGGAGAACCCGGCATACTCGTGTGTTGTGAACTCTGAATAAAAGAGATTGTTTAATAACAAGCCAGGGACTATACCTACTTTGGTTATAAGACTCTAACCCCATCTGGAGGACTTGGAGGTGGAGCTCGATGCAATTAGCGTTGTGCGCCCACCAGATTGACCACCTTGGCTTCTTCACCAGCCTAATATACTTTTTAACCTCTGGGCAACTTCATAGAAGGCCAAGCACACCCAAACGTTTTTTGCCTTTCTGCAATTTTCATTGAACCGGGGTTTATCTATTTTTTCGTGTCGTGAAGTTTCTTTCTCATGTGTTTTTTGTGTTTGCTTTCCGGTGGTTCAGGTTTTTTCACCGAGGTTGTTATGTTTATTTTCCAGTAGTTTTCAGTTCAAATTCTTTATATATTCTTTATAAATTCATATTTATATATTTTTTTATATACTTTTTCATTGTACAGTGGGTTCTTCGAATATGTCAAATGCAACCCCCTCCGTGCTATGTTGCATCTCTTCCTCTCCTCCGACGGCCGGGAATGGTGGTTCGTGTAGAGACGTTGACGATTTCTGGTCGCTGGAGAGTATAGGGGTTAATGCACCTGTATCCACTATGACAGATTCAGGTACTTGTTCAAATAAACAGAATGATTTGTGTTGCATCTCTTTCTCTCCTCTGATGGCCGGGAATGGAATGCATCTTTATTCGGACGTACACGATTTCTGGTTGTTGGGAAGTAGTGGAATTGATTTACCTGTATCCTCTGTGACTGATTCAGTGGAATCAGTCATAGAGGGTAAATCTTCTAAGACTGAAAAAACAAGCGTTATTCCGGAGCATTACCTGGGAAGGACAAGGAGGCATAATGCCGGGATACAGGTACCTGTTCAGATAACCAGAATGTTCCAGATAACCAGAATGATTTGTGTTGCATCTCTTCATCTCCTCCGACGGCCGGGAATGGTGTGCGTCCTTATTTGGATGTACACGGTTCCAGGTCGTTGGGGAGTATAGGAATTAATGCACCTGTTTCCTCTATGATAGATTCTGGTACTTGTTTAAATAAACAGAATGATTCAAATATGTCAAATGTAACACCCTTAGTTTTCTCTATGACAGCTTCAGGTATTTGTTCAAATAACCAGAATGATTTGTGTTGTATCTCTTCCTCTCCTCCGATGGCCGGGAATAGTGTGCCTCCTTATTCGGACGTACACAATTTCTGGTCGTTTAGGAGTAGAGGAATTGATGCACCTGTATCCTCTATGACCGATTCAGTGGATTTGGTCGTGGAGGGTAAATCCTCTTAAGACTGACGGCAAAAGATAAACCATTACACAATTATCAATGTGCCGTCCTGTATTCTCTATGATTCGTCATATTATCATATCAAACATTTTAAACTGAATATTTTAGTGCTATCATGCTTATATTAGCTATGTCTTTCCTTTGCTACTTTAACTATACGATATGGGATATTGTAATACTAGGAATTTTCACTTAAATGGCCATACTGGCCGAAAAGTGAAGTAAATCATTTTACTTACTTACTTACTTACTTATTCTCTATGACAGACAGACAGACAGATATTTTATTGACAGAAAAGAAAAGTCATTACAGACTTATCATAGAAATGAAAGAGATATATGTACATGTATATACAAGATTGTTAGTTTGTTAAAATCATATGATAATATACATGGTATGACATACACAGCTAAAATCATGTTAAGTGGCATTGCCAAAATAAAAACTGAGTCTATGAAACTGGGTCTATAACGTCTATGATTGATTCAGTGGAAAAAGTCATGGAGGGAAAATCCACTAAGACTGACGAAAACAAACGTCGTTCCGGGGCGTTACCTTGGAAGGACAAGGAGGCAAGAAACAAACCATTTAACAATCATCAATGTGTCGTCCTCTGGTTCGAACATATAAAACGGGGACTGGCATATATGTGTATTTTGTTTTTCATGTGCGCCGTCATGCGGGCCGTACATTTGGAGCAAACATCACAAGTCCACACGTACCATGCCCTATCTTGGGGTCAAGTGATCTTAATCCGGGAAGATTTTGATCAGCCTATACCATGCCCAATGGGTGTCATTGTAAATGTAAGGGAATCTAGTGACAACATTGTCCATTTGGCCTCCGTCAAAAGACAGACAGATAGCTTTATTCCACCAATATATAATACAATATGGTGAGGAAGACTCCTTTTAAGACATAAGTACATGTCGCTATCAAGGGAGCCACCCTACAACAATGATAAACAATGAATTACATTATATATAAAATATACATATCGGCCGATAATGTGAGTAAGAAAGTTGCTTAACGTCACTTATTGAACGGACGGTCAGGGAAGTGACTATGTTATTCATTAAGAACAGTGCAAACTGTAGATAGAAATGAATGATGTACAGATGATGAGATGAGGCTGAATATATATTATAGAAATACAATAAAAACGCGTGACATATTTTATACTAACATGTTCGAGAAAAATGGTTCCATGGGTTAAAGTCAATAGGAGACAAGACATATGATCAACCTATCCAGAGATTGTATGAGCTGGAAGGAGGGAATCAGGGTCAATCTACTAATGAACTGTTACATTTGACTGACTCTGACACCCCTTCTAAGACTACTGACGATTTACCGTCTGGAATTTTAGAAACCACAGCTAAACAGGCTAAAGCGCTGGTAAATCCAATTATAACGAGCAGTAAAGAACCCACTGATGCGATGGGCGAGGAGGCGGCTCCCCCGCCTATCGCTCCAGAAGTGGTAGACCAGTAAAAGCAATTCAACGATTAAACTTATAAGTCAATTAGGTGTGACTCTGTATCTATTGTATCTCATTATTGTTTGAATCTAAAATTATATACGACTCGAAAATGCTATTATTAATGATCATGTGTGCGTTAATTAGTTAGATGTTGTGTTCTAAAAAAAGGGGATACATGAGTGTGCACAGGGGTGCATCATGAATTGGAATATTGAAAATTGAAATTTTTATAAGAAATGTGTAAACATGTTATAAAAGGCGAGAATGAAATTGGGGTGGGAAGTGCCCTAGTTAGGCGATACTGAGCTTGGCGTATTCTTGTAATGAACTAAACAGTATTTAGAATAACATGAAGTGATCAGTGTTATAATGTATCACATTTTTCTGTCAATTTAGTTGTCTTGATAAAGGAGTGTTGTCAGTTGTTAAACGATGGGTTAACTGAACTAAGAGGTTCTAAAGTTAGCATTGTTTTGTTAGTTTAAATTAATTTCAAAGTTTTATATTGATTGAACCGTGATGATAGTCGTTCGGGGATTGTCACCCCTCTCTGGCCGTGAGTGTCAAAACCATGCACGGCTGTCATCACGTTTCAATTTGTTTGCTGTAATCAAGACAGCGTCTGTTTGACAGCTCGGATTAATCCGAGAGGTCAACCGGAAAAATAGCATATTTATATATAAATGAAACGAGTTGTAAGCATTGACCCAGTGTTGGGCCAACGTCTTGTTTATAATGCGAACTAATAGCGTTGGCCCGACATTATTGCAAGACGGACCGGTCAGTAATTGTTGGAGACGGGTCAAAGTACAGGTAGCATAGCGGGTCTTTCGCACAATCGTTGGTGCGACGCTGGGCCAGCTTCTGGAAATGGTGGACCAGCGTTGTACCAACACGGGACACCGAAGCATGATGTGGGCTGTATTCAGATGGTACAATAATTGGGCCAACACTGTGTCTTGCTTGTTGTAGCTGGCACGATGCCGGTCCAGCATCCTAAGGTGGTGGACCGGCATCATGCCAATGCCTGGTTCAGATGGTAATGTGACATTTACTGATGAGAGGTGAAAGAGGGTATAAAGCCACTAGATTTGGGTGCGATACTTTTCTTTCACTTCTCACCTATCACAGTGATTATGACTTGTCTTGAGAGCGGTAACTAGTTACTGAGTCGTGGCTAGCTACCGCTTTTTGCCTGGTAATAGTGGAGACTCTCTCTGAGCGATGGTTGGCTTTGTTAGTGGACACCGGCCATTGATTCTCTCAGAGAGAATCAACAAATTCTTTCAGCTTATAGTGTGAGGCTGAGGGGTTTGAAGACACTGCTTCAGTCAAAACCCTGG
Organism: Flabesymbios commensalis; assembly: GCA_964017125.1. Taxonomy (NCBI): domain Eukaryota; kingdom Metazoa; phylum Annelida; class Polychaeta; order Terebellida; family Flabelligeridae; genus Flabesymbios; species Flabesymbios commensalis. Next base: position 704,070 of record OZ024917.1, read on the forward strand.
TTGAGAGGGTCGTTTTCATTTTCTGTAGATATTGTAAAACAGCTGTCTGTGTCTTAATAAACTTGTATCCAGCTTTAAGTGTTGTGGACTCTCGACTTGCGTCTCTGCCAAAGTCATTATGAATCCCCATGACTTTTAACAGTCAGTTGTCAAATAACCGGAAGTTGATTTTTCCCTATAGGTAATACATTAGAACTTCATGACGTCATAACTCAAAGAATAAGCTAAATACCTTCAATCTGATTAGTGTTCCTGAAAGCCTGGGGACATGTCTTAAATAAACCATTTGCAAGTAAGCGTTGCATCCTTTATTGTTATAAAAGTGAAGCCAAGATGACGTCATAACGATAAAACTAAAAGAGCGATCTTCAATTTACTTTGCTTTATGAGAAGCTTGACTGAAAGTACCTGGTAAACGTCCATTACAAAAACCTTCTATCTCTAACCGTTGTTGAGTTATAGGAGCAAGTTTAAAGCTATTACGTAATGATGACGTCATAAAATAAAAATACAGGAAAATCGGTATGGTTTCTGAAAAGCCCTTGAAAAACTACTGCGATGAAGTGTGCTTAGTTGTTTTCTTTGCCCAACCGTTGTTAAGTTATCGATATGCTGTCGATGCAATCATCCAAATTTTGATCGAAATTTATTCCATTCGTTTGAAATTGAAACCACAAATAATTTTGACAATCTAAATTTTAGTGGCTCTGAGAACGTCAATTCACCGAATTCAGATTTTGCTCCAACACAGCACAGTAGTCCAATTCCCCCATTTAGGCCTAAAAACCGTCAAAGAAACTGGCGTACTTTATTATTAAATTGCAGAAGCCTAAAGGGGAAAGTAGCAAATTTTCTAGCATCTGTAAATTACTACCAACCTGACTGTATCCTCGGCACTGAATCTTGGCTTGACAAGGATACCACTACCAGTGAAATTTCCCTCCTGAATACCAAGTTTTGCGTAAAGATCGAAATTCGAAAGCCCGAGGAGGAGGAGTCTTCATAGCTATCAGAAAACATTATGACATGACCCTCCTCCCTGATTTAGAAACCAACTGTGAAATTTTATGGGCTAAAGTTCAGATATCGGCATCAAAATCTTTAACCCTCGGGTGTTTTTATAGACCTCCTAACTCCAAAATTAGTACTTCAGAAGAACTTGTGAAATCTTTAGACCTCATGCCAAAAAATTCTAATCAGACCATAGTCCTGGGAGGTGATTTTAACCTGCCTGGTATTGACTGGGACAATGGAGTAGTAAATCCTAAAGCAGCAAACAAATCACAATGCGAGCTGCTTTTGTCAAGCCTAGATACACATGCCTTGGCCCAAATTCATAAAGAACCAACTAGAGAAGAAAATATTTTGGACCTCCTGATCACAAATAAACCTGGTTTGATAAAATCTTCTCATAGTGTACCTGGAATCTCGGATCACTGTGCTGTTGTGACCGAACTGGATATTGACCCACCCTACCGTCGTACAAAACCCTGCCCAGTGCGTCAGTTCAAAAAGGCTAATTGGGAAGCTATCAGGCAACAAATTAGGAGCTGCTAGACCTCCTTTTCAGAAAACAGTCCCAGCCGTTCTGTTAATGAAAATTGGTTGAAACTTAAATCCATCCTAAATCAATGCCTGAACAAATTTATACCAACTAAAATGACGTCCCCTCGGGAAAATCTACCTTGGCTATCCAAATCACTCCTTGCATCTATTCGTAAAAAAACATCTTTATATAGCAGAGCCAAGCGTACGAATAAAGCTGACTTTTGGGCAAAATATAAATTATGTAAACGGCAGACCCAGCGTGCCATCAGGTCTGCCAGGTGGTCTTTTTTGAAAAACAAACTTTCTGAATCTTTAGAACAAAAAAATTCAAAACCACTCTGGCGGTATATTAAATCTAAACGTCAGGATGGAAATGGTGTCTCTCCCTTGAAGGAAAACGGTCAGCTGCATTCAGATAGCAGACGTAAGGCCGAAATACTAAACAACCAATTTTGCTCAGTTTTTACCTCGGAAGACACCACGAATATACCTAAATTAACAGGACCACCAAATACTGAAATGCCTAAATGCGAAATTACCGTTCAAGGTGTGACTAAATTACTTGAGGGTTTAAACGGCGGATGGCATCTGGACCGGACGAACTCCCGAACCTAATTCTGAAGAATGCTGCCAACGAAATATCTCCCTTTCTTATAATTATTTTCGACCAATCTCTACAGACGGGCAAATTACCAGATGACTGGGTAGAGGCTAATGCTGCCCCAGTCTTCAAAAAAGGGGATCGGCACTCTCCGGCAAACTACAGGCCGATATCCCTCACATGTGTTTGTGCCAAATTACTCGAACACATCATTTGTAAACAAATAATGTCCCATTTTTCGGAAAACAAAATTTTAACACCTGTACAGCATGGCTTTCGATCAAAACACTCATGCGAAAGCCAGCTTTTGATTACAACTGATGAATTTATTCAAAATTTTGAAAGCAAGACACAAACAGATGTTGTTGTCTTGGATTTTAGTAAGGCCTTTGATGTCTAGCAGATCAGGAGCAGCTGCAGAGAGACCTATCTGCGTTACAGGACTGGGCAGATCGATGGGGGATGTGTTTCAACCCCTCGAAATGCTCGGTCCTGAGGGTGTCCAGGCCGAAATAAAAAAACCTGAAATTTGAGTACACCCTTAAAGGTGAAACACTAGCGAACGTTTCATCAACACCATATCTTGATGTTTGCCTTAGTGAGACCCTGGAATGGGAGGCCCACATTAACAAAATTACAAGTAAAGCAAATTCCACTCTAGGTTTCCTTCGGAGGAACCTGAAGGCATGTCCCCCTAAACTAAGGGAGACTGCCTATTTCTCCCTGGTCAGATCGTCTTTAGAATACTCTTCAGCAGTTTGGGACCCCTTTAGACAAAAAGATATTGATAAATTAGAAAAAATTCAAAGATCAGCAGCAAGATTTGTCACCCAAAATTATAGACAAACAGCCAGTGTGACATCTCTCATTCAGAACCTGGGCTGGACTGACTTGAAAACAAGACGTAAATATTCTAAACTTGTAAGCATGTTCAAAATTTTAAATGAGCTAGTCGAAATTCCTATCAATGACCGTTTAATCCCAGCGGACAGAAGAACACGTGGTGGGCACAATCAGGCCTATAAACATCTTAGAGCTAACACCACACTGGGACGAACTATCCCTGATTGGAATTCTCTTCCGGCAGCTGCCATAGAATAAAAAACTGTGGCAGCGTTCAAGAGTCAACTGGTTGACTAAATCCACCAGCCCTTCCCCCCCTCCAGCCTGATACTCCAAATAGGAGGTGCTGCTGGATAACATTTCAAAGTTATTGCATTATTAGTTTGGGCGAAGCCGCCAAAACTATTGTTTTCCTGAAATACTTTCAACTGTATTTTTTTTTTTTTTAATCTTCCTACACTCGAAAATTGCTCATCTATTTCTCCTAGAGTATTTGACGTATAGACTTCAAACTTGGCCACAATAATGGATAGCCATCAGAAAGATGTGCTATATCTTTTATAGCTGATCCGACCAACAGATTTTGAGGAATCAAGGGTAAAATGTCTCATTTTTCCCAGTCAAAATACGTTATACGTGAATATGTCAATTTTTCATAAATAATATTATTTTTCATGCATTTGAGGCTGGAATTTTTTTTACTTTTTACGGTCAAAATAAAGTTCACGACCCCTTTTGGCAAATGGCACATTTTCTCCAAATAGTAGACATGCTAAGGGCTTTAAAAGGGCCAACCACTGCACTTTTTAGGGCAAGCATGCCATTTGGTATGGATGATCCTTAGGTCCAAACACAACTTTTTATCCAAAGAGACAAGTTGTATACATATCTAATTAGCCCTAATTATCATAAATTACGCTAATTGCTGAAAACATGAATGAAGTATGGATTTGTGACATTTTGACACTGGGGAATCTATTTCTGGTATTAGTTAAACATTTAGTTACGACCTTGACCTTCAAAATTAACAGAACTACCATAAATTATGTTATTTTACAGTTAAATTTAGATCATTTATAACTTTTGTACCAGTTCACACGGGAACACAAATAACATCATCATTTTGCTAATTTGAGGACAGGAGACTCATTTGTGATGTTATGATTTAGTGACCATCGTGATCTAAAAATCCAAAATGGCGACTGAATTGCAACCAACTTCAATGTTTTAAAGATTGCAAATTTGGAATCGATGGAACTACATACATGTTTCTCACATTGATTTATATATATTTTAAGTGGGAAATATCTTTTCAAGACTTAGGATGGTCATTCAATGGTATTACTGCCATATTTGAAAAATAAAAAAAGTGTTATAACATTGGAAAGTATATTGCAGATGTTTTACTATACTTGAGAAAATGCAAACAAATACATAGGCCCTAGTCATATATGACTTTGCAGTAGCAAAAATATGTTCATCAAATTTGGGTATACATGTAAGCATCTCCTTTACACCCGCATTTAAAAATGCGAGCTTTATTAAACATTTACGGGGAGACTTACAGTCTGTCTGCAGCCGCATTGGGAACGTACAGGCAGTTTGGGACATGACTCCGTTTCTCCTGCGACTATCCCCATGTGGTGGGTCAAGGGATGTTGGCAAGGGCTTAACAGTTACTGTATTCTTTCCCATTTTCTTATCAGAGACATTAGATTTAGCTGTATTGTCCTAATCATATGTAAAGTGATGTAGCTTACTGATGCTAGTACCTTGAAACTCAGACGACGCAAGCAGGCAAAAGGGATGCTTAGCCCATGCTCAGCCAGCATATTTACCAATGACGCATTGCCAGTTCTCATATAAACCTGCATGGATAATTATAGTGGCAGAAATAGAAATAGCAGATTACTGTTGCTTGGCAATAAATTAACTACTTCCTCGTGAATCTCCTGAACGCATAGGGCGGGTCTCCACAGAATGGGTATCGATCTGTGTTTCACCCTAGCACTTTCAACCTTCTGATTGCTTCTTCCATTTCTACAGTTTTAGTCCAGGAACTATTTTTTGTGCAACCTTTACTCCAAGGACCAGAAAGCTGGGAGGAAAGCCAATGACGCTAGACATGGCTTTTTAATTCTATCAGATATGCCAGGGGGATTATGCCTGTCCTACATCAGATAGTCTTCTCCATCACACCAAGAGAGCCAACTACCAGGCCCTGGTATGGAAGCAAGCTCTCAATCCAGTCCAAGACTTGCCACTACCAGAGAAATATGGTTTGATGTGCACAGATGACTTTCTGACACCAGTGTTAATGACTAAAGACTCAGCACCAAGTCTCTGTGTAGTAGGAGAGACGTCGCGTGTAAAAAGAATAAACTCTCATGCACTCCCATGCTTGCATGGCTGGTGAAGACTGTCAGAACCCAAAGCTGTCAGCTTATTGTAGAGAACGATGATGAGAATGAGGAATAAATTAAGAATTAGTATGGACTTTGGGTCCAAACCACATGATGACAAAATTTATTTTATTTTTTGTAAAAAAGTATTCGTAATACCAGTAAATTATTTGTATAGAGACGGAATAAACAAATTGTTCATTAAAATATCCATTGCGTGGCTGTAAGGAAACTGACATATTTATGTCAAAATTCTATAAAAAGTAAAATATTGCTTTCTTTTTCACTTTTATATTTGAAAGTGATATTACGTCATTATTCATTTCTAAACAATAAACTATTATATTTGTCCATATAAGGAACAGTTCTGAAGAATGTGGATCGTTACATATTTTATTTTGATGTCTCATACGTAGCGACCTGCTAAATTTTCACAAAACAATATGTATGTACATTTAAATGTTGGAAAAGTCATATATAAAAAATTTAAACCGAATACATTGATAATAAAATAAATAGAATTGGTTCATTGTAGTTATTTGCTGTTCACATAAACAGGGAAATGTTAAGACTATGTGATTTAGTGAAATGTCTACATAATATTTCAATAATCACCAATAATGTATACAACATGAATTGAGCACGGTCCCGGTAAATTTACACCCAGGGACTCAGCTTCGCTCTCACTTTTGTCCTCGAACATTGTACGTTTTGGTAATATAAATTATTTTTGGACAATACACTCAGTATAATGTTTGTTACATTTCTTGGAATTCTTTAAAAAAAAAACGATATTATATTTAATACTAAAATGACACCTGATGAAAGTTGATATTTTCTCACAATAGTTGCCCGTACGTTAGGTCAGATTAAACCAAATAGTCATACCAAGATGGTAGGAAGAAACTATATTGTATTGCGAAAAATAACAAATAAAAAACTGTATTGTCTTTGTCATCATCTTACTGCTGGTACGAATGAATTAGTACCTGCAAATGGTGATCTACATTTATTATATAATTCACAGTTGTATGTTCAAAAGTCAGCCAATAAGACAAAATATAGCAAATCAGCTTAATATTATGTCCAGAAATAGGCTTCCCACATAAGGGAAGTAGCTAAGCGAATGTATCACAAAAATGTTTAGCGTAGTCGGTATAAAACATAGTATATGTGTACATAATATTAGATAAGAAAGTCCAGATGTTCCCTAAATGTTAAAATAATATACAAAAAAAATATTTCCCACTGTAAAATTACCCCAAATTTTTATTTTTCACGTGTTTGTGGCTTAATTTGTTTAAAAACTATAAATATCCATTTGTTTTAGCTAATTAGGACAAATTACGCTAATTAGGGCTAAGTAGACATAGAGACAACTTGTCTCTTTGGATCAAAAGTTTTACTTTTATCTGAAGAACAAACATGCCAAGTGTCATGCTTGCCCTAAAAAGTGCAGTGCGCATGCTCTTAGCATGTCCACTAAAAATCTTGGATCGCCTCTGACGCCTCATGTTTATCATGAGGGACAAACTTACTATATTATGATGCCCTCAATATCGTCACGTATGTTGTTGTCTCTTTAATACAGAAGTGAATTTCTTAACAGTTTGTCAGACGTTGGGCAAATGATCGGCATTTTATCTGGGGCGTTAGCCCTGAATCTACCCAGCGTTGGCCCTGAATTCACATAGCGTTAGCCTTGAATCCACCCAGCGTTGGCCCTGAATTCACCGAGCGTTGGCCCTAAATCCACATAGCGTTAGCCCCGAATTCACCCAGCGTTGGCCCTGAATCCACCCAGCGCTAGCCCTGAATCCACCCAGCGTTGGCCCTGAATCTACCCAGCGTTGGCCCTGAATCCACATAGCGTTAGCCCTGAATTCACCCAGCGTTGGCCCTGAATCCACATAGCGTTAGCCCTGAATTCACCCAGCGTTGGCCCTGAATCCACCCAGCGTTGGCCCTGAATCCACATAGCGTTAGCCCTGAATTCACTCAGCGTTTGCCCTGAATCCACATAGCGTTAGCCCTGAATTCACCCAGCGTTGGCCCTGAATCCACATAGCGTTAGCCCTGAATTCACCCAGCGTTTGCCCTGAATCCACATAGCGTTAGCCCTGAATTCACCCAGTGTTGGCCCTGAATCCACCCAGCGTTAGCCCTGAATCCACCCAGCATTGGCCCTGAATCCACCCAACGTTGGCTCTGAATCTACCAAGCGTTGGCCCTAAATCCACCGAGCGTTAGCCCTGAATCTAGCCAGCATTGGCCCCGAATCCACCCAGCGTTGGCCCTGAATCCACCGAGCGTTGGCCCTAAATCTAGCCAGCGTTGGCCCCGAATCCATCCAGCTTTGGCCCTGAATCTACCCAGCGTAATATCGAACACAGAATGACCTCATCTTACAATAATATTAATATTTGGGCTGTGCCAAATATATTGAGTTTTCAACTGAACTTTAAACTTGTTATTCTTGGCACGTTTTTGTAAGACGCTATTTCTCCCTGAGTTTTAATCTAATCAACTTGAAATTTTGATACAACATTCCCAGAGTAGTCAGGAGGGGTGCTATGACTTCTAAGTCATCCAACATGTTCTTCTGGATTTATCCATGATTTCATGCATCACTATACTCTTGAATGGCAAAAGGCAGTTTCTGCTCACTTGTAAAGTGAGCAGATACTGTATTATGCTGCTCTTCAAATTCAAAAGGCAGTATCTGCTTACTTGTAAAGTGGGCAGATACTGCCTTTTGGCTTGCACGGCAGTAGGCCTATAATAGGGTCCAATGTCAGTTCAATAGTGTACACGTCGGGTGATTCTCCATTCATTGCCAGGAGGGTGAACAGGGTGTCCCTATGTCCAGACTGACTCCACCCTTTAGTCTCTAGATTTGATAATAAAAATACATTTATCCAATGTTTTAATTCCGGGCCAGCGTCGCAGACAGTGGCCCAGTATTAAACCAACCTTGTGTATTAGGTATGGACAGTTGAAACCTTAAAATAACAGTCGCAATTCTATTCAAACACAAAAAGTTGAAGCAATGTTGTTTTAATTTTGGGCTAGCGTCTGGGATAGTGATACAACATTAAGTCAACAAAGAGACAAGTCATGTGTGTACTGGGCACTCTGAATGCGATTCCATTTGATAAACAAATATATATCTATTTACAAGTGCAAAAGCTCAGTGGCGACTTCCGAAATTTGCAGTCTGAAGTCCATAGTCTGAAGTCTAAAATTTCGATTCAGAATGGCTGCCAAAAAACTCATACACGAAATTCCAATCAATCTGTCATAGTAAAAATAACCCAACAAAATTTAAAATGGCCGCCACAAAAACTCATAAAACCTAGCCCAAATATTATTGTCACATTGTCATTAAAGTCACAATTCCAATCCAGTATAATTTACTACTTTTCAAATATTTTTAAGGGTGCGTCAACACTGGTCAAGGGTCTGTCCGAGCCCAATGGGGAATGTAGGTTATAAGACATAAATTTAAGTTAATTGTTTGAGTGTCAATTAACCCAGGCCTAGTCATATACGTTATTACTACTCATCATTTTAGAATACAAACATTGATAATTTCACCATCGTTATGTGTCAATGACATTTATCTCCATAGTGTCTCATATGTACAGTCACCACAAACCCAAAACAATCTGCGACGCTGGCCCAGCATCAAACCAACATGGGATCAGCGCCCCATGTTTGTGCCACCACTTGCCTGTGGGAAAGGTCAGGCTGCGTCTTCGACGATTGAACCCTCTATGTGTCGATGACAACTATATTATTTTTAACATTTTTTTAATATTTCAATAGTAGGCATACATTTTCAAGGTGAATTTTGTCTTCAATCCACAGAAAGATTTTAACATGACTGTTTGACAAATCTGTAAAAAAAAACAGAAATACAAATGTTCTCTCATGTGAAGCTGTGTATCGCGTCAGGAAGACACAGCTTCAGATTTCTCAATTAAATCACTTAATGGGTTAAATAAGATGATGTGCCAGGTAATTATAATGTACGGAGCACTGACTTTCTGCTGCACTATGGCTCCGCTTATCATCTTCCATCACATATTTATTATAATGCCATAATAGGCCTAATATAAATCATATTGACATATCAGACATGCCGGTATGTGTTTGACTATACAGCACAAACAACACCTCCGAGATGATTGTTTCACAGTTATTGGGAAGTTGCTGTAGGCCTTATGTAGGATATACACATTTTTTAAAAGCTATTCATCCCTGAGTTTCCCTGCTATTCTGTAAATATCAAATTGTTTCTAAACTCATACAACGGACAAGGCCCAAAAGCAAAACAAAATTGTCCTCATTTACAGTCCAATTGGGAGAGAAAGCTGCGTCCTAATATATATTTAGGTAATGGAAACGATAATTATGACTAGGGCCTATACTAATTAAAATCATTTTGACTACAATTGCGTGTCTCTGACTTAATATGACTGTCGCCCAATGGGAATTATCGCGTTCATGTGATATATACGCTAAAAAAAATTGAACAAACGTTGGCTCAATGGCAGGTCAATTTTAGACCTTTTACACATTTATTGTAAGTAACGGAGCAAATGAAACGCATTCTTATTTCGGCGATCGTCGATGAGCAGTGAAGTTATGACAGTGCATCAGATCACTGAGCGACCACATATCTCAGACACGGGGTCGACGCTTTGCATAATTAGTGGTCGCTCATTGTACTATATATCCAAAATAATCATGGAGAAGCATGTATTCAATTTTTGAAATAAAATCATTTTTATAACAGACTACGTATATATACCATGTATACAGGTATACTAGTATCAATAACTAAAAACAACTGTTATTTTTTTATTTTGCTTTGTTATCATATAATCATGTAGTCATCTACCGAAAATGTTGAGTAGCGAGAAGAATTAAATCTACCACCTTTTTGTCATTTGGACAAATCCCTTGGAGATGACAGACCCCCCTCATATAGGTAGGTCAGCGCTATGTATTATAATGCTTACAATTGTAGCATTTTCGCTTATATTGTAAGGTGTTATGTTCGTACCCAGCAAACAAGAGACATTGATCCAATGGTGGGCCAGCGTCAAGGACGTTGTGCCAACGTTAACCCAACATTAGGTCAATGTTGCAGCAACAAAGATTCTTGTCAATTTTGAAGTTTTTGTCGAAACAGTATTACCATGGGCACTCAATAATGCTGGAACAGGTTATTTTATGCAATATATATATATTTATATCATAATGAATATGTTGTTCTAATTTTATTGAATTACGAGTATATAATATACCGTAGTCATTTACCTCGTCATTTAACCTGGTAGTTCTAGTTACAGTGCATGTATGAGGACTTGATGACCGCAAGGGTGTGACCCCAGCAAACACGAGACGTTGGCCCAATGTTGGTTAGATATTGGGTAGACGCCGTAGACGGTGGGCCAAAATGTAACCAGCACTGGGTCAACGTGTCGCGTGGGTCTGCAGTGCGGCACTGTGTATTGGCGCTGGTTATACTTTCATGTAGTCTGGTGTTTGATGATTGCAGTTGTAAGTACTAGGATTAAGTTGTTGTGTTTATTGGAGCGTGTTGAACCCTGCCTATAGAGGCTTGGTAGTTATCCTATGAATAATATAATATTAGTGATAATTATAATATTTTATAACACGATTTATTAAAAAACATCATATAAGTTTGTTTTATAATATTTATTATACGATTTTCAAGACAAGTCGCTACATCCGGGACGGGGTGTTAGGAGTGCTTGCACAGTATTTTAATATACTGCTATCATGTGAACTAACAAAGAAAACATCTTGCACTTGTCCATCTAATTATTTTTAATCAAGTTTTTGCAAATCTAAAGTAGTTATTGGCGGAAAATATATAATTGTTTTAATTACAGTTTTACATGCATGACCCATTGCTTTAATATCAACTTCAGTCTGTCAAAAAATAACTCTCAATAAGGTTCAGAACCGCAGTGTTCTTGTTTCTATTACCGAGTTGGGAAAAAGAACGATGTTATGTAATGAGTAAAATATATTGTCACTTTAAAACCATAATTAGTTATTTTTGCCATTATTCTTCATTCGACCATGTAAATAAATCTATAAATTAATATAAAACAGGACGGCGTTGTGTTCTTGACGTTATCTCGCAAATTATATTTAGCGGCGCAGATTCTGTCCAGGCTTCTCAAATCGGTGTCATTAATGGACACGACTTTAAATACTATAAAAGTATTTCGCTTAGACAAATGGTATCAATGTTATGTCAAGTAAATAAAATACAGAAAATGATGCTGATGTGACGATAGCACTTTAATATTATGATATGTCAAGCGGTACGAGATTTTTAAGGGACATTTCCAAAAAATATATTTCAACCGAAAGTACTTAATTGGAGCGCGCCAAATCATTTGGCTTGAACCAAAGTGAGTGAGTGAGTGGGTGGTGAGTGAGTGGGTGGTGAGTGAGTGAGTGAGTGAGTGAGTGAGTGAGTGAGTGAGTGAGTGAGTGAGTGAGTGAGTGAGTGAGTGAGTGAGTGAGTGAGTGAGTGAGTGAGTGAGTGAGCGAGCGAGCGAGCGAGCGAGCGAGTGAGTGAGTGAGTTGGCCGGCCCATATGGCTCATTCGTATCGACTGGGGCTTGTAACCTGGAGATACCAGGTTCGAATCCCGGTCGGGCCGGATATTTGTCATCGTTGTTGTGCATATACAGTGCTCCAAACTGTTCAAATGCCTGGAGTGTACAGTGCTGTTTATGTACATGTGCACTATAAAGATCCCTTGGAGCCATTCGAAATAAGAGTAGGTCATATTCCCGGCTTCGGGTTACCTTCTGTCGCGATATTGTCACGATTGTGCAGAAAGCGACGTAAAGCAATTTTCACTCACACTCAGGCCGTCAGTCAGTCCGTCAGCGGCATACATTTACTTGGCCTAATTATTTATTGAAAAGTCAAAAAATATTATTGGCCCCAGCACTGAAAAGGTTAACGCTCTGTATGTACGGCTCTCGTTCTTAAGGGGTTAAATCTGGCACGGTGTTGGAGTAAATAAGTCCGTCTATCTCTAGAGATCTATTGCCGTAGGGGCTCAGGACGTTGGCCCAATGTCGGGCCAGTATCGCCGTCGCTGGCCCGGCATTGTCACGGCATTGTGTTAGATGATCTGTGTGCTTCTCCTCTAGCTTGTGTAATATTTAGCCTTTTTTTTGCTAATGCTATAGAATGGAACAAATTGCCCAAGAAATTACGAGAAAACAATACCCTCAGTCAATTCAAGTCTCATATCAAAACTTACCTGTTCATGACGGTTTTTCATTAATTCACCAATATCTGTGAAATGCCTCGGCGAAGAATTACTTTTAAGCTGTTTTTAAATCTATAATTACCCGTTCTTAATACATAGTTTTTTTATTTTTGTAAAAAAAACGTTACAGTGACTGGACAATTTATCAAATGTGAAGCGCCTAGGATTGTGCTACAGATATATGGCGCTATATAAATGTTTATTTATTATTATTTTTTTTATGTTGTTTGGAGTGCCGCCCGCTTTCACAATCACGATCCGAGGAGTGCCGCAAGGCGGTGTTGCGAGATACAGAAAAATACCGAGATTATACATGCGATCTCTGACCTGGCAAACACTGGGTGTTAATCTTATGTTGTTTAAGTGTTGGTTCAGCGTTGTATACGTCGGGCCAATTTTAAACCAGTATTGGTTCAATGTCTTGAGCATAGTTGTCTTAATAAATCCTTAACCCTTTGACCGCTAAATTAAATAATTGGAATTTTCACCCACTTGTAGTTGTGTCTCGCCACCGGGATCCACAAAAGTCAGAGCGGGGTACTAGGCAAACAAGAGGTGTCTATGCAATGCTGGTTTAATGTTGCGCCAGCGTCGCAGCCAGTGGCCTAACATTAAAACAGCATTGGGTTTGCCAGCAATGTTTGAACCGTCACGGACTATGCACAGCAAATACACGCTAGTAATTTATCCAATGCTGGGTCGCAGCCGGTGGCCTAACATTAAAACAGCATTGGGTTTGCCAGCAATGTTTGAACCGTCACGGTCTATGCACAGCAAATACACGCTAGTAATTTATCCAATGCTGGTTTAATGTTGGGCCAACGTCTGCAACGCTGGCCCAATATTGAATCAGCATTGTCCGTGTGACCGTGGAGTCGTGAGGTACTCTGACTTGTATAGAGAGGCACTAGACGTTGACCCAATGCTGTTTTGATGTTGAGCTACCGTCTGCGACGTTAATCAAGGATCAATGAAACAATAATCTGTGTAAATCATTTGGTTTGAACCAAATAATTATTTGGAGTGCGCCAATGATTATTTGGTTCAAGCCAAATGCTTTGGTTCGCGCCAAATGATTATTTGGTTCAAGCCAAATGATTTGTTTCGCGCCAAATGATTATTTGGTTCAAGCCAAATGATTTGGCTCGCACCAAATGATTATTTGGTTCAAGCCAAATGATTTGGTTCGCGCCAATGATTATTTGGTTCAAGCCAAATGATTTGGTTCACGCCAAATGATTATTTGGTTCAAGCCAAATGATTTGTTTCGTGCCAAATGATTATTTGGTTCAAGCCAAATGATTTGGCTCGCACCAAATGATTATTTGGTGCAAGCCAAATGATTTGGCGCGCTCCAATTAAATACTATCAGTTGAAATATATTTTTTGGAGATTTCCCTTAAAAAGCTCCGTAGGAATGCAGCCCCTTATTTTATTTCATTTGGCTTGATGCATACAGTACATACATCACTTACAAAAATAATATTAACATGACATATATACTGTAAACATGTATGCAAGGGATGCAGGTGACCATCCAACCTGGTTTTACATCGAAAACTATTTTTTTTACGAAATACCATTTTGGCATTTTATGTTGTGTGCAATGCGAACTTTTGCAAGAGTAAAATTCTGAAATTTCCTTCACCAAGAAAAATATTTTATTTTTGCACTTGTATGTTGAGATATTTTCAATATAGTTTGCAGTCTTCAGAATCTGTTTCAGAGGCAGTGGAGTGTGTGACAAAACATGTAAACCACACCGCAGTCTTCTACCGTGCTGTAGGCCTATGTACGCGAGGTCAACATTGTGAAAGCACTGCACATTAATTAATTGTGCAATGACAGCTTCATGCTAGACTGCTTCTACCAACAATAACCAGCATCAACCAATGTAATGATTTTTAGAGTTGAATGGAATTTTGGAAATAGATGGATGAAACCGATGGAACATACAAGTTCAGAACAATAGGTTACTGTATACCGATCATCGACCACTCAATTTTATGATCTATTGTTCAAGCGATTATTTCTGCCAACGCAAATTCCAGCTCCAAGTCAGGAGAAATATATTTATTTATGAAAAAAAGACATTTCCCAAAGTGTATTATCTGATTATTTTAGCATAAAGATCTACTGAATAATATTTTATCAATTTCAATGTTTGGCACATGCTTGAAAGCGTATATATCCGGTCCTAGCATCACGAGGGTTACCACGAGGTCCTAGCAGCACAAGGGTTAAAACGAGGCCCTAGCAGCACAAGGGTTAACACGAGGTCACAACAGCACAAGGGTTAACATGAAATCCTAGCATTACAAGAGTTAACACGAGGTCCTAGCAGCACAAGGGTTAACACGAGGTCACAACAGCACAAGGGTTAAGACGAGGCCCTAGCAGCACAAGGGTTAACACAAGGCCTTAGCAGCACAAGGGTTAACATGAGGCCCTAGCAGCACAAGGGTTAACACAAGGTCCTAGCATCACAAGAGCTAGCACGAGGTCCCAACAGCACAAGGGTTAACACGAGGTCACAACAGCACAAGGGTTAAGACGAGGCCCTAGCAGCACAAGGGCTAAGACGAGGCCCTAGCAGCACAAGAGTTTAACACGAGGCCCTAGCAGCACAAGGGTCAACATGAGGCCCTAGCAGCACAAGGGTTAAGACGAGGCTCTAGCAGCACAAGGGTTAACACAAGTTCCCATCAGCACAAGGGTTAAGACGAGGCCCTAGCAACACAAGGGTTAACACGAAGTCCTAGTAGCACAAGAGTTAACACGAGGTCCCAGCAGCACAAGGGTTAACATGAGGCCCTAGCAGCACAAGGGTTAAGACGAGGCCCTAGCAGCACAAGGGTTTTAGACGAGGCCCTAGCAGCACAAGGGTTAACACGAGGTCCCAGCAGCACAAGGGTTAACACGAAGTCCCAGCAGCACAAGGGTTAACACGAGGTCCCAGCAGCACAAGGGTTAAGACGAGGCCCTAGCAGCACAAGGGTTAACACGAGGTCCCAGCAGCACAAGGGTTAACACAAGGTCCCAGCAGCACAAGGGTTAACACGAGGTCCCAGCAGCACAAGGGTTAACACGAAGTCTCAGCAGCACAAGGGTTAACACGAGGCCCTAGCAGCACAAGGGCTAAGACGAGGCCCTAGCAGCACAAGGGTTAACACGAGGTCCCAGCAGCACAAGGGTTAACACGAGGTCCCAGCAGCACAAGGGCTGACACGAGGTCCCAGCAGCACAAAGGTTAGGACGAGGCCCTAGCAGCACAAGGATTAACACGAAGTCCTAGCAGCACAAGGGTTAACACGAGGTCCCAGCAGCACAAGGGTTAACAAGAGGCCCTAGCAGCACAAGGGTTAACACGAGGTCCTATCAGCACAAGGGTTAACACGAGGTCCTAGCAGCACAAGGGTTAAGACGAGGTCCTAGCAGCACAAGAGTTAACACGAGGTCCTAGCAGCACAAGGGTTAACACGAGGTCCTAGCAGCACAAGGGTTAACACGAGGTCCTAGCAGCACAAGAGTTAACACGAGGTCCCAGCAGCACAAGGGTTAACATTAGGCCAAGCATTTATGAATAATTTGCATAAGTAAAAAAAAATCCATCGCTCCCATAAAAATGTGTTTAGTATTTTTCAATCGGTTTATTTTACGTTCTTCGCCACAGCAAACTCTGCAAAAATGCCTTTTTTAATTATCTCAATTCCCCATGGTTTGTCCGCAATTCGTCTCTTTTCCTGCAGAGTGTAGAATAAAATGGTCGACTTGCGAATTCTGTGAAACTCAATGACCTCGACCTCCTTTGTTTTCACCGAGCTTGCTAATACAATGAAGTATGGGGGAGGGTTCTTATATAACCTTGTTTTTACCGAGTGACGTCACTGCGTTTCACAGAATTCTGTGAAACGTAGTGACGTCATCGGAAACCCTTTTGAACGGATACTCGGTGAAAACAATGTTATATAATACCCCCTCCCCCATACTTTATTGTATCAGATAGCTCGGTGAAAACATTGCAGGTCAAAGCTATTGAGTTTCACAGAAGTTCACCATGCAAATGCCCTTTAAAGGGACATGCCCAGGCTAAAATCATAAAATAATCGGTGATTTTATTTTGGCTTATTAATATGACCATATGATGTAAACATGTCCATATAATAGACTAGAACTGCAAACGTTTTTAAATTTTTGTGCTGCGCATTCACCAGTTAGGCTAGATATAGAGACGAATTCTTGATTTCTAATTATTGACAACCATGTCAAAAATTTGAAATACGGGAATTTCGTCTCTATATCTAACCTAACTGTTAAGTGGTCATATTAATAAGCTAAAATAAAGTCACCGATTTTTTGATGATTTTAGACCTGGGCATGTCCTTAACCGCCAAATATACAATAATATTTTCTAGGTTTTTTTTTTTCTATGAAATAATGACACATATACAGTACATGATGATGATGATGAATGTACAAGCTGATAACGGGTATATTAAAAAAAAGTCACAGGAAACAACAAATACATCTGCACACACGAGACCTCGAGCCAATGTTGATCCGAGGCCGATCCCCCGCCATCATCGGCGGCTCAACATCGAATCAACATCGGCACAATTGTCACGTCCCCGCAGGCAGTGAAATAAACAGGCCTCCACCCGAATGAACGAGACGCATCAAACCACCGTCGACTCCGTGTTGGGCCAGCGTCGTAGATGGTGGCCCAACATTAACCCAAGAACGCCTCGATGCGTCGCGCTGGCCTGGCAGCCAGTGCTGACCGGATGATGGCGGCGAACCAACATCAGGCCAACACCGGGTTTAGCATAGCGGTATACACAACCATGCATTTCCATATGACAATTCATATTAACAAATCACAATACCATTAATAGTGAAAAGAAACCTCCAACTCATACATCACTCCACATTTCAAACCAAACATCCACCTTATTTTTCTTTTCGGCAACCAATAATTCCATATGCTTAACTCCATTTAAATAGCTGATAAATCTATCGTAGGTGGGTATTATACATTCTAATTGTGATAGATAAATATTTTTTTTACATTAAAAAATAAACAAGCATTCTTTAACATCGTCAACTCCCAGATATATAGAAAATTTCAGTGGCGCTCCTGTTTTAAAAATATACTTATAAACCTTCTGCCAGAGATGTTGGGTGAACATACATTCCCAGAAAACGTGACAAATATCTTCAGTTTCTTTATTGCAAAATGTACAAATATCATCATCTTTTAAACCCCATTTAAAAAGCCAATAATTATTAATTAAAATGTCATTCAAGAATTTATATTGGAACTCTTGTAGTTTTGTGTTACAGGGTATTTTATATGCTCTTTTGTAAACAGATTTCCAATCAATATCTTCTGGACAGTGCCTCCCTATGCGGGGTACTATAACATCATTATGGTCATGCTCTATGAGCTGCCAGTACAGAAAACTTTGAGTGATATATATATTCGTTAAATCATTTTCTAGTTTATTAGGTTGACAAATGAGCAATGCCTACAACGTACACAGATATGGTCCAGCCTTATCTTGGCTATCTTGGCTAAATATGGTCAAGAATTATCATTACCTTCAGATACAGTCCATTACCACCTTTAATTTCCCTTCAATATGGTATGTTATACCATACATGTTGGACGTGAATAAAGTAAAATTAATGGCGTTGGTTGCTGTAAAAATGATTGAATTTTAATGTGCAACTTATTGAATTCAAAGTTTCACTAGAACAGAAATGAATACTCTCCAATTGATAAACTATTGGTTTTATATTTTATGTGAAAATCATGTGTTTTATTATTTTTTTATATATTGAGCCTCAAGTGTCACTAGATCTATAAAGAATATTTGTTTATTATGCGTGCTCTTCTGAACAGTTTGTGTAAAATTATTTTAATGTTCTATTTTATATTTTATATTCCACTTGACAATACATATAGATAGTATTATTTTTAATGTTCTATATTATGTTTTATATTTCACTTGAAAATAGATGGTATAAAGGGTGTTACTGTGGTATGAATCATGTGTTTTTATTTTTTAATTATTGATCTTAAAGTGTCACTAAATCTAAAAATTTTTTTTTTACTAATTATGCGTGCTCTTCTGTGTGTAATATTAACTTAAATATTATACATTACATTTCATGGGACTTAAAGTGTCACTGAAACTGATTTTTTCACACGAATAATCGCCACCCATTTTTACAAAAAAATTGTTTTGTATTTCGCTTGAAAATATATGAAGTATTAGGGTGCTATGGTGGTGTGAAAATCATTTGTTTTTATTTTTTACTTATTGAGCCTGAAGTGTCACTTCAGCTAAAAATAATATTTTTTATATCTGCGTCATCTTCTGAACATTGTGTGTAATATTATCTATAATTTGGATTATTACATTGATATCTTATTCTACGCAATCTTCTGAAAATTTTGATGTATGGTGTCATAAATTAACAAGAAAATCCCACGGCATTACACACGCCCCTACACTAATTACCATGATGATCGATGTGAATATTTGTTTAATAAATTAATATTGAAGTCACATATCATTTATTGAATTATAATGTCTTTGTTTTGCATGTATTTTAAGCCTCTATAATGTTATATTTTGTTGATTTCATCACCGTTTGATTCTGAAAACTAAACATTTGGATCATTTGGTGATTATAATTTATATTTTAGCAGGGATTATGTCAGCATACTGCTGGGAGAAGATAACTGTTATCTAATAAGCGACATCAGACGAGCGGATGGAAATAACTATATGAAAGTGCCTATTGATACAGTAACTGACATATTGACTGTGACATACACAGAATTAAAACATTGAAAAGGTGAATAGCTCAGGTGAATAGCTATTAACAGTTGTATATCAAGTTTGAGATCAATGTTGTCGAATTTATCCGCCTTTCTATGTTTTATAAAAACAATGTGTGACATGACCCCTGCTTCACCAACTGTCACCTTGAATTCAGGCTTGCCCCAATAGCTCATTTGATTCGGTTGTGGCTCGTAACTCAGAGATACTGGATTCAAATCCCTGCCTGGTCGGATGTTTGTCATCGGGTTGTGCATATATAGTGCTCCAAACTGTTAATAGGTCTGGAGTGTGCAGTGCTGTGAAGGAGTGCGCAGTGCGTGGCCATGCGCGAAATTCAAACCCTGGAGGTCTGAGGTCGAGCACGCTTCCTCTCAGTTACAAAGGCTCCCAACACAAGACGCTGACCCGATGTTTACTTAATGTTGGGCCACCGTCTGCGACGCTGGCCCAACATCAAAACAACATTTTTGCTGGGAATATCATAAACGTCAGCGTCTTGCGTCAGCCTAGTCGTGTCGTCCTTTCCGCAGCTGTGGATTGATGTATTTGCTTTACCCGAAAAATTCAACATGGCGGTGACTGAGAGCGATCTCGACCCCAAGGTTAGAAAAATGGCCATAACATTTTAATGACTGTGCGACATTTGAGCTGAGCATGCGGGCATGGGACTGAAATCTTACTGATACTAAAAAAATCGACCTGATTATTCCCCGACATATTCAGATATGACAGTCCAAAGAAATGTCCCACGATTTTGAACGCGGTCAATCTGTGGCTGAAACCTGTTTCAGCCACTGGGGCTAGCGTCAGCCGTGATGAATGATATTACAAAATTGGAATACGACGATTTACCTGGATGATTAGAATTCCGATGTTAAATCATGACTGCAACATACCCAGATTTGACACACAAGATAATATATCAATATTACCAATATTACCTCACATGTTTTTTTAGGATCATATGTCAACTCACAGATCAATGGTGTCGATTATAGCAGCTTTATTAATACAGTTATTTCTGAAAGGAATATACCGGTCCCAAGTTGTGATACAGACATTATTTTGTAACGTAATATTCACAAGTCACTGGAATGTGTAGTTACTTAAACTTGTAGATTGCAATGGAAAGACACACATTCCATGATGTTATCTTTAATAACTTCATTAAGGGAAGGCAGCGAGTCTAAAAAGTTCAGTGATGAGGCATGTTTACCTGGGGACAGCACATCCACAGTCCATGGGGTGGGCAAAGTGGGCGTCGCTGCTGAGGAGGAATCATGGGCAGGTCTATCAGAGCAGGAATTGACGGCTTGTCTCTCATCGGACGCCTGAAGTAGTGAGGGTGGGCAGATCGGGTAGGTCGCTGCGGCTTAACTGTAGTGTTGGTGATTAGCTTGGGTGTCCGTTTGAGAGGCAAGTTGTTATGATACGGTCTGCGACATCACGTTTTCCTTTTGAGTTTAGGTGAAGACCACTTTTGTTCAGTCTTGTTGTATAAGGGTCACCAGCGTCTGTACCATTATCTATAAATCTGAAATTCTGGGTGTTGCAGAATTCTTTGACATTGTGATTTATAGTGTCAATTGTCCTGTTAACGTGTGAAATGTAATTTCGATGGTGAATACTACTATAGCAAATTCCAGCGGATGGATATGTATCTTTTGCAACGTTCATTAGCTTATTAACCTCATTTGCTATCTTTCCAGCTGTTGTACCAGCTGACACATCGTTGGTACCGGCGTCAACAATCACGAAGTGTGGTTTGTAGTGTTTATTATCACGCTGAGTTCCAGGTAGAGAGTCTATGAGTCGCTTAGTAGTCCCACCTGGGTGGATGAAACTAGTGGCTTTTACTCTGTGGCTGCGATTCAATTCAGTGGCTAGTCCTCTGACCATACTTGTTCCCACAATTAGTATGTCTTTATCATTGTTTGGGGTTGGTACAGGTGGACGTGCAGGTGGACTTGCGGCAGAGGAATCAGTATTCTTATCACGTCTTTTGAGGCTCAGTAGCTGCGCTTGGAAAATCTGTTTATCAGTATTTAGTTCATCACAGAGAGCTTGTAGAATTGTCTTTTCTGCATTTAAATGTTCGTTGTTGGTTTGAAGCTGTTCAATTTCTCTTGTCAGAATACTTATGGTGCGCTCTGCATCCAACAATTTATCATTTACCAGTTGTGGACGGGGAAGTTGGGACAAGCCAAGCTGTAGCACGAGACACGATCCCAATATCGCGCCCAATGCTTCACCAATGTTGGACCACCGTCTACGACGTTGGCCCAACATTGGTCAAACATTGGGTGGATGTGTCGTGTTTACTGGGATAATGCTGGACCACAGTCTGTGACGCTGAACCAACACGAATACAACATTAGGCAAACAAAACGCCCTCACTGGCTAGAACCAACAACTGCAATACATTTCAATTCAATTCATTTCCAACAACTATAAACCGAAAAATCGACCGGGCAAATTTGGCACATAAACTTTCCAATTCCAAATGATTAGCCTATATAATAATTTACATATTGGGGCAGATATGTGCGTAGGAACGCGACATATGCCTGTATAGAACACTGAAAGTACAGAGGATTTAGCGCCTAAAATGCACACAATTCTAGAGCTAGAGGATTGGAAATATTACTATTAAAACAATTGACGTTACAGTAGACTTTATGTCGAACACATGATATCACCACGAAAGGGAAGACATCGATATCATCACTCTCCTCTCAAATAAGGGAATAACGAAACATTATCATGTGTAGCATATATCTACCCATTCTATTTTAAATCTTCATCTCCACTGTAGCGCTATGAATAATGTATGCAAAATCTTGTTTGATTCTGTAGCCGCAATTATCAATATACAACCGACAAATGAAATGTTTCTACGAATTATGACATCTAGAGACATAACAGTGGTGAAGCCACTAGCACAATTTATTTATGGCTGTTTTAAACAAATTAAGGGTTAAAAATACTGAGTAATATTAATCTGTCACCTGTCGCTGTATTATTCATATTATCATGCCCTCATAATCTGACTTGGGTAGTAGCACATATCAGGACGATTGTTGCTCTCGGATCTTATTATTTGGCTTTTTAGGGCCGGTTAGGGACGTTTCCGTCGCCTTTGTTATCAGACGGGGGGGGGGGGGGGGCCTTATGGAGGATTTCAGAGTTGCTAAGTCAACTGATTTTCTCTATGAGGTCGGGAATGTTTTTCTTCGATTGTAACTCCGAGTATGTGGTACTAAATAGGTCGTGATTGAAACAGTGTGAATTAAACAAAATAGTGAATTAAAATAACCTGTAATGTTTTTGTGCAAGGGCCATGTCCTGTGTGAATTGCACAAATAATTTTTAACCGCCATCACTACTGTTATTACGTCGTTAAGTTTGCACCACTAGTCAATATCAAGGAATCTCCGAGCTCATAGCGACTGTGCTTGCATGGTCACATGGCTGGAGCTACCTGTTTATGCCACATTTATGGTACTTCCATGAATTATATTTAATTTAAAAAATACCATATATTTTTTACCATTGTCTTATTGCAGACTTCAGTTACTGTAGCATAATTATGCACTTGTATATATTTAAGGTTTCTACGCTTTCCAGAGTGTCTTTTTTGCTACTATATATATTTAGTATGTCATACATAGTAGCTATTTTATCTCTGGTTTTGGTGCGGGAAACAAAATGATAGACCTCTATGTTATCTTGGCAATGCATTTTAATTTATTTTAAGTAGTAGTCATTTTTTTATCAAAATACACAGTTTTTATTTTGGCAATGCCACTTAACATGATATTAGTTGTGTAGGCTATGTCATACTATGTATATTGCCATATGATTTAAACAAATCAACAATCTTGTATATACATGTACATATATCTCTTTCATTTCTATGACAAATAAGTCTGTAATGACTTTTTTTCTGTCAATAAAATATCTGTCTGTCTGTCTGTCTGTGGTCAGCTCGATATCCATATTTACTATGAAAAAGTAATTTATTTGAAGAAAAACAAGCACTGAGCTAATTCGAATTTTTTTGAAATTGATGGTGGTAATGATATAGGCCTGTAATTATCGATGCAAGTTGGATCGCCCTTTTTGTGACCTTGGCTAATTTTAATATCTTTGGAAATATGCCTTGGTGTAAAGATTGGTTGATTACTATGGTTAGATCATTTTTTATTTGGTGTACCACAAGGATCGGTTCTAGGTCCAGTGCTGTTCTCACTATTCTAATCCCCTGTCGCTAAAATAGCGAGGAAATATGGTCTGTGTGTCCAGCTTTACAGATGACACACAACTTTACCTCTCATTCACGCCTTGTGAATGGGGAGATGCGCTCGAAAGGGTCGAGGAATGCGTTAAAGAGATCAAAGCATGGATGGATGGTGGCAAATAAACTTCAATTAAATGGGGATAAAACCCAGATTGTTTTGGTGAGTGCCTCACGTGCTAATTCTGGGGTCTCTGATCTGGTTCATGTCCAGATCCTATACCATTCAGTACTTCTGGTAAAAATCTTGGCGTAATTTTTGATAAACAACTCAATATGGAAGCACATGTTAAGTCTCTGTGTCGTTCTTGCATGTTTCATCTCAGGAACATTTCCAATATACGTCGTTTACTTTCTCACAAAATTGCGGAACAACTTATACATGCCTTTGTAACATCCAGACTGGACTACTGCAACCCACTGTTATCAGGTCTACCATCCTCAACAATATGCCACCTCCAACGAGTTCAGAACATAGCTGCTAGAATACTAACTCGCACGAAAAAATATGACCACATCACTCCTATACTTCAACATCTCCATTGGCTTCCGGTAAAGGAAAGGATTATTTTCAAAATCATGCTTCTCACATACCGTGGGGTTAATGGAATGGCGCCGACTTATATTGAACGTATGCTGATCCCGTACAAGCCACAATGGAGTCTTAGGTCCAGTGAAACTGGTCAGCTAGTGATACCTCATTCCAGACTGAAAGGTTACGGAGATCGTGCTTTCGCAGTGGTAGCACCCACCTTATGGAATAACCTGCCAGAACATATCCGTAGAGTGAAGACACTTGGATCCTTCAAAACATTGATTAAAACTGAACTTTTTGTGAAAGCATTTTATAAACAATAGACAGCGCAGTGAATGGACTGACCAAATACCAGCGCTATAGAAGTTTTATTATTATTATTATTATTATTATTATCTAATTTGTAACAAATTTAAATGTTCTGACCTATCTGGGTTTTTTTTCATAGTCATGATGTGAGTGTCACCCCCCTCTAAATCTGATTTGATATGATATAATATACTTTTATGCATGTATATGTTACAATTCAATGTGTTTGAATATCATGCTATATCCGCGGCTGTATTGATATTTGGATTAGATAATGAGGAGCAACATATATTCACATTTGGTGCAACGTTGGTGTGGGTGAGTTGTGGGGGGGGGGGGGGTGTACGTAGGGTGGCTGCCTGGGTGTATGTAGCACATGGCCTAATTGCACCAGGGCTGCATGGTTGACGGGAGCATGTCGAGATGGCGTCTCGAGGTCTGTCAACCTAACCCCAACAACCACAGATTGACCCCGTTCAAAATCGTGGGACTTTTCGCTCTCAGATCGCTCTCGGTCACCGCCATGTTGATTTTTTCGGGTGAAGCAAATTGATCGATCAACGGCCCTCACAGAGGACGACACGGCTACTGTCAACCTTATGCTGGGGTTGGTGGCTGGTGTGACGAACAATGGTTGACGACATGATTCACACTGCACAATCAAAAAGACGCCTATTGGCGAAGTGCAACGCTTCTCGGCGCCAAATTGTCAACTTTTTCAGAAATCTTTCAAAATATCGTCTGAAAAAAAGCCAAAATGTTCAATTTATGGCAAATAAAGTATCCACGGAACAATAGTACATCTTACGAACCTCCACGCATGGAATTTACATGGAAAAGTGTAATACATTTCTCAGACTAGTGAAAACAGTTTTGCTACCCTACCGCAAAACTGAACACAATTACATTCAAATGTAATTTTTTAATTGATTTGCATATAAATCTTCCAGATTGTGATGGATTATGTTACATTAAGTCTGTTCTACGCCACTGGTATCTCATTTATTTGTCTAATGACCTGCGTAGACAATGAAACGTTGTAAAATCAGTGTTGCACGCTTATAGTGCACTCTGTTATGTCATTTCGTGAAAATTTCATATAGATTTTCAATATTCGATTTTATTTTGATCTTTGGAGCTCACTGAAGGCGAAAATCGTTGTTGGCATTTTTTTTTCATTTTTTTTGCATTTGTGGCAGTCAGTTCAAATTTTTGACCAAATTACGGCATAAAAACCATAATTTTAACAATATCACACCTGGACAACCAGCACTTCGTGATGAAATGAAATGAAATTAATCGGGCTTTAGGCCACCTTTGTGCACATATAGGCTAAACTGGGCCAACTTCGTGATGAATAGACACCAAAACCAACAACATTTTATAATGTTGTGTTATCAATACCTTACAAACCGCAGTGGTGGAAAAATATGTCTCAGATATCGCTACTTAATCATAATATAGATGAATGTAGGTGTTGCCATGGCAACGGGTCATGAAAGTAAAATAATGTGAAAACCATAGACGCAGTTTTTAAATTAAAAAAGGTAAATATTTTCACAACAACGATCACTTTATTCATTATTCTTTACACACTTATGTGTAATTTAATATAAAATATCAACAAAAACATCTACCCCGCACATCAGTTACCATGGTAACAAATAGAAAGTTTGTGGTACAATTATGTAACTGAGCAGTATTATTTGTATAGCTGTGAAAATATTGATTATAGCGGAGAGGGAATTCATCACAATCATGCACTTGGTGACAATTTTTTGAAATTTGGCAAGGTGTTAGTTATGGGCAGCGTATGTTCAAAATCCATCGCAAACGAAATGAACTTGACCTCTGGTGACCTCTAGACGTCAAATTCAAAATGGCCGCCAAAACGACAATGAAAACAATACGAATAAATGTAATATCTCAGCTCGTCTTTTTAGTAGAATATTATGTAATACCACTTTTTGTATGTTTTGCGACACGATAAAGCAGCTTTTGGGGTCATTTCAATGATATGGGCGTTATTTGAGGTCAAAGGCCATGTTCAAGGTCAATTATGAGTTTAATCAACTACTATATACTCTAATAGTAAAACTGCCTGGAAACAAATTTTCAGTTTTTTAAATTTGCTATGGTGTTGGGTATGGGAAATATGTTTGCAAAATTCATCGTAAAAAAGGGGATGACCTCTGTTGACATCTTAGTTAAATTCAAAATGGCCGCCAAAACGGCCGTCAAAAGCAATAAATGTAATATATTAGCTCTTGTTGGAAGCAGATCATCATGTAATACCATCTTTTCTATGTTTTACGATATGGAAAATCTGTTCCTGGGGTAATTTTTTATGTAATTTTGAGGTATTTTTGTGGTAGAGAGGAAAATAGCACAAATCCAAGATGGCCGCCAGCGGCCATTTTGAGAAAAATAGATTTTTAACTAATAATCCGATAATGAGGTGTAATATGTCATTTTTGACTGAATTTGTGGTGTAGAACTCATTTATGGAAATTACAATTCTAGACTGCTGCGACCTTCAAATATGTCATGAAGATGCAGGAGAACGACCAGAGGTCAGAGTTGAAAACCAGTGTTTTACTAATGGCATAATAGCTACGTGAAATGTCATTCCTGGCTAACTTGATGGCTCAACATCCTTTCATTATATCAATAATATCTTTATAGCCACCAGTGACCCTGAAAACCTTTTTATAGAACCTTAAAACAACCCATTAGGTGAAAATGACCACCAGCGCCGGTAGATGTAAAACTAAAACTTTATTACTAGTGGTGCAATAATTGCTTGTAGTATGTCATTGGTGATTAACTAATGGTAGCAGTAAAATTATGAAAGCCCGAGCAGCGACATTCGCATTCTTCATCTTATTTTGTTAACTCAATATATCGAGTTCACAACTCCATATATTCAATTTACAACTCGATCTATTGAGTTAATCAATTGATATATTGAGTTAAGAACTCGATATATTGAGATAAGAAATCGATATATTGAGCTAAGGAGCCGATATATTGAGTTAAGAACTGGATATATTGATTTATCAACTCGATATATTGAGTTCACAACTTAATATATTGAGTTAAGAAGTTGATATATTGAGTTTAGAAGTCGATATGTTGAGTTCACAACTCGATATATTGAGTTAAGTGGTCGATATATTGAGTTCATAACTCGATATATTCAGTTGAAAACTTGATACAGGTGAACATCGTTATAACACGATCGTTGGGGTCCGATGAGTCAAATCGTGTTATAAGTGAATCGTGTTATACAAAAAAATCAACCAGAAACCGATACCAAAAACGGATGAGTAATAATAGGAAGACTATCGTTATTATAAGCTGTCTTGTTTGCACAGGTGTAACGTGTTTTGTTACAGCTGTAACTTATAATAATAACAACAATATTTTAAAAAAATTATCATAAGTTTTGCGGCGTAACAATTGTAACGTTTTACAACTATTCTATCGTACAAATGTATACAGAATGAACAGTATAAAAATAACAATAAACTACACATCTTTATGCAGCAGAGGAGTAGCGAATTTGCTATATTTTAGTTCTTTATTACATGCTTATACATATCATTGTGCGCAGTGTGTAACACGATGTATTTGATACCTTGATTATCATTTGCATGTAATACTACGCGAGCATTATTATTATTTAATTGCACACAATATAATAAATGTGAATGATATATCGGCAGTGGCCGTGTCTGTCACTGCTATCACCTCTGCAGTTGATGATTGACATCACTGTCCTCACGCTGATTGGTTCTGATACCCCCTCTCTTTCTGACTCCTCCAACGTCAAGAGGTCAGGTGCGGTGATTGACAGCTTATGCACTCTCACAGAATCTCGTCAGAAAATACTTCACGAGAGCTTGTGAGATTTGCTCCAGTCCAGTCTCGACAAATCTGGCGGTGTCTATACTTCATCAGGTGACGTTTGTGCAACACTCAGTACGTAGTCTCTCTGTGTGTGTGGGGGGGGGGGGGGGGGGATTAACCCTCTTCTTCGATTTGCAGGCCTAACAAGACGTATTAAGTCGACAAACTTATATATAAATAAAATACGCTTTTTCTTAGATATATAATGCGATACCATCGTTATTAAATACATAGCACGATCTACAGATGGATTATTTTTCGTGCTATAATCTCTATCTGTAAACATAATATATCACGATCTTTCTTAAATACATACCATTCTTTACTTTGTGTACATAGGACGATTTAAATTGTCTGCAAAACTATAATCATTTTTTGTGCTATAATCTGATAATCTGAAATAATTATAACACGATCTTCAATAAATTTATAACACGATCTTCAGAAATTTATAACACGATCTTTAGACTAATACAAATCTGTTCAAATACAATACGTTCTTTACAAATTTATAACACGATTTCTATTATACAAAGATATCAAAGCGTCTCCGCCGAGCCACTTATTCTCGCCTCACTGCCCGGCATTATGACATAATAAAAACACGATCTGTATTAAATTTATAACACGATCTTCATAACCTCATAACACGATCTTCAGAGATTTATAACACGATCATTAGACTAATAATTATCTATTCGAATACAATACGCTCTTCACAATTTTATAACACGATTTTTATGAGCGAATTATATTATGCCGTATTATAATATACGAAGATATCAAAGCGTCTCCAGCGGGCCACTTAATCTCGCCTCACTGCCAGGTATTATGACATGACACGGCACACTTTTTCACGTTCACATGTGTAGAATCAGCATTGGCCAAACATTGTTTCAATGCTGGGCGTAACGTTTAGCATTAGCTGAGTTAACATAATGCGTGTTGGCGTTGTCGGCGATAGCGATTAGTGTACGCGATGCACATACTGTTAACTCTTTCAATAAATCTTGTAGATTTGTACACGGTATGCTGTAAAAAAGCTAGAAAAGGGGTCCTAAATTTCGAGGTCCATGACCTTACCGTGTTATAACCGATCCGTGTTGTAACGATTCGTGTTATATCGATGTTCACCTGTATTATGTATGTAATATGTATATGTATGTTTCAGAGAATAAACATTATTATTATTATTATTATTATTTTATTATTATTAATATTATTATTATTATTATTATTATTATTATTATTATTATTATTATTATTATTAATTTGGGCGAAGGCCCAAATTATTCCTCTAACTCAGAAGACTGTCTTCTTATTATTATTATTATTATTATTATTATTATTTTTCTACGGATTTTTCGCGGGCCTATTTCTCCTACAGTTTAGCATTTATCGCCACGAAAATTCACAGGAATGTTGGTACTATTGCCACTTGGGTTGCTATGACTTTTTGTGACGTTGGATATGATAGAATCTGAGTTATTTCCAAAAAACAAGATTTTACAAAAAAACACAACACTCCGTCAATATTTACTCTTTTTCAAATCTTTTTTTTTTATTTTGTTCACGTGTCCAAGGCAAAGCCCATGGTCGACATCCGTCACAACGTATCTATCACCGTTTTCAAACTAGAGGCAATCGAAAATGACGATTTTCGCGAAAATGTAAAATATCTTATTTCTCAAAAAACTACTTGACATATATGAAATCTGATGCCTTCTGCGGACTCAGTGTCAAAAAGTAGTAGTTAAGCTATGATTACCAAAACACTGTATCTCCAACCGTTAAGAAGTTGACTTTGTGACGTCATAACTTCTAAACTAGACTATACATCTAAAATCCATGTAGCTCACGGAAATCCTTGATAAAATGTCTCCGATAACCTATAACTACAAAAAACGTCATATGTCTTACCGTTGCCAAGATATCACAAAGTCATTTATCACTATGACGTCATATCACTACAACTATTGCATCAATCTTGAATTTTTCAATTTTAATGAGAAGCAGGACAACAGGCATATTTAATAAAGCAGTTAAAATGTTTTCATCTTCAACCATTGCCGACTCAGGACACTGTACTTGTTGACAAACGTCATCATGACGTCATAAAATCTAAAATATTCAAGCTACAGAGATGACGTCGCCATTTTTGGAAAGCTCATGAAAAATTAAGTTGGGTAGCAAAGGTCAAGCTGTATCTAGCGTCAGCGGTTTTTGAGTTATTGTTATTAATTTGGGCGAAGGCCCAAATTATTCCTCTAACTCAGAAGACTGTCTTCTTCTTATTATTATTATTATTATTATTATTTTTCTACGGATTTTTCGCGGGCCTATTTCTGCTACAGTTTAGCATTTATCGCCACGAAAATTCACAGGAATGTTGGTACTATTGCCACTTGGGTTGCTATGACTTTTTGTGACGTTGGATATGATAGAATCTGAGTTATTTCCAAAAAACAAGATTTCACAAAAAAACACAACACTGTCAATATTTACTCTTTTTCAAATCTTTTTTTTTTTTTTTTGTTCACGTGTCCAAGGCAAAGCCCATGTTCGACATCCGTCACAGCGTATCTATCACCGTTTTCAAACTAGAGGCAATCGAAAATGACGATTTTCGCGAAAATGTAAAATATCTTATTTCTCAAAAAACTACTTGACATATATGAAATCTGATGCCTTCTGCGGACTCAGTGTCAAAAAGTAGTAGTTAAGCTATGATTACCAAAACACTGTATCTCCAACCGTTAAGAAGTTGACTTTGTGACGTCATAACTTCTAAACTAGACTCTACATCTAAAATCCATGTAGCTCACGGAAATCCTTGATGAAATGTCTCTGATAACCTATAACTACAAAAAACGTCATATGTCTTACCGTTGCCAAGATATCACACAAAGTCATTTATCACTATGACGTCATATCACTACAACTATTGCATCAATCTTGAATTTTGCAATTTTAATGAGAAGCAGGACAACAGGCATATTTAATAAAGCAGTTAAAATGTTTTCATCTTCAACCATTGCCGACTCAGGACACTGTACTTGTTGACAAACGTCATCATGACGTCATAAAATCTAAAATATTCAAGCTACAGAGATGACGTCGCCATTTTTGGAAAGCTCATGAAAAATTAAGTTGGGTAGCAAAGGTCAAGCTGTATCTAGCGTCAGCGGTTTTTGAGTTATTGTTATTAATTTGGGCGAAGGCCCAAATTATTCCTCTAACTCAGAAGACTGTCTTCTTCTTCTTATTATTATTATTATTATTTTTCTACGGATTTTTCGCGGGCCTATTTTTGCTACAGTTTAGCATTTATCGCCACGAAAATTCACAGGAATGTTGGTACTATTGCCACTTGGGTTGCTATGACTTTTTGTGACGTTGGATATGATAGAATCTGAGTTATTTCCAAAAAACAAGATTTCACAAAAAAACACAACACTCCGTCAATATTTACTCTTTTTCAAATCTTTTTTTATTATTTTGTTCACATGTCCAAGGCAAAGCCCATGGTCGACATCCGTCACAACGTATCTATCAACGTTTTCAAACTAGAGGCAATCGAAAATGACGATTTTCGCGAAAATGTAAAATATCTTATTTCACAAAAAACTACTTGACATATATGAAATCTGATGCCTTCTGCGGACTCAGTGTCAAAAAGTAGTAGTTAAGCTATGATTACCAAAACACTGTATCTCCAACCGTTAAGAAGTTGACTTTGTGACGTCATAACTTCTAAACTAGACTCTACATCTAAAATCCATGTAGCTCACGGAAATCCTTGATAAAATGTCTCTGATAACCTATAACTACAAAAAACGTCATATGTCTTACCGTTGCCAAGATATCACACAAAGTCATTTATCACTATGACGTCATATCACTACAACTATTGCATCAATCTTAAATTTTTCAATTTTAATGAGAAGCAGGACAACAGGCATATTTAATAAAGCAGTTAAAATGTTTTCATCTTCAACCATTGCCGACTCAGGACACTGTACTTGTTGACAAACGTCATCATGACGTCATAAAATCTAAAATATTCAAGCTACAGAGATGACGTCGCCATTTTTGGAAAGCTCATGAAAAATTAAGTTGGGTGGCAAAGGTCAAGCTGTATCTAGCGTCAGCGGTTTTTGAGTTATTGTTATTAATTTGGGCGAAGGCCCAAATTATTCCTCTAACTCAGAAGACTGTCTTCTTCTTCTTATTATTATTATTATTATTTTTCTACGGATTTTTCGCGGGCCTATTTCTCCTACAGTTTAGCATTTATCGCCACGAAAATTCACAGGAATGTTGGTACTATTGCCACTTGGGTTGCTATGACTTTTTGTGACGTTGGATATGATAGAATCTGAGTTATTTCCAAAAAACAAGATTTTACAAAAAAACACAACACTCCGTCAATATTTACTTTTTTTCAAATCTTTTTTTTTATTTTGTTCACGTGTCCAAGGCAAAGCCCATGGTCGACATCCGTCACAACGTATCTATCACCGTTTTCAAACTAGAGGCAATCGAAAATGACGATTTTCGCGAAAATGTAAAATATCTTATTTCTCAAAAAACTACTTGACATATATGAAATCTGATGCCTTCTGCGGACTCAGTGTCAAAAAGTAGTAGTTAAGCTATGATTACCAAAACACTGTATCTCCAACCGTTAAGAAGTTGACTTTGTGACGTCATAACTTCTAAACTAGACTCTACATCTAAAATCTATGTAGCTCACGGAAATCCTTGATAAAATGTCTCTGATAACCTATAACTACAAAAAACGTCATATGTCTTACCGTTGCCAAGATATCACACAAAGTCATTTATCACTATGACGTCATATCACTACAACTATTGCATCAATCTTGAATTTTTCAATTTTAATGAGAAGCAGGACAACAGGCATATTTAATAAAGCAGTTAAAATGTTTTCATCTTCAACCATTGCCGACTCAGGACACTGTACTTGTTGACAAACGTCATCATGACGTCATAAAATCTAAAATATTCAAGCTACAGAGATGACGTCGCCATTTTTGGAAAGCTCATGAAAAATTAAGTTGGGTAGCAAAGGTCAAGCTGTATCTAGCGTCAGCGGTTTTTGAGTTATTGTTATTAATTTGGGCGAAGGCCCAAATTATTCCTCTAACTCAGAAGACTGTCTTCTTCTTATTATTATTATTATTTTTTTTTTCTACGGATTTTTCGCGGGCCTATTTCTCCTACAGTTTAGCATTTATCGCCACGAAAATTCACAGGAATGTTGGTACTATTGCCACTTGGGTTGCTATGACTTTTTGTGACGTTGGATATGATAGAATCTGAGTTATTTCCAAAAAACAAGATTTTACAAAAAAACACAACACTCCGTCAATATTTACTCTTTTTCAAATCTTTTTTTTTTATTTTGTTCACGTGTCCAAGGCAAAGCCCATGGTCGACATCCGTCAAAACGTATCTATCACCGTTTTCAAACTAGAGGCAATCGAAAATGACGATTTTCACGAAAATGTAAAATATCTTATTTCTCAAAAAACTACTTGACATATATGAAATCTGATGCCTTCTGCGGACTCAGTGTCAAAAAGTAGTAGTTAAGCTATGATTACCAAAACACTGTATCTCCAACCGTTAAGAAGTTGACTTTGTGACGTCATAACTTCTAAACTAGACTATTCATCTAAAATCCATGTAGCTCACGGAAATCCTTGATAAAATGTCTCTGATAACCTATAACTACAAAAAACGTCATATGTCTTACCGTTGCCAAGATATCACACAAAGTCATTTATCACTATGACGTCACATCACTACAACTATTGCATCAATCTTGAATTTTTCAATTTTAATGAGAAGCAGGACAACAGGCATATTTAAGAAAGCAGTTAAAATGTTTTCATCTTCAACCATTGCCGACTCAGGACACTGTACTTGTTGACAAACGTCATCATGACGTCATAAAATCTAAAATATTCAAGCTACAGAGATGACGTCGCCATTTTTGGAAAGCTCATGAAAAATTAAGTTGGGTAGCAAAGGTCAAGCTGTATCTAGCGTCAGCGGTTTTTGAGTTATTGTTATTAATTTGGGCGAAGGCCCAAATTATTCCTCTAACTCAGAAGACTGTCTTCTTCTTATTATTATTATTATTATTATTTTTCTACGGATTTTTCGCGGGCCTATTTCTCCTACAGTTTAGCATTTATCGCCACGAAAATTCACAGGAATGTTGGTACTATTGCCACTTGGGTTGCTATGACTTTTTGTGACGTTGGAAATGATAGAATCTGAGTTATTTCCAAAAAACAAGATTTTACAAAAAAAACACAACACTCCGTCAATATTTACTCTTTTTCAAATCTTTTTTTTTTATTTTGTTCACGTGTCCAAGGCAAAGCCCATGGTCGACATCCGTCACAACGTATCTATCACCGTTTTCAAACTAGAGGCAATCGAAAATGACGAGTTTCGCGAAAATGTAAAATATCTTATTTCTCAAAAAACTACTTGACATATATGAAATCTGATGCCTTCTGCGGACTCAGTGTCAAAAAATAGTAGTTAAGCTATGCTTATCAAAACACTGTATCTCCAACCGTTAAGAAGTTGACTTTGTGACGTCATAACTTCTAAACTAGACTATACATCTAAAATCCATGTAGCTCACGGAAATCCTTGATAAAATGTCTCTGATAACCTATAACTACAAAAAACGTCATATGTCTTACCGTTGCCAAGATATCACACAAAGTCATTTATCACTATGACGTCGTATCACTACAACTATTGCATCAATCTTGAATTTTTCAATTTTAATGAGAAGCAGGACAACAGGCATATTTAATAAAGCAGTTAAAATGTTTTCATCTTCAACCATTGCCGACTCAGGACACTGTACTTGTTGACAAACGTCATCATGACGTCATAAAATCTAAAATATTCAAGCTACAGAGATGACGTCGCCATTTTTGGAAAGCTCATGAAAAATTAAGTTGGGTAGCAAAGGTCAAGCTGTATCTAGCGTCAGCGGTTTTTGAGTTATTGTTATTAATTTGGGCGAAGGCCCAAATTATTCCTCTAACTCAGAAGACTGTCTTCTTCTTCTTATTATTATTATTATTATTTTTCTACAGATTTTTCGCGGGCCTATTTCTCCTACAGTTTAGCATTTATCGCCACGAAAATTCACAGGAATGTTGGTACTATTGCCACTTGGGTTGCTATGACTTTTTGTGACGTTGGATATGATAGAATCTGAGTTATTTCCAAAAAACAAGATTTTACAAAAAAACACAACACTCCGTCAATATTTACTCTTTTTCAAATCTTTTTTTTTTATTTTGTTCACGTGTCCAAGGCAAAGCCCATGGTCGACATCCGTCACAACGTATCTATCACCGTTTTCAAACTAGAGGCAATCGAAAATGACGATTTTCGCGAAAATGTAAAATATCTTATTTCTCAAAAAACTACTTGACATATATGAAATCTGATGCCTTCTGCGGACTCAGTGTCAAAAAGTAGTAGTTAAGCTATGATTGCCAAAACACTGTATCTCCAACCGTTACGAAGTTGACTTTGTGACGTCATAACTTCTAAACTAGACTACATCTAAAATCCATGTAGCTCACGGAAATCCTTGATAAAATGTCTCTGATAACCTATAACTACAAAAAACGTCATATGTCTTACCGTTGCCAAGATATCACACAAAGTCATTTATCACTATGACGTCATATCACTACAACTATTGCATCAATCTTGAATTTTTCAATTTTAATGAGAAGCAGGACAACAGGCATATTTAATAAAGCAGTTAAAATGTTTTCATCTTCAACCATTGCCGACTCAGGACACTGTACTTGTTGACAAACGTCATCATGACGTCATAAAATCTAAAATATTCAAGCTACAGAGATGACGTCGCCATTTTTGGAAAGCTCATGAAAAATTAAGTTGGGTAGCAAAGGTCAAGCTGTATCTAGCGTCAGCGGTTTTTGAGTTATTGTTATTAATTTGGGCGAAGGCCCAAATTATTCCTCTAACTCAGAAGACTGTCTTCTTCTTATTATTATTATTTTTTTTTTTTTCTACGGATTTTTCGCGGGCCTATTTCTCCTACAGTTTAGTATTTATCGCCACGAAAATTCACAGGAATGTTGGTACTATTGCCACTTGGGTTGCTATGACTTTTTGTGACGTTGGATATGATAGAATCTGAGTTATTTCCAAAAAACAAGATTTTACAAAAAAACACAACACTCCGTCAATATTTACTCTTTTTCAAATCTTTTTTTTTATTTTGTTCACGTGTCCAAGGCAAAGCTCATGGTCGACATCCGTCAAAACGTATCTATCACCGTTTTCAAACTAGAGGCAATCGAAAATGACGATTTTCACGAAAATGTAAAATATCTTATTTCTCAAAAAACTACTTGACATATATGAAATCTGATGCCTTCTGCGGACTCAGTGTCAAAAAGTAGTAGTTAAGCTATGATTACCAAAACACTGTATCTCCAACCGTTAAGAAGTTGACTTTGTGACGTCATAACTTCTAAACTAGACTATACATCTAAAATCCATGTAGCTCACGGAAATCCTTGATAAAATGTCTCTGATAACCTATAACTACAAAAAACGTCATATGTCTTACCGTTGCCAAGATATCACACAAAGTCATTTATCACTATGACGTCATATCACTACAACTATTGCATCAATCTTGAATTTTTCAATTTTAATGAGAAGCAGGACAACAGGCATATTTAAGAAAGCAGTTAAAATGTTTTCATCTTCAACCATTGCCGACTCAGGACACTGTACTTGTTGACAAACGTCATCATGACGTCATAAAATCTAAAATATTCAAGCTACAGAGATGACGTCGCCATTTTTGGAAAGCTCATGAAAAATTAAGTTGGGTAGCAAAGGTCAAGCTGTATCTAGCGTCAGCGGTTTTTGAGTTATTGTTATTAATTTGGGCGAAGGCCCAAATTATTCCTCTAACTCAGAAGACTGTCTTCTTCTTATTATTATTATTATTATTATTTTTCTACAGATTTTTCGCGGGCCTATTTCTCCTACAGTTTAGCATTTATCGCCACGAAAATTCACAGGAATGTTGGTACTATTGCCACTTGGGTTGCTATGACTTTTTGTGACGTTGGATATGATAGAATCTGAGTTATTTCCAAAAAACAAGATTTTACAAAAAAACACAACACTCCGTCAATATTTACTCTTTTTCAAATCTTTTTTTTTTATTTTGTTCACGTGTCCAAGGCAAAGCCCATGGTCGACATCCGTCACAACGTATCTATCACCGTTTTCAAACTAGAGGCAATCGAAAATGACGATTTTCGCGAAAATGTAAAATATCTTTTTTCTCAAAAAACTACTTGACATATATGAAATCTGATGCCTTCTGCGGACTCAGTGTCAAAAAGTAGTAGTTAAGCTATGATTACCAAAACACTGTATCTCCAACCGTTAAGAAGTTGACTTTGTGACGTCATAACTTCTAAACTAGACTCTACATCTAAAATCCATGTAGCTCACGGAAATCCTTGATAAAATGTCTCTGATAACCTATAACTACAAAAAACGTCATATGTCTTACCGTTGCCAAGATATCACACAAAGTCATTTATCACTATGACGTCATATCACTACAACTATTGCATCAATCTTGAATTTTTCAATTTTAATGAGAAGCAGGACAACAGGCATATTTAATAAAGCAGTTAAAATGTTTTCATCTTCAACCATTGCCGACTCAGGACACTGTACTTGTTGACAAACGTCATCATGACGTCATAAAATCTAAAATATTCAAGCTACAGAGATGACGTCGCCATTTTTGGAAAGCTCATGAAAAATTAAGTTGGGTAGCAAAGGTCAAGCTGTATCTAGCGTCAGCGGTTTTTGAGTTATTGTTATTAATTTGGGCGAAGGCCCAAATTATTCCTCTAACTCAGAAGACTGTCTTCTTCTTATTATTATTATTATTATTTTTTTCTTCGGATTTTTCGCGGGCCTATTTCTCCTACAGTTTAGTATTTATCGCCACGAAAATTCACAGGAATGTTGGTACTATTGCCACTTGGGTTGCTATGACTTTTTGTGACGTTGGATATGATAGAATCTGAGTTATTTCCAAAAAACAAGATTTTACAAAAAAACACAACACTCCGTCAATATTTACTCTTTTTCAAATCTTTTTTTTTATTTTGTTCACGTGTCCAAGGCAAAGCCCATGGTCGACATCCGTCAAAACGTATCTATCACCGTTTTCAAACTAGAGGCAATCGAAAATGACGATTTTCACGAAAATGTAAAATATCTTATTTCTCAAAAAACTACTTGACATATATGAAATCTGATGCCTTCTGCGGACTCAGTGTCAAAAAGTAGTAGTTAAGCTATGATTACCAAAACACTGTATCTCCAACCGTTAAGAAGTTGACTTTGTGACGTCATAACTTCTAAACTAGACTATACATCTAAAATCCATGTAGCTCACGGAAATCCTTGATAAAATGTCTCTGATAACCTATAACTACAAAAAACGTCATATGTCTTACCGTTGCCAAGATATCACACAAAGTCATTTATCACTATGACGTCATATCACTACAACTATTGCATCAATCTTGAATTTTTCAATTTTAATGAGAAGCAGGACAACAGGCATATTTAATAAAGCAGTTAAAATGTTTTCATCTTCAACCATTGCCGACTCAGGACACTGTACTTGTTGACAAACGTCATCATGACGTCATAAAATCTAAAATATTCAAGCTACAGAGATGACGTCGCCATTTTTGGAAAGCTCATGAAAAATTAAGTTGGGTAGCAAAGGTCAAGCTGTATCTAGCGTCAGCGGTTTTTGAGTTATTGTTATTAATTTGGGCGAAGGCCCAAATTATTCCTCTAACTCAGAAGACTGTCTTCTTCTTATTATTATTATTTTTTTTTTTTTCTACGGATTTTTCGCGGGCCTATTTCTCCTACAGTTTAGTATTTATCGCCACGAAAATTCACAGGAATGTTGGTACTATTGCCACTTGGGTTGCTATGACTTTTTGTGACGTTGGATATGATAGAATCTGAGTTATTTCCAAAAAACAAGATTTTACAAAAAAACACAACACTCCGTCAATATTTACTCTTTTTCAAATCTTTTTTTTTATTTTGTTCACGTGTCCAAGGCAAAGCTCATGGTCGACATCCGTCAAAACGTATCTATCACCGTTTTCAAACTAGAGGCAATCGAAAATGACGATTTTCACGAAAATGTAAAATATCTTATTTCTCAAAAAACTACTTGACATATATGAAATCTGATGCCTTCTGCGGACTCAGTGTCAAAAAGTAGTAGTTAAGCTATGATTACCAAAACACTGTATCTCCAACCGTTAAGAAGTTGACTTTGTGACGTCATAACTTCTAAACTAGACTATACATCTAAAATCCATGTAGCTCACGGAAATCCTTGATAAAATGTCTCTGATAACCTATAACTACAAAAAACGTCATATGTCTTACCGTTGCCAAGATATCACACAAAGTCATTTATCACTATGACGTCATATCACTACAACTATTGCATCAATCTTGAATTTTTCAATTTTAATGAGAAGCAGGACAACAGGCATATTTAAGAAAGCAGTTAAAATGTTTTCATCTTCAACCATTGCCGACTCAGGACACTGTACTTGTTGACAAACGTCATCATGACGTCATAAAATCTAAAATATTCAAGCTACAGAGATGACGTCGCCATTTTTGGAAAGCTCATGAAAAATTAAGTTGGGTAGCAAAGGTCAAGCTGTATCTAGCGTCAGCGGTTTTTGAGTTATTGTTATTAATTTGGGCGAAGGCCCAAATTATTCCTCTAACTCAGAAGACTGTCTTCTTCTTATTATTATTATTATTATTATTTTTCTACAGATTTTTCGCGGGCCTATTTCTCCTACAGTTTAGCATTTATCGCCACGAAAATTCACAGGAATGTTGGTACTATTGCCACTTGGGTTGCTATGACTTTTTGTGACGTTGGATATGATAGAATCTGAGTTATTTCCAAAAAACAAGATTTTACAAAAAAACACAACACTCCGTCAATATTTACTCTTTTTCAAATCTTTTTTTTTTATTTTGTTCACGTGTCCAAGGCAAAGCCCATGGTCGACATCCGTCACAACGTATCTATCACCGTTTTCAAACTAGAGGCAATCGAAAATGACGATTTTCGCGAAAATGTAAAATATCTTTTTTCTCAAAAAACTACTTGACATATATGAAATCTGATGCCTTCTGCGGACTCAGTGTCAAAAAGTAGTAGTTAAGCTATGATTACCAAAACACTGTATCTCCAACCGTTAAGAAGTTGACTTTGTGACGTCATAACTTCTAAACTAGACTCTACATCTAAAATCCATGTAGCTCACGGAAATCCTTGATAAAATGTCTCTGATAACCTATAACTACAAAAAACGTCATATGTCTTACCGTTGCCAAGATATCACACAAAGTCATTTATCACTATGACGTCATATCACTACAACTATTGCATCAATCTTGAATTTTTCAATTTTAATGAGAAGCAGGACAACAGGCATATTTAATAAAGCAGTTAAAATGTTTTCATCTTCAACCATTGCCGACTCAGGACACTGTACTTGTTGACAAACGTCATCATGACGTCATAAAATCTAAAATATTCAAGCTACAGAGATGACGTCGCCATTTTTGGAAAGCTCATGAAAAATTAAGTTGGGTAGCAAAGGTCAAGCTGTATCTAGCGTCAGCGGTTTTTGAGTTATTGTTATTAATTTGGGCGAAGGCCCAAATTATTCCTCTAACTCAGAAGACTGTCTTCTTCTTATTATTATTATTATTATTTTTTTCTTCGGATTTTTCGCGGGCCTATTTCTCCTACAGTTTAGTATTTATCGCCACGAAAATTCACAGG
Source organism: Flabesymbios commensalis (assembly GCA_964017125.1). Classification (NCBI taxonomy): domain Eukaryota; kingdom Metazoa; phylum Annelida; class Polychaeta; order Terebellida; family Flabelligeridae; genus Flabesymbios; species Flabesymbios commensalis. The sequence goes on from OZ024917.1 coordinate 745,707, forward strand.
AATGTTGGTACTATTGCCACTTGGGTTGCTATGACTTTTTGTGACGTTGGATATGATAGAATCTGAGTTATTTCCAAAAAACAAGATTTTACAAAAAAACACAACACTCCGTCAATATTTACTCTTTTTCAAATCTTTTTTTTTATTTTGTTCACGTGTCCAAGGCAAAGCCCATGGTCGACATCCGTCAAAACGTATCTATCACCGTTTTCAAACTAGAGGCAATCGAAAATGACGATTTTCACGAAAATGTAAAATATCTTATTTCTCAAAAAACTACTTGACATATATGAAATCTGATGCCTTCTGCGGACTCAGTGTCAAAAAGTAGTAGTTAAGCTATGATTACCAAAACACTGTATCTCCAACCGTTAAGAAGTTGACTTTGTGACGTCATAACTTCTAAACTAGACTATACATCTAAAATCCATGTAGCTCACGGAAATCCTTGATAAAATGTCTCTGATAACCTATAACTACAAAAAACGTCATATGTCTTACCGTTGCCAAGATATCACACAAAGTCATTTATCACTATGACGTCATATCACTACAACTATTGCATCAATCTTGAATTTTTCAATTTTAATGAGAAGCAGGACAACAGGCATATTTAAGAAAGCAGTTAAAATGTTTTCATCTTCAACCATTGCCGACTCAGGACACTGTACTTGTTGACAAACGTCATCATGACGTCATAAAATCTAAAATATTCAAGCTACAGAGATGACGTCGCCATTTTTGGAAAGCTCATGAAAAATTAAGTTGGGTAGCAAAGGTCAAGCTGTATCTAGCGTCAGCGGTTTTTGAGTTATTGTTATTAATTTAAATTATTCCTCTAACTCAGAAGACTGTCTTCTTCTTTTTATTATTATTATTTTTTTTTTTCTACGGATTTTTCGCGGGCCTATTTCTCCTACAGTTTAGCATTTATCGCCACGAAAATTCACAGGAATGTTGGTACTATTGCCACTTGGGTTGCTATGACTTTTTGTGACGTTGGAAATGATAGAATCTGAGTTATTTCCAAAAAACAAGATTTTACAAAAAAAACACAACACTCCGTCAATATTTACTCTTTTTCAAATCTTTTTTTTTTATTTTGTTCACGTGTCCAAGGCAAAGCCCATGATCGACATCCGTCACAACGTATCTATCACCGTTTTCAAACTAGAGGCAATCGAAAATGACGATTTTCGCGAAAATGTAAAATATCTTATTTCTCAAAAAACTACTTGACATATATGAAATCTGATGCCTTCTGCGGACTCAGTGTCAAAAAGTAGTAGTTAAGCTATGCTTATCAAAACACTGTATCTCCAACCGTTAAGAAGTTGACTTTGTGACGTCATAACTTCTAAACTAGACTATACATCTAAAATCCATGTAGCTCACGGAAATCCTTGATAAAATGTCTCTGATAACCTATAACTACAAAAAACGTCATATGTCTTACCGTTGCCAAGATATCACACAAAGTCATTTATCACTATGACGTCGTATCACTACAACTATTGCATCAATCTTGAATTTTTCAATTTTAATGAGAAGCAGGACAACAGGCATATTTAATAAAGCAGTTAAAATGTTTTCATCTTCAACCATTGCCGACTCAGGACACTGTACTTGTTGACAAACGTCATCATGACGTCATAAAATCTAAAATATTCAAGCTACAGAGATGACGTCGCCATTTTTGGAAAGCTCATGAAAAATTAAGTTGGGTAGCAAAGGTCAAGCTGTATCTAGCGTCAGCGGTTTTTGAGTTATTGTTATTAATTTGGGCGAAGGCCCAAATTATTCCTCTAACTCAGAAGACTGTCTTCTTCTTATTATTATTATTATTATTTTTTTCTACGGATTTTTCGCGGGCCTATTTCTCCTACAGTTTAGCATTTATCGCCACGAAAATTCACAGGAATGTTGGTACTATTGCCACTTGGGTTGCTATGACTTTTTGTGACGTTGGAAATGATAGAATCTGAGTTATTTCCAAAAAACAAGATTTTACAAAAAAAACACAACACTCCGTCAATATTTACTCTTTTTCAAATCTTTTTTTTTTATTTTGTTCACGTGTCCAAGGCAAAGCTCATGATCGACATCCGTCACAACGTATCTATCACCGTTTTCAAACTAGAGGCAATCGAAAATGACGATTTTCGCGAAAATGTAAAATATCTTATTTCTCAAAAAACTACTTGACATATATGAAATCTGATGCCTTCTGCGGACTCAGTGTCAAAAAGTAGTAGTTAAGCTATGCTTATCAAAACACTGTATCTCCAACCGTTAAGAAGTTGACTTTGTGACGTCATAACTTCTAAACTAGACTATACATCTAAAATCCATGTAGCTCACGGAAATCCTTGATAAAATGTCTCTGATAACCTATAACTACAAAAAACGTCATATGTCTTACCGTTGCCAAGATATCACACAAAGTCATTTATCACTATGACGTCGTATCACTACAACTATTGCATCAATCTTGAATTTTTCAATTTTAATGAGAAGCAGGACAACAGGCATATTTAATAAAGCAGTTAAAATGTTTTCATCTTCAACCATTGCCGACTCAGGACACTGTACTTGTTGACAAACGTCATCATGACGTCATAAAATCTAAAATATTCAAGCTACAGAGATGACGTCGCCATTTTTGGAAAGCTCATGAAAAATTAAGTTGGGTAGCAAAGGTCAAGCTGTATCTAGCGTCAGCGGTTTTTGAGTTATTGTTATTAATTTGGGCGAAGGCCCAAATTATTCCTCTAACTCAGAAGACTGTCTTCTTCTTCTTATTATTATTATTATTTTTCTACAGATTTTTCGCGGGCCTATTTCTCCTACAGTTTAGCATTTATCGCCACGAAAATTCACAGGAATGTTGGAACTATTGCCACTTGGGTTGCTATGACTTTTTGTGACGTTGGATATGATAGAATCTGAGTTATTTCCAAAAAACAAGATTTTACAAAAAAACACAACACTCCGTCAATATTTACTCTTTTTCAAATCTTTTTTTTTAATTTTGTTCACGTGTCCAAGGCAAAGCCCATGGTCGACATCCGTCACAACGTGTCTATCACCGTTTTGAAACTAGAGGCAATCGAAAATGACGATTTTCGCGAAAATGTAAAATATCTTATTTCTCAAAAAACTACTTGACATATATGAAATCTGATGCCTTCTGCGGACTCAGTGTCAAAAAGTAGTAGTTAAGCTATGATTACCAAAACACTGTATCTCCAACCGTTAAGAAGTTGACTTTGTGACGTCATAACTTCTAAACTAGACTCTACATCTAAAATCCATGTAGCTCACGGGAATCCTTGATAAAATGTCTATGATAACCTATAACTACAAAAAACGTCATATGTCTTACCGTTGCCAAGATATCACACAAAGTCATTTATCACTATGACGTCATATCACTACAACTATTGCATCAATCTTGAATTTTTCAATGTTAATGAGAAGCAGGACAACAGGCATATTTAATAAAGCAGTTAAAATGTTTTCATCTTCAACCATTGCCGACTCAGGACACTGTACTTGTTGACAAACGTCATCATGACGTCATAAAATCTAAAATATTCAAGCTACAGAGATGACGTCGCCATTTTTGGAAAGCTCATGAAAAATTAAGTTGGGTAGCAAAGGTCAAGCTGTATCTAGCGTCAGCGGTTTTTGAGTTATTGTTATTAATTTGGGCGAAGGCCCAAATTATTCCTCTAACTCAGAAGACTGTCTTCTTCTTATTATTATTATTTTTTTTTTTTTCTACGGATTTTTCGCGGGCCTATTTCTCCTACAGTTTAGTATTTATCGCCACGAAAATTCACAGGAATGTTGGTACTATTGCCACTTGGGTTGCTATGACTTTTTGTGACGTTGGATATGATAGAATCTGAGTTATTTCCAAAAAACAAGATTTTACAAAAAAACACAACACTCCGTCAATATTTACTCTTTTTCAAATCTTTTTTTTTTATTTTGTTCACGTGTCCAAGGCAAAGCCCATGGTCGACATCCGTCAAAACGTATCTATCACCGTTTTCAAACTAGAGGCAATCGAAAATGACGATTTTCGCGAAAATGTAAAATATCTTATTTCTCAAAAAACTACTTGACATATATGAAATCTGATGCCTTCTGCGGACTCAGTGTCAAAAAGGAGTAGTTAAGCTATGATTACCAAAACACTGTATCTCCAACCGTTAAGAAGTTGACTTTGTGACGTCATAACTTCTAAACTAGACTATACATCTAAAATCCATGTAGCTCACGGAAATCCTTGATAAAATGTCTCTGATAACCTATAACTACAAAAAACGTCATATGTCTTACCGTTGCCAAGATATCACACAAAGTCATTTATCACTATGACGTCATATCACTACAACTATTGCATCAATCTTGAATTTTTCAATTTTAATGAGAAGCAGGACAACAGGCATATTTAATAAAGCAGTTAAAATGTTTTCATCTTCAACCATTGCCGACTCAGGACACTGTACTTGTTGACAAACGTCATCATGACGTCTAAAATCTAAAATATTCAACCTACAGAGATGACGTCGCCATTTTTGGAAAGCTCATGAAAAATTAAGTTGGGTAGCAAAGGTCAAGCTGTATCTAGCGTCAGCGGTTTTTGAGTTATTGTTATTAATTTGGGCGAAGGCCCAAATTATTCCTCTAACTCAGAAGACTGTCTTTTTATTATTATTATTATTATTATTATTATTATTTTTCTACGGATTTTTCGCGGGCCTATTTCTCCTACAGTTTAGCATTTATCGCCACGAAAATTCACAGGAATGTTGGTACTATTGCCACTTGGGTTGCTATGACTTTTTGTGACGTTGGATATGATAGAATCTGAGTTATTTCCAAAAAACAAGATTTTACAAAAAAACACAACACTCCGTCAATATTTACTCTTTTTCAAATCTTTTTTTTTTATTTTGTTCACGTGTCCAAGGCAAAGCCCATGGTCGACATCCGTCACAACGTATCTATCACCGTTTTCAAACTAGAGGCAATCGAAAATGACGATTTTCGCGAAAATGTAAAATATCTTATTTCTCAAAAAACTACTTGACATATATGAAATCTGATGCCTTCTGCGGACTCAGTGTCAAAAAGTAGTAGTTAAGCTATGATTACCAAAACACTGTATCTCCAACCGTTAAGAAGTTGACTTTGTGACGTCATAACTTCTAAACTAGACTATACATCTAAAATCCATGTAGCTCACGGAAATCCTTGATAAAATGTCTCTGATAACCTATAACTACAAAAAACGTCATATGTCTTACCGTTGCCAAGATATCACACAAAGTCATTTATCACTATGACGTCATATCACTACAACTATTGCATCAATCTTGAATTTTTCAATTTTAATGAGAAGCAGGACAACAGGCATATTTAATAAAGCAGTTAAAATGTTTTCATCTTCAACCATTGCCGACTCAGGACACTGTACTTGTTGACAAACGTCATCATGACGTCTAAAATCTAAAATATTCAACCTACAGAGATGACGTCGCCATTTTTGGAAAGCTCATGAAAAATTAAGTTGGGTAGCAAAGGTCAAGCTGTATCTAGCGTCAGCGGTTTTTGAGTTATTGTTATTAATTTGGGCGAAGGCCCAAATTATTCCTCTAACTCAGAAGACTGTCTTTTTATTATTATTATTATTATTATTATTATTATTATTTTTCTACGGATTTTTCGCGGGCCTATTTCTCCTACAGTTTAGCATTTATCGCCACGAAAATTCACAGGAATGTTGGTACTATTGCCACTTGGGTTGCTATGACTTTTTGTGACGTTGGATATGATAGAATCTGAGTTATTTCCAAAAAACAAGATTTTACAAAAAAACACAACACTCCGTCAATATTTACTCTTTTTCAAATCTTTTTTTTTTATTTTGTTCACGTGTCCAAGGCAAAGCCCATGGTCGACATCCGTCACAACGTATCTATCACCGTTTTCAAACTAGAGGCAATCGAAAATGACGATTTTCGCGAAAATGTAAAATATCTTATTTCTCAAAAAACTACTTGACATATATGAAATCTGATGCCTTCTGCGGACTCAGTGTCAAAAAGTAGTAGTTAAGCTATGATTACCAAAACACTGTATCTCCAACCGTTAAGAAGTTGACTTTGTGACGTCATAACTTCTAAACTAGACTATACATCTAAAATCCATGTAGCTCACGGAAATCCTTGATAAAATGTCTCTGATAACCTATAACTACAAAAACGTCATATGTCTTACCGTTGCCAAGATATCACACAAAGTCATTTATCACTATGACGTCATATCACAACAACTATTGCATCAATCATGAATTTTTAAATTTTAATGAGAAGCAGGACAACAGGCATATTTAATAAAGCAGTTACAATGTTTTCATCTTCAACCATTGCCGACTCAGGACACTGTACTTGTTGACGAACGTCATCATGACGTCATAAAAGCTAAAATATTCAAGCTACAGAGATGACGTCGCCATTTTTGGAAAGCTCATGAAAAATTAAGTTGGGTAGCAAAGGTCAAGCTGTATCTAGCGTCAGCGGTTTTTGAGTTATTGTTATTAATTTGGGCGAAGGCCCAAATTATTCCTCTAACTCAGAAGACTGTCTTCTTCTTATTATTATTATTATTATTATTTTTCTACGGATTTTTCGCGGGCCTATTTCTCCTACAGTTTAGCATTTATCGCCACGAAAATTCACAGGAATGTTGGTACTATTGCCACTTGGGTTGCTATGACTTTTTGTGACGTTGGATATGATAGAATCTGAATTATTTCCAAAAAACAAGATTTTACAAAAAAACACAACACTCCGTCAATATTTACTCTTTTTCAAATCTTTTTTTTTTATTTTGTTCACGTGTCCAAGGCAAAGCCCATGGTCGACATCCGTCACGACCTATCAATCACCGTTTTCAAACTAGAGGCAATCGAAAATGACGATTTTCGCGAAAATGTAAAATATCTTATATCTTAAAAAACTACTTGACATATATGAAATCTGATGACTTCTGCGGGCTCAGTGTCAAAAAGTAGTAGTTAAACTATGTTTACCAAAACACTGTATCTCCAACCGTTAAGAAGTTGACTTTGTGACGTCATAACTTCTAAACTAGACTATACATCTAAAATCCATGTAGCTCACGCAAATCCTTGATAAAATGTCTCTGATAACCTATAACTACAAAAACGTCATATGTCTTACCGTTGCCAAGATATCACACAAAGTCATTTATCACTATGACGTCATATCACAACAACTATTGCATCAATCATGAATTTTTAAATTTTAATGAGAAGCAGGACAACAGGCATATTTAATAAAGCAGTTACAATGTTTTTATCTTCAACCATTGCCGACTCAGGACACTGTACTTGTTGACGAACGTCATCATGACGTCATAAAATCTAAAATATTCAAGCTACAGAGATGACGTCGCCATTTTTGGAAAGCTCATGAAAAATTAAGTTGGGTAGCAAAGGTCAAGCTGTATCTAGCGTCAGCGGTTTTTGAGTTATTGTTATTAATTTGGGCGAAGGCCCAAATTATTCCTCTAACTCAGAAGACTGTCTTCTTCTTCTTCTTCTTATTATTATTATTTTTCTACGGATTTTTCGCGGGCCTATTTCTCCTACAGTTTAAAATTTATCGCCACGAAAATTCACAGGAATGTTGGTACTATTGCCACTTGGGTTGCTATGACTTTTTGTGACGTTGGATATGATAGAATCTGAGTTATTTCCTAAAAACAAGATTTTACAAAAAAACACAACACTCCGTCAATATTTACTCTTTTTCAAATCTTTTTTTTTTATTTTGTTCACGTGTCCAAGGTAAAGCCCATGGTTGACATCCGTCACGACCTATCAATCACCGTTTTCTAACTAGAGGCAATCGAATATGACGATTTTCGCGAAAATGTAAAATATCTTATATCTTAAAAAACTACTTGACATATATGAAATCTGATGACTTCTGCGGGCTCAGTGTCAAAAAGTAGTAGTTAAACTATGATTACCAAAACACTGTATCTCCAACCGTTAAGAAGTTGACTTTGTGACGTCATAACTTCTAAACTAGACTATACATCTAAAATCCATGTAGCTCTCGGAAATCCTTGATAAAATGTCTCTGATAATCTATAACTACAAAAACGTCATATGTCTTACCGTTGCCAAGATATCACACAAAGTCATTTATCACTATGACGTCATATCACAACAACTATTGCATCAATCATGAATTTTTAAATTTTAATGAGAAGCAGGACAACAGGCATATTTAATAAAGCAGTTACAATGTTTTCATCTTCAACCATTGCCGACTCAGGACACTGTACTTGTTGACGAACGTCATCATGACGTCATAAAATCTAAAATATTCAAGCTACAGAGATGACGTCGCCATTTTTGGAAAGCTCATGAAAAATTAAGTTGGGTAGCAAAGGTCAAGCTGTATCTAGCGTCAGCGGTTTTTGAGTTATTGTTATTAATTTGGGCGAAGGCCCAAATTATTCCTCTAACTCAGAAGACAGTCTTCTTCTTATTATTATTAGTTTGGGCGAAGCCGCCCAAACTATTCTTTTCCTTAAATACTTTCAACTATATTATTATTAGTTTGGGCGAAGCCGCCCAAACTATTCTTTTCCTTAAATACTTTCAACTATATTATTTTTAATCCTCTTCCACTTTTTAAAAATTGCGCCCCTATTTCTCCTAGAGTATTTGATGTATAGACACCAAACTTGGCCACATTATTCGATAGGCACCAGAAAGAAGTGCTATGTGTTTTATAACAGATCCGACTAACAGATTTTGAGGAATGCTGGGTAAAAGGTCCCATTTTTCCCAGTCATAATACATTATGCGATTTTCAAATCGCCATATCTCCCAGAGTTTTTATTCGATCCTCTCCAAATTTCACATGCCAACTCTCCAGGGTACCCTACAAAAATCTACAAGTTTACAGAACTTTAGCTTTAAAAACACCGGAAGTTGATTTTTCCCCATAGGTAATACATTGGACCTTCAGGACCTCATATCTCCTAGAGTTTTCAACCGATCCTCTCCATATTTTACATACACATGCTCTATGGCACCCTTCAAATTCCTACAAGTTTTTGGAGCGTTGACGCTGTTAGCTTTCAAGTAACCGGACGTTGATTTTCTCCCATAGGTAATACATTAGAACTTCATGACGTCATAACTCAGCGAATAAACTACTTACCTTCAATTTGATTAGTGTTCCTGAAAGCCTAGGGACATGTCGCAAATAAACAAGTTGCAAGCAAACTGTGTAAAATTATTTGTTATAGATATAAGGCCAAGTGTAGAATATCGCGATGACGTCATGACGATAAAACTAAAAGAGCAATCCTCAATTTTCTTTGTTTTTTGAGAAGCCTGACTAAAAGTACCTGGTAAACGTCTATTACGAAAACCTCATTTCTTTAACCGTTACTGAGTTATATGAGCAAGTTTGAAGCTATTACGTAACGATGACGTCATAAAATCAAAATACAAAAAATCATTATGATTTCTGAAAAGCCCTTGGAAAACTACTGCCATGAAGTGTGCTTAGTTTTTTTCTACGCCCAACCGTTGTCGAGTTACTGCATTATTAGTTTGGGCGAAGCCGCCCAAACTATTCTTTTCCTTAAATACTTTCAACTATATTATTTTTAATCCTCTTCCACTTTTTAAAAATTGCGCCCCTATTTCTCCTAGAGTATTTGATGTATAGACACCAAACTTGGCCACATTATTCGATAGGCACCAGAAAGAAGTGCTATGTGTTTTATAACAGATCCGACTAACAGATTTTGAGGAATGCTGGGTAAAAGGTCCCATTTTTCCCAGTCATAATACATTATGCGATTTTCAAATCGCCATATCTCCCAGAGTTTTTATTCGATCCTCTCCAAATTTCACATGCCAACTCTCCAGGGTACCCTACAAAAATCTACAAGTTTACAGAACTTTAGCTTTAAAAACACCGGAAGTTGATTTTTCCCCATAGGTAATACATTGGACCTTCAGGACCTCATATCTCCTAGAGTTTTCAACCGATCCTCTCCATATTTTACATACACATGCTCTATGGCACCCTTCAAATTCCTACAAGTTTTTGGAGCGTTGACGCTGTTAGCTTTCAAGTAACCGGACGTTGATTTTCTCCCATAGGTAATACATTAGAACTTCATGACGTCATAACTCAGCGAATAAACTACTTACCTTCAATTTGATTAGTGTTCCTGAAAGCCTAGGGACATGTCGCAAATAAACAAGTTGCAAGCAAACTGTGTAAAATTATTTGTTATAGATATAAGGCCAAGTGTAGAATATCGCGATGACGTCATGACGATAAAACTAAAAGAGCAATCCTCAATTTTCTTTGTTTTTTGAGAAGCCTGACTAAAAGTACCTGGTAAACGTCTATTACGAAAACCTCATTTCTTTAACCGTTACTGAGTTATATGAGCAAGTTTGAAGCTATTACGTAACGATGACGTCATAAAATCAAAATACAAAAAATCATTATGATTTCTGAAAAGCCCTTGGAAAACTACTGCCATGAAGTGTGCTTAGTTTTTTTCTACGCCCAACCGTTGTCGAGTTACTGCATTATTAGTTTGGGCGAAGCCGCCCAAACTATTCTTTTCCTTAAATACTTTCAACTATATTATTTTTAATCCTCTTCCACTTTTTAAAAATTGCGCCCCTATTTCTCCTAGAGTATTTGATGTATAGACACCAAACTTGGCCACATTATTCGATAGGCACCAGAAAGAAGTGCTATGTGTTTTATAACAGATCCGACTAACAGATTTTGAGGAATGCTGGGTAAAAGGTCCCATTTTTCCCAGTCATAATACATTATGCGATTTTCAAATCGCCATATCTCCCAGAGTTTTTATTCGATCCTCTCCAAATTTCACATGCCAACTCTCCAGGGTACCCTACAAAAATCTACAAGTTTACAGAACTTTAGCTTTAAAAACACCGGAAGTTGATTTTTCCCCATAGGTAATACATTGGACCTTCAGGACCTCATATCTCCTAGAGTTTTCAACCGATCCTCTCCATATTTTACATACACATGCTCTATGGCACCCTTCAAATTCCTACAAGTTTTTGGAGCGTTGACGCTGTTAGCTTTCAAGTAACCGGACGTTGATTTTCTCCCATAGGTAATACATTAGAACTTCATGACGTCATAACTCAGCGAATAAACTACTTACCTTCAATTTGATTAGTGTTCCTGAAAGCCTAGGGACATGTCGCAAATAAACAAGTTGCAAGCAAACTGTGTAAAATTATTTGTTATAGATATAAGGCCAAGTGTAGAATATCGCGATGACGTCATGACGATAAAACTAAAAGAGCAATCCTCAATTTTCTTTGTTTTTTGAGAAGCCTGACTAAAAGTACCTGGTAAACGTCTATTACGAAAACCTCATTTCTTTAACCGTTACTGAGTTATATGAGCAAGTTTGAAGCTATTACGTAACGATGACGTCATAAAATCAAAATACAAAAAATCATTATGATTTCTGAAAAGCCCTTGGAAAACTACTGCCATGAAGTGTGCTTAGTTTTTTTCTACGCCCAACCGTTGTCGAGTTACTGCATTATTAGTTTGGGCGAAGCCGCCCAAACTATTCTTTTCCTTAAATACTTTCAACTATATTATTTTTAATCCTCTTCCACTTTTTAAAAATTGCGCCCCTATTTCTCCTAGAGTATTTGATGTATAGACACCAAACTTGGCCACATTATTCGATAGGCACCAGAAAGAAGTGCTATGTGTTTTATAACAGATCCGACTAACAGATTTTGAGGAATGCTGGGTAAAAGGTCCCATTTTTCCCAGTCATAATACATTATGCGATTTTCAAATCGCCATATCTCCCAGAGTTTTTATTCGATCCTCTCCAAATTTCACATGCCAACTCTCCAGGGTACCCTACAAAAATCTACAAGTTTACAGAACTTTAGCTTTAAAAACACCGGAAGTTGATTTTTCCCCATAGGTAATACATTGGACCTTCAGGACCTCATATCTCCTAGAGTTTTCAACCGATCCTCTCCATATTTTACATACACATGCTCTATGGCACCCTTCAAATTCCTACAAGTTTTTGGAGCGTTGACGCTGTTAGCTTTCAAGTAACCGGACGTTGATTTTCTCCCATAGGTAATACATTAGAACTTCATGACGTCATAACTCAGCGAATAAACTACTTACCTTCAATTTGATTAGTGTTCCTGAAAGCCTAGGGACATGTCGCAAATAAACAAGTTGCAAGCAAACTGTGTAAAATTATTTGTTATAGATATAAGGCCAAGTGTAGAATATCGCGATGACGTCATGACGATAAAACTAAAAGAGCAATCCTCAATTTTCTTTGTTTTTTGAGAAGCCTGACTAAAAGTACCTGGTAAACGTCTATTACGAAAACCTCATTTCTTTAACCGTTACTGAGTTATATGAGCAAGTTTGAAGCTATTACGTAACGATGACGTCATAAAATCAAAATACAAAAAATCATTATGATTTCTGAAAAGCCCTTGGAAAACTACTGCCATGAAGTGTGCTTAGTTTTTTTCTACGCCCAACCGTTGTCGAGTTACTGCATTATTAGTTTGGGCGAAGCCGCCCAAACTATTCTTTTCCTTAAATACTTTCAACTATATTATTTTTAATCCTCTTCCACTTTTTAAAAATTGCGCCCCTATTTCTCCTAGAGTATTTGATGTATAGACACCAAACTTGGCCACATTATTCGATAGGCACCAGAAAGAAGTGCTATGTGTTTTATAACAGATCCGACTAACAGATTTTGAGGAATGCTGGGTAAAAGGTCCCATTTTTCCCAGTCATAATACATTATGCGATTTTCAAATCGCCATATCTCCCAGAGTTTTTATTCGATCCTCTCCAAATTTCACATGCCAACTCTCCAGGGTACCCTACAAAAATCTACAAGTTTACAGAACTTTAGCTTTAAAAACACCGGAAGTTGATTTTTCCCCATAGGTAATACATTGGACCTTCAGGACCTCATATCTCCTAGAGTTTTCAACCGATCCTCTCCATATTTTACATACACATGCTCTATGGCACCCTTCAAATTCCTACAAGTTTTTGGAGCGTTGACGCTGTTAGCTTTCAAGTAACCGGACGTTGATTTTCTCCCATAGGTAATACATTAGAACTTCATGACGTCATAACTCAGCGAATAAACTACTTACCTTCAATTTGATTAGTGTTCCTGAAAGCCTAGGGACATGTTGCAAATAAACAAGTTGCAAGCAAACTGTGTAAAATTATTTGTTATAGATATAAGGCCAAGTGTAGAATATCGCGATGACGTCATGACGATAAAACTAAAAGAGCAATCCTCAATTTTCTTTGTTTTTTGAGAAGCCTGACTAAAAGTACCTGGTAAACGTCTATTACGAAAACCTCATTTCTTTAACCGTTACTGAGTTATATGAGCAAGTTTGAAGCTATTACGTAACGATGACGTCATAAAATCAAAATACAAAAAATCATTATGATTTCTGAAAAGCCCTTGGAAAACTACTGCCATGAAGTGTGCTTAGTTTTTTTCTACGCCCAACCGTTGTCGAGTTACTGCATTATTAGTTTGGGCGAAGCCGCCCAAACTATTCTTTTCCTTAAATACTTTCAACTATATTATTTTTAATCCTCTTCCACTTTTTAAAAATTGCGCCCCTATTTCTCCTAGAGTATTTGATGTATAGACACCAAACTTGGCCACATTATTCGATAGGCACCAGAAAGAAGTGCTATGTGTTTTATAACAGATCCGACTAACAGATTTTGAGGAATGCTGGGTAAAAGGTCCCATTTTTCCCAGTCATAATACATTATGCGATTTTCAAATCGCCATATCTCCCAGAGTTTTTATTCGATCCTCTCCAAATTTCACATGCCAACTCTCCAGGGTACCCTACAAAAATCTACAAGTTTACAGAACTTTAGCTTTAAAAACACCGGAAGTTGATTTTTCCCCATAGGTAATACATTGGACCTTCAGGACCTCATATCTCCTAGAGTTTTCAACCGATCCTCTCCATATTTTACATACACATGCTCTATGGCACCCTTCAAATTCCTACAAGTTTTTGGAGCGTTGACGCTGTTAGCTTTCAAGTAACCGGACGTTGATTTTCTCCCATAGGTAATACATTAGAACTTCATGACGTCATAACTCAGCGAATAAACTACTTACCTTCAATTTGATTAGTGTTCCTGAAAGCCTAGGGACATGTCGCAAATAAACAAGTTGCAAGCAAACTGTGTAAAATTATTTGTTATAGATATAAGGCCAAGTGTAGAATATCGCGATGACGTCATGACGATAAAACTAAAAGAGCAATCCTCAATTTTCTTTGTTTTTTGAGAAGCCTGACTAAAAGTACCTGGTAAACGTCTATTACGAAAACCTCATTTCTTTAACCGTTACTGAGTTATATGAGCAAGTTTGAAGCTATTACGTAACGATGACGTCATAAAATCAAAATACAAAAAATCATTATGATTTCTGAAAAGCCCTTGGAAAACTACTGCCATGAAGTGTGCTTAGTTTTTTTCTACGCCCAACCGTTGTCGAGTTACTGCATTATTAGTTTGGGCGAAGCCGCCCAAACTATTCTTTTCCTTAAATACTTTCAACTATATTATTTTTAATCCTCTTCCACTTTTTAAAAATTGCGCCCCTATTTCTCCTAGAGTATTTGATGTATAGACACCAAACTTGGCCACATTATTCGATAGGCACCAGAAAGAAGTGCTATGTGTTTTATAACAGATCCGACTAACAGATTTTGAGGAATGCTGGGTAAAAGGTCCCATTTTTCCCAGTCATAATACATTATGCGATTTTCAAATCGCCATATCTCCCAGAGTTTTTATTCGATCCTCTCCAAATTTCACATGCCAACTCTCCAGGGTACCCTACAAAAATCTACAAGTTTACAGAACTTTAGCTTTAAAAACACCGGAAGTTGATTTTTCCCCATAGGTAATACATTGGACCTTCAGGACCTCATATCTCCTAGAGTTTTCAACCGATCCTCTCCATATTTTACATACACATGCTCTATGGCACCCTTCAAATTCCTACAAGTTTTTGGAGCGTTGACGCTGTTAGCTTTCAAGTAACCGGACGTTGATTTTCTCCCATAGGTAATACATTAGAACTTCATGACGTCATAACTCAGCGAATAAACTACTTACCTTCAATTTGATTAGTGTTCCTGAAAGCCTAGGGACATGTCGCAAATAAACAAGTTGCAAGCAAACTGTGTAAAATTATTTGTTATAGATATAAGGCCAAGTGTAGAATATCGCGATGACGTCATGACGATAAAACTAAAAGAGCAATCCTCAATTTTCTTTGTTTTTTGAGAAGCCTGACTAAAAGTACCTGGTAAACGTCTATTACGAAAACCTCATTTCTTTAACCGTTACTGAGTTATATGAGCAAGTTTGAAGCTATTACGTAACGATGACGTCATAAAATCAAAATACAAAAAATCATTATGATTTCTGAAAAGCCCTTGGAAAACTACTGCCATGAAGTGTGCTTAGTTTTTTTCTACGCCCAACCGTTGTCGAGTTACTGCATTATTAGTTTGGGCGAAGCCGCCCAAACTATTCTTTTCCTTAAATACTTTCAACTATATTATTTTTAATCCTCTTCCACTTTTTAAAAATTGCGCCCCTATTTCTCCTAGAGTATTTGATGTATAGACACCAAACTTGGCCACATTATTCGATAGGCACCAGAAAGAAGTGCTATGTGTTTTATAACAGATCCGACTAACAGATTTTGAGGAATGCTGGGTAAAAGGTCCCATTTTTCCCAGTCATAATACATTATGCGATTTTCAAATCGCCATATCTCCCAGAGTTTTTATTCGATCCTCTCCAAATTTCACATGCCAACTCTCCAGGGTACCCTACAAAAATCTACAAGTTTACAGAACTTTAGCTTTAAAAACACCGGAAGTTGATTTTTCCCCATAGGTAATACATTGGACCTTCAGGACCTCATATCTCCTAGAGTTTTCAACCGATCCTCTCCATATTTTACATACACATGCTCTATGGCACCCTTCAAATTCCTACAAGTTTTTGGAGCGTTGACGCTGTTAGCTTTCAAGTAACCGGACGTTGATTTTCTCCCATAGGTAATACATTAGAACTTCATGACGTCATAACTCAGCGAATAAACTACTTACCTTCAATTTGATTAGTGTTCCTGAAAGCCTAGGGACATGTCGCAAATAAACAAGTTGCAAGCAAACTGTGTAAAATTATTTGTTATAGATATAAGGCCAAGTGTAGAATATCGCGATGACGTCATGACGATAAAACTAAAAGAGCAATCCTCAATTTTCTTTGTTTTTTGAGAAGCCTGACTAAAAGTACCTGGTAAACGTCTATTACGAAAACCTCATTTCTTTAACCGTTACTGAGTTATATGAGCAAGTTTGAAGCTATTACGTAACGATGACGTCATAAAATCAAAATACAAAAAATCATTATGATTTCTGAAAAGCCCTTGGAAAACTACTGCCATGAAGTGTGCTTAGTTTTTTTCTACGCCCAACCGTTGTCGAGTTACTGCATTATTAGTTTGGGCGAAGCCGCCCAAACTATTCTTTTCCTTAAATACTTTCAACTATATTATTTTTAATCCTCTTCCACTTTTTAAAAATTGCGCCCCTATTTCTCCTAGAGTATTTGATGTATAGACACCAAACTTGGCCACATTATTCGATAGGCACCAGAAAGAAGTGCTATGTGTTTTATAACAGATCCGACTAACAGATTTTGAGGAATGCTGGGTAAAAGGTCCCATTTTTCCCAGTCATAATACATTATGCGATTTTCAAATCGCCATATCTCCCAGAGTTTTTATTCGATCCTCTCCAAATTTCACATGCCAACTCTCCAGGGTACCCTACAAAAATCTACAAGTTTACAGAACTTTAGCTTTAAAAACACCGGAAGTTGATTTTTCCCCATAGGTAATACATTGGACCTTCAGGACCTCATATCTCCTAGAGTTTTCAACCGATCCTCTCCATATTTTACATACACATGCTCTATGGCACCCTTCAAATTCCTACAAGTTTTTGGAGCGTTGACGCTGTTAGCTTTCAAGTAACCGGACGTTGATTTTCTCCCATAGGTAATACATTAGAACTTCATGACGTCATAACTCAGCGAATAAACTACTTACCTTCAATTTGATTAGTGTTCCTGAAAGCCTAGGGACATGTCGCAAATAAACAAGTTGCAAGCAAACTGTGTAAAATTATTTGTTATAGATATAAGGCCAAGTGTAGAATATCGCGATGACGTCATGACGATAAAACTAAAAGAGCAATCCTCAATTTTCTTTGTTTTTTGAGAAGCCTGACTAAAAGTACCTGGTAAACGTCTATTACGAAAACCTCATTTCTTTAACCGTTACTGAGTTATATGAGCAAGTTTGAAGCTATTACGTAACGATGACGTCATAAAATCAAAATACAAAAAATCATTATGATTTCTGAAAAGCCCTTGGAAAACTACTGCCATGAAGTGTGCTTAGTTTTTTTCTACGCCCAACCGTTGTCGAGTTACTGCATTATTAGTTTGGGCGAAGCCGCCCAAACTATTCTTTTCCTTAAATACTTTCAACTATATTATTTTTAATCCTCTTCCACTTTTTAAAAATTGCGCCCCTATTTCTCCTAGAGTATTTGATGTATAGACACCAAACTTGGCCACATTATTCGATAGGCACCAGAAAGAAGTGCTATGTGTTTTATAACAGATCCGACTAACAGATTTTGAGGAATGCTGGGTAAAAGGTCCCATTTTTCCCAGTCATAATACATTATGCGATTTTCAAATCGCCATATCTCCCAGAGTTTTTATTCGATCCTCTCCAAATTTCACATGCCAACTCTCCAGGGTACCCTACAAAAATCTACAAGTTTACAGAACTTTAGCTTTAAAAACACCGGAAGTTGATTTTTCCCCATAGGTAATACATTGGACCTTCAGGACCTCATATCTCCTAGAGTTTTCAACCGATCCTCTCCATATTTTACATACACATGCTCTATGGCACCCTTCAAATTCCTACAAGTTTTTGGAGCGTTGACGCTGTTAGCTTTCAAGTAACCGGACGTTGATTTTCTCCCATAGGTAATACATTAGAACTTCATGACGTCATAACTCAGCGAATAAACTACTTACCTTCAATTTGATTAGTGTTCCTGAAAGCCTAGGGACATGTCGCAAATAAACAAGTTGCAAGCAAACTGTGTAAAATTATTTGTTATAGATATAAGGCCAAGTGTAGAATATCGCGATGACGTCATGACGATAAAACTAAAAGAGCAATCCTCAATTTTCTTTGTTTTTTGAGAAGCCTGACTAAAAGTACCTGGTAAACGTCTATTACGAAAACCTCATTTCTTTAACCGTTACTGAGTTATATGAGCAAGTTTGAAGCTATTACGTAACGATGACGTCATAAAATCAAAATACAAAAAATCATTATGATTTCTGAAAAGCCCTTGGAAAACTACTGCCATGAAGTGTGCTTAGTTTTTTTCTACGCCCAACCGTTGTCGAGTTACTGCATTATTAGTTTGGGCGAAGCCGCCCAAACTATTCTTTTCCTTAAATACTTTCAACTATATTATTTTTAATCCTCTTCCACTTTTTAAAAATTGCGCCCCTATTTCTCCTAGAGTATTTGATGTATAGACACCAAACTTGGCCACATTATTCGATAGGCACCAGAAAGAAGTGCTATGTGTTTTATAACAGATCCGACTAACAGATTTTGAGGAATGCTGGGTAAAAGGTCCCATTTTTCCCAGTCATAATACATTATGCGATTTTCAAATCGCCATATCTCCCAGAGTTTTTATTCGATCCTCTCCAAATTTCACATGCCAACTCTCCAGGGTACCCTACAAAAATCTACAAGTTTACAGAACTTTAGCTTTAAAAACACCGGAAGTTGATTTTTCCCCATAGGTAATACATTGGACCTTCAGGACCTCATATCTCCTAGAGTTTTCAACCGATCCTCTCCATATTTTACATACACATGCTCTATGGCACCCTTCAAATTCCTACAAGTTTTTGGAGCGTTGACGCTGTTAGCTTTCAAGTAACCGGACGTTGATTTTCTCCCATAGGTAATACATTAGAACTTCATGACGTCATAACTCAGCGAATAAACTACTTACCTTCAATTTGATTAGTGTTCCTGAAAGCCTAGGGACATGTCGCAAATAAACAAGTTGCAAGCAAACTGTGTAAAATTATTTGTTATAGATATAAGGCCAAGTGTAGAATATCGCGATGACGTCATGACGATAAAACTAAAAGAGCAATCCTCAATTTTCTTTGTTTTTTGAGAAGCCTGACTAAAAGTACCTGGTAAACGTCTATTACGAAAACCTCATTTCTTTAACCGTTACTGAGTTATATGAGCAAGTTTGAAGCTATTACGTAACGATGACGTCATAAAATCAAAATACAAAAAATCATTATGATTTCTGAAAAGCCCTTGGAAAACTACTGCCATGAAGTGTGCTTAGTTTTTTTCTACGCCCAACCGTTGTCGAGTTACTGCATTATTAGTTTGGGCGAAGCCGCCCAAACTATTCTTTTCCTTAAATACTTTCAACTATATTATTTTTAATCCTCTTCCACTTTTTAAAAATTGCGCCCCTATTTCTCCTAGAGTATTTGATGTATAGACACCAAACTTGGCCACATTATTCGATAGGCACCAGAAAGAAGTGCTATGTGTTTTATAACAGATCCGACTAACAGATTTTGAGGAATGCTGGGTAAAAGGTCCCATTTTTCCCAGTCATAATACATTATGCGATTTTCAAATCGCCATATCTCCCAGAGTTTTTATTCGATCCTCTCCAAATTTCACATGCCAACTCTCCAGGGTACCCTACAAAAATCTACAAGTTTACAGAACTTTAGCTTTAAAAACACCGGAAGTTGATTTTTCCCCATAGGTAATACATTGGACCTTCAGGACCTCATATCTCCTAGAGTTTTCAACCGATCCTCTCCATATTTTACATACACATGCTCTATGGCACCCTTCAAATTCCTACAAGTTTTTGGAGCGTTGACGCTGTTAGCTTTCAAGTAACCGGACGTTGATTTTCTCCCATAGGTAATACATTAGAACTTCATGACGTCATAACTCAGCGAATAAACTACTTACCTTCAATTTGATTAGTGTTCCTGAAAGCCTAGGGACATGTCGCAAATAAACAAGTTGCAAGCAAACTGTGTAAAATTATTTGTTATAGATATAAGGCCAAGTGTAGAATATCGCGATGACGTCATGACGATAAAACTAAAAGAGCAATCCTCAATTTTCTTTGTTTTTTGAGAAGCCTGACTAAAAGTACCTGGTAAACGTCTATTACGAAAACCTCATTTCTTTAACCGTTACTGAGTTATATGAGCAAGTTTGAAGCTATTACGTAACGATGACGTCATAAAATCAAAATACAAAAAATCATTATGATTTCTGAAAAGCCCTTGGAAAACTACTGCCATGAAGTGTGCTTAGTTTTTTTCTACGCCCAACCGTTGTCGAGTTACTGCATTATTAGTTTGGGCGAAGCCGCCCAAACTATTCTTTTCCTTAAATACTTTCAACTATATTATTTTTAATCCTCTTCCACTTTTTAAAAATTGCGCCCCTATTTCTCCTAGAGTATTTGATGTATAGACACCAAACTTGGCCACATTATTCGATAGGCACCAGAAAGAAGTGCTATGTGTTTTATAACAGATCCGACTAACAGATTTTGAGGAATGCTGGGTAAAAGGTCCCATTTTTCCCAGTCATAATACATTATGCGATTTTCAAATCGCCATATCTCCCAGAGTTTTTATTCGATCCTCTCCAAATTTCACATGCCAACTCTCCAGGGTACCCTACAAAAATCTACAAGTTTACAGAACTTTAGCTTTAAAAACACCGGAAGTTGATTTTTCCCCATAGGTAATACATTGGACCTTCAGGACCTCATATCTCCTAGAGTTTTCAACCGATCCTCTCCATATTTTACATACACATGCTCTATGGCACCCTTCAAATTCCTACAAGTTTTTGGAGCGTTGACGCTGTTAGCTTTCAAGTAACCGGACGTTGATTTTCTCCCATAGGTAATACATTAGAACTTCATGACGTCATAACTCAGCGAATAAACTACTTACCTTCAATTTGATTAGTGTTCCTGAAAGCCTAGGGACATGTCGCAAATAAACAAGTTGCAAGCAAACTGTGTAAAATTATTTGTTATAGATATAAGGCCAAGTGTAGAATATCGCGATGACGTCATGACGATAAAACTAAAAGAGCAATCCTCAATTTTCTTTGTTTTTTGAGAAGCCTGACTAAAAGTACCTGGTAAACGTCTATTACGAAAACCTCATTTCTTTAACCGTTACTGAGTTATATGAGCAAGTTTGAAGCTATTACGTAACGATGACGTCATAAAATCAAAATACAAAAAATCATTATGATTTCTGAAAAGCCCTTGGAAAACTACTGCCATGAAGTGTGCTTAGTTTTTTTCTACGCCCAACCGTTGTCGAGTTACTGCATTATTAGTTTGGGCGAAGCCGCCCAAACTATTCTTTTCCTTAAATACTTTCAACTATATTATTTTTAATCCTCTTCCACTTTTTAAAAATTGCGCCCCTATTTCTCCTAGAGTATTTGATGTATAGACACCAAACTTGGCCACATTATTCGATAGGCACCAGAAAGAAGTGCTATGTGTTTTATAACAGATCCGACTAACAGATTTTGAGGAATGCTGGGTAAAAGGTCCCATTTTTCCCAGTCATAATACATTATGCGATTTTCAAATCGCCATATCTCCCAGAGTTTTTATTCGATCCTCTCCAAATTTCACATGCCAACTCTCCAGGGTACCCTACAAAAATCTACAAGTTTACAGAACTTTAGCTTTAAAAACACCGGAAGTTGATTTTTCCCCATAGGTAATACATTGGACCTTCAGGACCTCATATCTCCTAGAGTTTTCAACCGATCCTCTCCATATTTTACATACACATGCTCTATGGCACCCTTCAAATTCCTACAAGTTTTTGGAGCGTTGACGCTGTTAGCTTTCAAGTAACCGGACGTTGATTTTCTCCCATAGGTAATACATTAGAACTTCATGACGTCATAACTCAGCGAATAAACTACTTACCTTCAATTTGATTAGTGTTCCTGAAAGCCTAGGGACATGTCGCAAATAAACAAGTTGCAAGCAAACTGTGTAAAATTATTTGTTATAGATATAAGGCCAAGTGTAGAATATCGCGATGACGTCATGACGATAAAACTAAAAGAGCAATCCTCAATTTTCTTTGTTTTTTGAGAAGCCTGACTAAAAGTACCTGGTAAACGTCTATTACGAAAACCTCATTTCTTTAACCGTTACTGAGTTATATGAGCAAGTTTGAAGCTATTACGTAACGATGACGTCATAAAATCAAAATACAAAAAATCATTATGATTTCTGAAAAGCCCTTGGAAAACTACTGCCATGAAGTGTGCTTAGTTTTTTTCTACGCCCAACCGTTGTCGAGTTACTGCATTATTAGTTTGGGCGAAGCCGCCCAAACTATTCTTTTCCTTAAATACTTTCAACTATATTATTTTTAATCCTCTTCCACTTTTTAAAAATTGCGCCCCTATTTCTCCTAGAGTATTTGATGTATAGACACCAAACTTGGCCACATTATTCGATAGGCACCAGAAAGAAGTGCTATGTGTTTTATAACAGATCCGACTAACAGATTTTGAGGAATGCTGGGTAAAAGGTCCCATTTTTCCCAGTCATAATACATTATGCGATTTTCAAATCGCCATATCTCCCAGAGTTTTTATTCGATCCTCTCCAAATTTCACATGCCAACTCTCCAGGGTACCCTACAAAAATCTACAAGTTTACAGAACTTTAGCTTTAAAAACACCGGAAGTTGATTTTTCCCCATAGGTAATACATTGGACCTTCAGGACCTCATATCTCCTAGAGTTTTCAACCGATCCTCTCCATATTCTACATACACATGCTCTATGGCACCCTTCAAATTCCTACAAGTTTTTGGAGCGTTGACGCTGTTAGCTTTCAAGTAACCGGACGTTGATTTTCTCCCATAGGTAATACATTAGAACTTCATGACGTCATAACTCAGCGAATAAACTACTTACCTTCAATTTGATTAGTGTTCCTGAAAGCCTAGGGACATGTCGCAAATAAACAAGTTGCAAGCAAACTGTGTAAAATTATTTGTTATAGATATAAGGCCAAGTGTAGAATATCGCGATGACGTCATGACGATAAAACTAAAAGAGCAATCCTCAATTTTCTTTGTTTTTTGAGAAGCCTGACTAAAAGTACCTGGTAAACGTCTATTACGAAAACCTCATTTCTTTAACCGTTACTGAGTTATATGAGCAAGTTTGAAGCTATTACGTAACGATGACGTCATAAAATCAAAATACAAAAAATCATTATGATTTCTGAAAAGCCCTTGGAAAACTACTGCCATGAAGTGTGCTTAGTTTTTTTCTACGCCCAACCGTTGTCGAGTTACTGCATTATTAGTTTGGGCGAAGCCGCCCAAACTATTCTTTTCCTTAAATACTTTCAACTATATTATTTTTAATCCTCTTCCACTTTTTAAAAATTGCGCCCCTATTTCTCCTAGAGTATTTGATGTATAGACACCAAACTTGGCCACATTATTCGATAGGCACCAGAAAGAAGTGCTATGTGTTTTATAACAGATCCGACTAACAGATTTTGAGGAATGCTGGGTAAAAGGTCCCATTTTTCCCAGTCATAATACATTATGCGATTTTCAAATCGCCATATCTCCCAGAGTTTTTATTCGATCCTCTCCAAATTTCACATGCCAACTCTCCAGGGTACCCTACAAAAATCTACAAGTTTACAGAACTTTAGCTTTAAAAACACCGGAAGTTGATTTTTCCCCATAGGTAATACATTGGACCTTCAGGACCTCATATCTCCTAGAGTTTTCAACCGATCCTCTCCATATTTTACATACACATGCTCTATGGCACCCTTCAAATTCCTACAAGTTTTTGGAGCGTTGACGCTGTTAGCTTTCAAGTAACCGGACGTTGATTTTCTCCCATAGGTAATACATTAGAACTTCATGACGTCATAACTCAGCGAATAAACTACTTACCTTCAATTTGATTAGTGTTCCTGAAAGCCTAGGGACATGTCGCAAATAAACAAGTTGCAAGCAAACTGTGTAAAATTATTTGTTATAGATATAAGGCCAAGTGTAGAATATCGCGATGACGTCATGACGATAAAACTAAAAGAGCAATCCTCAATTTTCTTTGTTTTTTGAGAAGCCTGACTAAAAGTACCTGGTAAACGTCTATTACGAAAACCTCATTTCTTTAACCGTTACTGAGTTATATGAGCAAGTTTGAAGCTATTACGTAACGATGACGTCATAAAATCAAAATACAAAAAATCATTATGATTTCTGAAAAGCCCTTGGAAAACTACTGCCATGAAGTGTGCTTAGTTTTTTTCTACGCCCAACCGTTGTCGAGTTACTGCATTATTAGTTTGGGCGAAGCCGCCCAAACTATTCTTTTCCTTAAATACTTTCAACTATATTATTTTTAATCCTCTTCCACTTTTTAAAAATTGCGCCCCTATTTCTCCTAGAGTATTTGATGTATAGACACCAAACTTGGCCACATTATTCGATAGGCACCAGAAAGAAGTGCTATGTGTTTTATAACAGATCCGACTAACAGATTTTGAGGAATGCTGGGTAAAAGGTCCCATTTTTCCCAGTCATAATACATTATGCGATTTTCAAATCGCCATATCTCCCAGAGTTTTTATTCGATCCTCTCCAAATTTCACATGCCAACTCTCCAGGGTACCCTACAAAAATCTACAAGTTTACAGAACTTTAGCTTTAAAAACACCGGAAGTTGATTTTTCCCCATAGGTAATACATTGGACCTTCAGGACCTCATATCTCCTAGAGTTTTCAACCGATCCTCTCCATATTTTACATACACATGCTCTATGGCACCCTTCAAATTCCTACAAGTTTTTGGAGCGTTGACGCTGTTAGCTTTCAAGTAACCGGACGTTGATTTTCTCCCATAGGTAATACATTAGAACTTCATGACGTCATAACTCAGCGAATAAACTACTTACCTTCAATTTGATTAGTGTTCCTGAAAGCCTAGGGACATGTCGCAAATAAACAAGTTGCAAGCAAACTGTGTAAAATTATTTGTTATAGATATAAGGCCAAGTGTAGAATATCGCGATGACGTCATGACGATAAAACTAAAAGAGCAATCCTCAATTTTCTTTGTTTTTTGAGAAGCCTGACTAAAAGTACCTGGTAAACGTCTATTACGAAAACCTCATTTCTTTAACCGTTACTGAGTTATATGAGCAAGTTTGAAGCTATTACGTAACGATGACGTCATAAAATCAAAATACAAAAAATCATTATGATTTCTGAAAAGCCCTTGGAAAACTACTGCCATGAAGTGTGCTTAGTTTTTTTCTACGCCCAACCGTTGTCGAGTTACTGCATTATTAGTTTGGGCGAAGCCGCCCAAACTATTCTTTT
>OZ024917.1:781726-804226 GCA_964017125.1 Flabesymbios commensalis
TAGAGAGTGACATAGGATTTTGGTGGCCATCTTGGATTTTGTTGAAGAAGCTGAAAAATGCCAAAAAAAATTACCGGGCAAATTCCTTAGGGCTAATATGTATACTGCAAATATTCAGAAATAATCTGAGCATGGGTTTATAGCTAAATTAACAAATTTTGATCATAGCCAAAATGAACAAAACTGGAACATCCGCTAAAATTCTGAAAGGTAAAAACCAAACCAAACATGAAACAAATCCATGAGGTGCTTCAAGCTCTAGAGAGCAACATAGGATTTTGGCGGCCATCTTGAATTTTAATAAAGAAGCTAAAAAATGCAAAAAAAATTTTACAGAGCAAATTTCGTAGGGCCAATATGTATACTGCAAATATTTGAAATAATCCGAGTAGGGGTGTATGGCTATATTACCAAATTTTGATGATGGCCAAATCACTCAATCACTTAATCGCTCGCTCCCTCGCTCGCTCGCTCGCTCGCTCACTCACTCACTCACTCACTCACTCACTCACTCACTCACTCACTCACTCACTCACTCACTCACTCACTCACTCACTCACTCACTCACTCACTCACTCACTCACTCACTCACTCACTCACTCACCCACCTACACACACCAACATTTTTAATTTTGTGTTCATTAATTCGTTTATTTGCTCACTCACTCACTCACTCACTCACTCACTCACTCACTCACTCACTCACTCACTCACTCACTCACTCACTCACTCACTCACTCACTCACTCACTCACTCACTCACTCACTCACTCACTCACTCACTCACTCACTCACTCACTCACTCAGTCACTCACTCACTCACTCACTCACTCACTCACTCACTCACTCACTCACTCACTCACTCACTGTCTCACTCACTCACTCACTCACTCACTCACTCACTCACTCACTCACTCACTCACTCACTCACTCACTCACTCACTCACTCACTCACTCACTCACTCACTCACTCACTCACTCACTCACTCACTCACTCACTCACTCACTCACTCACTCACTCACTCACTCACTCACTCACTCACTCACTCACTCACTCACTCACTCACTCACTCACTCACTCACTCACTCACTCACTCACTCACTCACTCACTCACCCACTCACTCACTCACTCACTCACTCACTCACTCACTCACTCACTCACTCACTCACAACACAAACGAGTAGGCACTGCGCCTGCCTGGCAGATGACTGTCTATCTACTAAATGAAAGCAACATCATTAGACACAACATAAACGAGTAGGCACTGCGCCTGTCTGGCAGATGACTGGCTATCTACTAAATGAAAGGAACATCATTTGACACGACATAACAATGTAAAGTTTATGTTTCTCCAGAAAAAGGCATATACTTGTACAATTTCACTGACATCAATTAAATCCATCAATTCCACCAATAATTCTGAATTTTAGACAAATTACACAACCATAAACGTGGTCGATAATCTAACAGATTAACTAGCTGGTATATTACTCATATCGCATATTATTTCTCTAAACACTGCTTAGTTAAACCTTACTGGCTCGATCACAAATTGAATACTACCTTAGGGGTAACTGAAGTGTAGGGACTCTTCCCTGGTCTGGACGCTACCTGAACCTGAAGGACTCCTACGCTACATCCCAAGGGCAGACGTCAAACTTGCCGAGCATGGCCAGGCTCGACAAGCCTCCTAAATAATACAATATAATAATCAGCGTCATGAAATATACATAAGTCCTAGATAATTTCACCAAAAAATTATGGATAAAATATTAATAGCAATCGTCCGGTCAACTACCACACGAATAGGGAAGCGCCGCTATGATATTGATGTTCTCTTTATTATATGATACATTAGTTTACCAACAGCAGATTCATAACAAATTTGTAAAACGTCAGAATTATGATTAAATCATGATTCAGCTACTAATATGAATGAAATATGATACTACTATCTAAGTTCATAATAACAAAACTCATTATGAATAAATATATGTTATACTAGATTTGCCTGACATAGTACATTAATTATAGAGAAATACAGTACTGTCACCAATTTTTTATGTGAACCACGTGAAAATGTGATGTCAGAATCTCTCAGAGCCACTGAGCATACACAAAAGATAACATTTGCGCTGTATAACCATATTACCAAATTTTGATAATAGACAAAATGAGCAAAACTGAAATATCGGCTTAAATCCTAAAAAGTAGAATAATGTAAGTTTTTATTATCATAATCACACAAAAAAATAATCCACACACATCCAGGGTACGGTTATTCCTTTGAACCAAACATGAAACAAATCCATGAAGCAGTTCAAGCTCTAGAGAGTGACATAGGATTTTGGTGGCCATCTTGGATTTTGTTGAAGAAGCTGAAAAATGCCAAAAAAATTTACCGGGCAAATTCCTTAGGGACAATATGCATACTGCAAATATTTAGAAATAATCTGAGCAGGGGTGTATAGCTAAATTAACAAATTTTGATCATAGCCAAAATGAACAAAACTGAAACATCCGCTAAAATTCTGAAAGGTGAAAACCAAACCAAACATGAAACAAATCCATGAGGTGCTTCAAGCTCTAGAGAGCAACATAGGATTTTGGCGGCCATCTTGAATTTTAATGAAGAAGCTGATAAATGCAAAAAAAAAATTTACAGGGCAAATTTCGTAGGGCCAATATGTATACTGCAAATATTTGAAATAATCCGAGTAGGGGTGTATGGCTATATTACCAAATTTTGATGATGGCCAAAATGAGCAAAACAGAAATGTCCACTAAAATACTAAAACGTAAAAAACAAAGTTTTTATTATCAGAATCACACCAAAAGCTTTTCAGCTCACGGCCAGGGTAAGGTCTTTCCTTTAAACCAAGCATGAAACAAATCGATGAAGCAGTTCAAGCTCTAGCATGCGCCATAGGATTTTGGGGGCCATCTTAGATTTTGTTCAAGAAACTGAAAAACGAAAAAAAAAAATTACCAGGCAAATTTCCCAGGGCCCGTATGCATACTGCAAATATTTGGAAATAATCCGAGTAGGGTTTTTTGAGTGAGAGCAGAGACGAGTGGCGGCGGCGGCGGCGGCGGCGGGCGGACTCGGCAAAAACAATAAGTCTCCACCACCACATAGTGCGTGGAGACCTAATTAAAGCAGGATTATGCCCACTCACCCGGAGTACGGCTGATCAGCTTGATGGCCGCCGAGATCTGCCACGAAATAGGCAGGGCCCACACTGACACAGGCGCCGAGAGATTTCTAAACTCAGGAGGCAGCAGAAACGAAGAAACGAGGAGCTAACTGACACCTAGTGAATGAATATCGTTGCCTCGGAGCTAAAGGATCCTACCGAGGCGACGATATGAACATTAACGTTGCTATTATCCAATACATTGATAATAAAGTATTCTTCATCTGAACTCTGAGAAGGAACAATATGTCTTTTAAATTACCTGGGCCCGTACGATATATCGTAACTTGTACGAGAATACGGGCCCTGGGCTCGTCGGATGACATCAATTTTGGTCTTTTGTTTCGTGTGATTTCATTTTATTTTTATTTTTAGATTTTATTTATATCAACATTTCTAAGAATCCAGCGGTAACACAAACAAACTATTTGTACACATAAAGAATGATTGATTGTTACACAGTATTGAGTCACATGTTGATGCCGTCGGCTCACCGTTAGGCAATCAATCAGTGCAGGGGAATACCTCAATCCCTCACTTTTAAAACCAATTAACGTTGGTGCCTTTCAAAGTACTCAAAATTCCTGACGGTCCAAGACCTCTGTAATATCTTTTTGAGTGTTTGAATGTGTGAGCGTCAACATTCTGATGGATTACAATTTTTAGAAACATCCTTTGACAACGTGATTAGGTTTACCATAAAACCAGATTATGACAAATGTCAGTCATTGCATTTTTGTCATTTAGATTGACCCTTTGTCCAATGGGCGTGTCATAGGTGACAAGAAAAGGGAATGAGACACCAATTGGATTATTTCCTTCTAAAAATAGTTGTTTTCGCTTATAAATGACGTTGTAATTAAACTTGACTATTTTCCTATCGGGCATATAGTTCAAATGGACGGGCTCGATACCATTAAACTTGGCCAATTGGCATGCTGGAAATCTTTGCGAGGCATTCTGAACATTGCAAAAATACACTGGCAATATTTATGGGATGTTTGTGGCTGATGTAGTGACAAAAAGAAAGGGATTATCCCTATATGACCCTTTCAAAGAAAAAATCAATTAACATCAGACCCTTCAACTAGACCCTCAGCGGGAAGGTGAATGGTCAATTTAAATGGAATTTTAGTCATGGTTGTCTGAAAATGTATTAACATACCAAAATATACATTTATCGGGTACATATGTCTTATAAATAGAGGGTTGAGAAAGATAATATAGATTTAAGATGATATAAGCCTAATTAACACAAATCCAAAAAAAATAAGTTTGTAGTACTTGAGGCTGTCCCTTTAACCCTTAAAGTTATTTTTTATAAAAACCTTGAAGACCGAAGGTTTTTTTTCAATTTGAAATCATCATAAATGTCCTAGTTAGCTCTTTCTGATTCATTTGAATACCTATGGTATGGGCCTACGACAATTGTAAATATTTTTACTCTTAGTGTGGGGATCGACTTCAGTCGTCAGAATCTGACGTCTACAGATGTCTGATTCTGACGACTAAAGTTAGTCCCCACACTGTAATGGTTAACGTCTGAATCTGACGTATGTAGACGTCACATTCTGCATTCTCATTCATCAGATCCACTATCCTTCCACTAGGGTCAGCTAGTGGCTCTGATTGATAGCACTGTAAATATGTTCTGTAGACGTATTCATGAATTTGACCTGATTTTGTATCTGGCCAATAAGGCAATACCTGACAAAATGGTGTCCTTGACATTCTAAACCACATGGTCAGGCCAAGGAATACATGTGTAGCCGGGCACGCGACTATTTTTACGAAATTAACAGCTTCTTTTAACCTCTTTAACAGAGTGTGGGGTGGACCAGGCAGGGGTTTAACTACATTACTATATCTAAAATGTTATATTTGGTGTTCAACTTGGCCTGACATCTTGTGGATATTTAGTCCTGACACGTGCTCCTGTCAATATTGTCTGATGAGATACTACAGTGTACTACTAGTATAGCCTTATTATATAAATTAATATACACATGGTCAATGTTGCTTTTATGCTGGGCCAGAGTCGTAGTCAATTGACATACATCAATCCAGCTTTGTCAAGCCTACAGCGTAATCAGGATAGGTCTACACCGGCCAAATGTTTTCTTAATGTTGGGCCTGCGTCGCAAACGATGGACCAACGTCAAGCCAATATTGGATCAGTGTGTCGTACTGACTGAGATTTCAAATCAGTAAGAACGATGAGCGCTGGGTTCATGTTAATCCACAATCTGAGATGCTGTCCCAACATTAAACAAAGAGTGGTTGTTATCATCACTTTGAACATTTTGCTGATATCCTTGTCTCTCACAAAATTAAGTCTACAACAACACAAGTAAAAAGACGCACATCCAATGTTGCTTTTATGCTGGGCCTTTATTGTATAGGATGAACTAACTATAATACAACACAGGTTGATTGCGTGTACTGGTCATAATAATACTAGGCATATAATGACAACCTTAGCCCAGTATAGGGGAGACATAACTATATACACTTGTCTCTCATAGGTGCAAGGAATCCTCGAGCTTGACATAGTTTCAGGGTCAGGTGTGGGTCACGGTACACAAGATTTTGTGTACGAGAAGAGATTTTCAAAGCACTGTAGCAGGGCCACCTAGCTGTGCTAGTGTGGCCCTAAGAAGGAGGCTGCATATTCTGATGTATAAAGACGGTCCAAGCGCTGAAAGAATTAAAATATTTCTATTGGCCGAGACCCATAACATAGGTATTAAAATGAAGCGAAAAGAGATAACTAAGACATTTATAGGCCGAGACCCATAACATAGGTATTAAAATGAAGCGAAAAGAGATAACTAAGACATTTATAGGCCGAGACCCATAACATAGGTATTAAAATGAAGCGAAAAGAGATAACTAAGACATTTATAGGCCGAGACCCATGACATAGGTATTAAAATGAAGCGAAAAGAGATAACTAAGACATTTATAGGCCGAGACCCATAACATAGGTATTAAAATGAAGCGAAAAGAGATAACTAAGACATTTATAGGCCGAGACCCATAACATAGGTATTCAAATGAAGCGAAAAGAGATAACTAAGACATTTATAATGATTTCAAGTTGAAAAAAACCTTTTGTTTCCATGGTTTATGTAAAAATATGTTAGCGTTGTAGGAGTTTTGTATAATGGCCGAGATCAGTCCATCACTAAGGAAGGCATGGGGCATTTTTTTCTTAACCTTTATAGCACTGAGCAAAGGAATTTAAATTTTCAGCCACTTGAAGTTGCGTGATCCACAACTTCAAGTGACTGAAAATTTGTGTTATTTGTGAAATTTAAGTCCCAATAAATATCAGCGTTTCATATTTTATTTGCAGCAACTTGTTATCAGGGGTCATACAGGTGCTAATAGAAACACAGAATGTCCACTGTAGTCGACATCATTGTGCAATTTTTCTTAAGATGTTTTGTCATTTGTAGTAACCAGTTGCATAAATGTAACCGAGCTGGATTCTTATATATAGGTTCAGTGACAACACAATACATTAGAGGTCCACCATTCAATTACTAGAGTAGATTTTTTTAGGTGGACACATTATGATTTATTTCACTTCCTATTTACATGCAAAAAATTCACACTCTGCCTAAAACAAAATAATTATTTCACTTACTTAGAATTTTTTTTTAATCTACAAAGGTGGATCCAAGGTTAGTAATGTGTTACTTTGTAGTGTCCCAATGTATATTTCATTGTTTTAGATTGAACAGATCGGGCTTTTTAGAATATTAAAATAAATTTGCGAATGTTGAATGTTGAATATTGAACCAACTTTACACTTCCTCAATCTGAATGTAGAATATTGAGCCAAAGTCACGCAGCTTATTCTATTAGACAAATGCACAGTCAGATCAGCCCTAGCTCACGAAAATATTCAGCGGCGGTCTATGTCAATGAGAATATTTTTTTTTCTATTTCAGATATGCTGTTTCACATTAAGGTGTACAGGGCAAGGTAAGTTGAATATATTGTGATGTTTGATGTAGCATATAGAAGGGGGGACTACTAACGTAGGATTATAACTAGTAAACTTTCTGGTCACTACCTGTCTGTTAAGTAGACAATAAGGCCACTAAGTGTATCGGTTATAGTAGACATTGAGGCCACTACATGTGTCTGTTATAGTAGACATTCAGGCCACTCCATGTGTCTGTTATAGTAGACATTCAGGCCACTACGAATGTCTGTTATAGTAGACATTCAGGCCACTACGTGTGTCTGTTACAGTAGACATTCAGGCCACTACGTGTGTCTGTTATAGTAGACATTCAGGCCACTGCGTGTGTGTGTTATAGTAGATATTCAGGCCACTACATGTGTCTGTTATAGTAGACATTCAGGCCACTACGTGTGTCTGTTATAGTAGATATTCATTCCACTATGTGTGTCTGTTATAGTAGACATTCATTCCACTATGTGTGTCTGTTATAGTAGACATTCAGGCCACTACGTGTGTCTGTTATAGTAGACATTCAGACCACTACGTGTGTCTGTTACAGCAGACATTCAGGCCACTACGTGTGTCTGTTATAGTAGACATTCAGGCCACTACGTGTGTCTGTTATAGTAGATATTCAGGCCACTACGTATGTCTGTTATAGTAGACATTCAGGCCACTACGTTTGTGTGGTATAGTAGACATTTAGACCACTATATGTGTCTGTTATAATAGACATTCAGGCCACTACGTGTGTGTCTTTTATAGTAGACATTCAGACCACTACATGTGTCTGTTATAGTGGACATTTAGGGAAATACGTGTGTCTGTTATAGTAGACGTTCAGGCCACTATGTTTGTCTGTTATAGTAGACATTCAGGCCACTACGTGTGTCTGTTATAGTAGACATTCAGGCCGCTACGTGTGTTTGTTATAGTAGACATCCAGGCCACTATGTGTGTCTGTTATAGTAGACATCCAGGCCACTACGTGTGTCTGTTATAGTAGACATTCAGGCCACTACGTGTGTTTGTTATAGTAGACATCCAGGCCACTATGTGTGTCTGTTATAGTAGACATCCAGGCCACTACGTGTGTCTGTTATAGTAGACATTCAGGCCACTACGTGTGTTTGTTATAGTAGACATTCAGGTCACTACGTGTTTTTGTTATAGTAGACATTCAGGCCACTACGTGTGTGTTATAGTAGACATTTAGACTACTGTGTGTCTGTTATAGTAGACATTCAGGCCACTACGTGTGTCTGTTATAGTAGAAATTCAGGCCACCACGTGTGTCTGCTATGGTAGACATTCAGGCCACTATGTGTGTGACTGCCATAGTAGACATTCAGGCCACTATGTGTGACTGTTATAATAGATGTTCAGGCCAATACGCGTGTGTCTGTCATGGTGGACATTCAGGCCACTACGTGCGTGTCTGTTATAGTAGACCTTTCTGACCACTACGTGTGTTTCTGTTATAGTAGACATTCAGGCCACTACCTGTCTGCTATAGTAGACATTAAGGCCACTACGGGTGTGTCTGTTATAATAGACGTTCAGACTACTATGTTTTTCTGTTGTAGTAGACATTAAGGCCATTACGTGTGTCCGTTATAGTAAACATTCACGCCACTACGTGTGTGTCTGTTATAGTAGTCATAAAGGTCACTACGTGTTTCTGTTATAGTTGACATTCAGGCTACTACGTTTGTGTCTGTTATAGTAGACATAAAGGCCACTACGTATGTCTGTTATAGTGGACATTCAGGCCACTACGTGTGTGTCTGTTATAGTAGTCATAAAGGCCACTACGTATGTCTGTTATAGTGGACATTCAGGCCACTACGTGTGTGTCTGTTATAGTAGACATTCAGGCTACTACGTGTGTCTGTTATAGTAGACATTCAGGTCACTACATGTGTCTGTTAAAGTAGACATTCAGGCTACTACGTGTGTCTGTTATAGTAGACATTCAGGCCACTACATGTGACTGTTATAGTAGATATTCAGGCCACTACATGTGTGTCTGTTATATCAGACATTCAGGCCACTACGTGAGACTGTTATAGTAGACATAAAGGCCACTACGTGTGTCTGTTATAGTAGACATTCAGGCCACTGTGTGTCTGTTATAGTAGACATTCAGGTCACTACGTGTGTCTGTTATAGTAGACATTCAGGCCACTACGTGTGACTGTTATGGTAGACATTCAGGCCACTATGTGTGACTGTTATAGTAGACATTCAGGCCACTATGTGTGTCTGTTACAGCAGACATTCAGGCCACTACGTATGTGTGTTATAGTAGACATTCAGGCCACTACATGTGTCTGTTATAGTAGACATTCAGGCCACTACGTATGTCTGTTATAGTACACATTCAGGCCTCTGTGTGTCTGTTATAGTGGACATTCAGGCCACTACGTGTGTCTGTTATAGTTGACATTCAGGCCACTACGTGTGTGTCTGTTATAGTAGACATTCAGGCCACTACGTGTGTCTGTTATGGTAGACATTCACGCCACTATGTGTCACTGTTATAGTAGACATTCAGGCCACTACGTGTGTCTGTTATGGTAGACATTCAGGCCACTATGTGTGACTGTTATAGTAGACATTCAGGCCACTATGTGTGTCTGTTACAGCAGACATTCAGGCCACTACGTATGTGTGTTATAGTAGACATTCAGGCCACTACATGTGTCTGTTATAGTAGACATTCAGGCCACTACGTATGTCTGTTATAGTACACATTCAGGCCTCTGTGTGTCTGTTATAGTGGACATTCAGGCCACTACGTGTGTCTGTTATAGTTGACATTCAGGCCACTACGTGTGTGTCTGTTATAGTAGACATTCAGGCCACTACGTGTGTCTGTTATGGTAGACATTCACGCCACTATGTGTCACTGTTATAGTAGACATTCAGGCCACTACGTGTGTCTGTTATGGTAGACATTCAGGCCACTATGTGTGACTGTTATAGTAGACATTCAGGCCACTACATGTGTGTGTTATAGTTGACATTCAGGCTACTACGTGTGTGTCTGTTATAGTAGACATTCAGACCACTATGTGTGTCTGTTATAGTAGACATTCAGGCCACTACATGTGTGTCTGTTATATCAGACATTCAGGCCACTACGTGTGTGTGTTATAGTAGACATTCATGCCACTACGTGTGTCTGTTATGGTAGACATTCAGGCCACTATGTGTGACTGTTATAGTAGACATTCAGGCCACTATGTGTGTGTTATAGTACACATTCAGGCCACTACGTGTGTCTGTTATAGTAGACATTCAGGCCACTACATGTGTCTGTTATGGTAGACATTCAGGCCACTATGTGTGTCTGTTATGGTAGACATTCAGGCCACTATGTGTGACTGTTATAGTAGACATTCAGGCCACTACGTGTGTGTGTTATAGTAGACATTCATGCCACTACGTGTGTCTGTTATAGTTGACATTCAGGCTACTACGTGTGTGTCTGTTATAGTAGACATTCAGGCCACTACGTGTCTGTTATAGTAGACATTCAGGCCACTACGTATGTCTGTTATAGTAGACATTCAGGCCACTACGTGTGTGTCTGTTATGGTAGACATTCACGCCACTACGTGTGTCTGTTATGGTAGACATTCAGGCCACTATGTGTGACTGTTATAGTAGACATTCAGGCCACTACATGTGTGTGTTATAGTAGACATTCAGGCCACTACGTGTGTCTGTTATAGTAGAAATTCAGGCCACTACGTGTGTCTGTTATAGTAGAAATTCAGGCCACTACATGTGTCTGTTATAGTAGACATTCAGGCAACTACGTGTGTCTGTTATAGTAAACATTCAGGCCACTACGTATGTCTGTTATAGCAGACGTTAAGGTCACTACGTGTGTATCTGTTATAGTAGACATTCAGGCCACTACGTGTGACTGTTATAGTAGACATTCAGGCCACTACATGTGTGTGTTATAGTAGACATTCAGGCCACTACGTGTGTCTGTTATAGTCGACATTCAGGCCACTACATGTGTCTGTTATAGTAGACATTCAGGCCACTACGTATGTCTGTTATAGTAGACATTCAGGCCACTACGTGTGTGTCTGTTATAGTAGACATTCAGGCCACTACGTGTGTCTGTTATGGTAGACATTCAGGCCACTATGTGTGACTGTTATAGTAGACATTCAGGCCACTATGTGTGTCTGTTACAGCAGACATTCAGGCCACTACGTAAGTGTGTTATAGTAGACATTCAGGCCACTACATGTGTCTGTTATAGTAGACATTCAGGCCACTACGTATGTCTGTTATAGTACACATTCAGGCCTCTGTGTGTCTGTTATAGTGGACATTCAGGCCACTACGTGTGTCTGTTATAGTTGACATTCAGGCCACTACGTGTGTGTCTGTTATAGTAGACATTCAGGCCACTACGTGTGTCTGTTATGGTAGACATTCACGCCACTATGTGTGACTGTTATAGTAGACATTCAGGCCACTACGTGTGTCTGTTATGGTAGACATTCAGGCCACTATGTGTGACTGTTATAGTAGACATTCAGGCCACTATGTGTGTCTGTTACAGCAGACATTCAGGCCACTACGTATGTGTGTTATAGTAGACATTCAGGCCACTACATGTGTCTGTTATAGTAGACATTCAGGCCACTACGTATGTCTGTTATAGTACACATTCAGGCCTCTGTGTGTCTGTTATAGTGGACATTTAGGCCACTACGTGTGTCTGTTATAGTTGACATTCAGGCCACTACGTGTGTGTCTGTTATAGTAGACATTCAGGCCACTACGTGTGTCTGTTATGGTAGACATTCACGCCACTATGTGTGACTGTTATAGTAGACATTCAGGCCACTATGTGTGACTGTTATAGTAGACATTCAGGCCACTACATGTGTGTGTTATAGTTGACATTCAGGCTACTACGTGTGTGTCTGTTATAGTAGACATTCAGACCACTATGTGTGTCTG
This sequence comes from Flabesymbios commensalis, assembly GCA_964017125.1. Lineage (NCBI taxonomy): Eukaryota > Metazoa > Annelida > Polychaeta > Terebellida > Flabelligeridae > Flabesymbios > Flabesymbios commensalis. The sequence goes on from OZ024917.1 coordinate 793,902, forward strand.
TTATAGTAGACATTCAGGCCACTACATGTGTGTCTGTTATATCAGACATTCAGGCCACTACGTGTGTGTGTTATAGTAGACATTCATGCCACTACGTGTGTCTGTTATGGTAGACATTCAGGCCACTATGTGTGACTGTTATAGTAGACATTCAGGCCACTATGTGTGTGTCATAGTAGACATTCAGGCCACTACGTGTGTCTGTTATAGTAGACATTCAGGCCACTACATGTGTCTGTTATGGTAGACATTCAGGCCACTATGTGTGTCTGTTATGGTAGACATTCAGGCCACTATGTGTGACTGTTATAGTAGACATTCAGGCCACTACGTGTGTGTGTTATAGTAGACATTCATGCCACTACGTGTGTCTGTTATAGTTGACATTCAGGCTACTACGTGTGTGTCTGTTATAGTAGACATTCAGGCCACTACGTGTCTGTTATAGTAGACATTCAGGCCACTACGTATGTCTGTTATAGTAGACATTCAGGCCACTACGTGTGTGTCTGTTATGGTAGACATTCACGCCACCACGTGTGTCTGTTATGGTAGACATTCAGGCCACTATGTGTGACTGTTATAGTAGACATTCAGGCCACTACATGTGTGTGTTATAGTAGACATTCAGGCCACTACGTGTGTCTGTTATAGTAGAAATTCAGGCCACTACGTGTGTCTGTTATAGTAGAAATTCAGGCCACTACATGTGTCTGTTATAGTAGACATTCAGGCAACTACGTGTGTCTGTTATAGTAAACATTCAGGCCACTACGTATGTCTGTTATAGCAGACGTTAAGGTCACTACGTGTGTATCTGTTATAGTAGACATTCAGGCCACTACGTGAGTCTGTTAGAGTAGACATTCAGGTCACTACGTGTGTCTGTTATAGTAGACATGCAGGCCACTACGTGTGTCTGTTATAGTAGACATTCAGGCCACTACGTTTGTGTGTTATCGTAGACATCCAGGTCACTACGTTTGTGTGTTATCGTAGACATCCAGGTCACTACGTTTGTGTGGTATAGTAGACATTTAGACCACTTCGTGTGTCTGTTATAGTAGACATTCAGGCCACTACGTGTCTGTTATAGTAGACATTCAGTCCACTATGTGTCTGTTATTGTAGACATTCATTCCACTATGTGTGTCTGTTATAGTAGACGTTAAGGTCACTACGTGTGTATCTGTTATAGTAGACATTCAGGCCACTACGTTTGTGTGGTATAGTAGACATTTAGACCACTACATGTGTCTGTTATAATAGACATTCAGGCCACTACATGTGTCTGTTATAGTGGACATTTAGGCCACTATGTGAGTGTCTGTTATAGTAGACATTCAGGCCACTATTTTTGTCTGTTATAGTGGACATCCAGGCTACTACGTGTGACTGTCATAGTAGATATTCAGGCCACTAGCTGTCTGTTATAGTAGACATTTAGACCACTACATGTGTCTGTTATAGTAGACATTCAGGCCACTACGTGTGTGTCTGTTATGGTAGACATTCAGGACACTATCTGTCTGTTACAGTAGGTATTCAGGCCACTACGTGTGTGACTGCCATAGTAGACATTCAGGCCACTACGTGTGACTGTTATAATAGATGTTCAGGCCACTACGTGTGACTGTTATAATAGATGTTCAGGCCACTACGCGTGTGTCTGTCATGGTGGACATTCAGGCCACTACGTGTGTGTCGTTTATAGTAAAAACTCAGACCACTACCTGTCTTTAACAGTAGACATTAAGCCCACTACGGGTGTGTCTGTTATAGTAGACGTTCAGACCACTATGTTTTTCTGTTATAGTGGACATTAAGGCCACTACGTGTGTCCGTTATAGTAAATATTCAGGCCACTACGTGTGTGTCTGTTATAGCAGACATTCAGGCCACTACGTGTGTGTTATATTAGACATTTAGGCCACTACTTGTTTGTTATAGTAGACATTTGAGCCACTACGTGTGACTGTTATAATAGACATTCAGGCCACTACGTTGTGTCTGTTATAGCAGACATTCAGGCCACTACGTGTGTGTTATAGTAGACATTCAGGCAACTACGTGTTTGTTATAGTAGACATTCGGGCCACTACGTGTTTGTTATAGTAGACATTTGGGCCACTAAGTGTGTCTGTTAGAGTAGACATTCAGGCCACTACGTGTGTTTGTTATAGTAGACATTCAGGCCACTACATGTGTCTGTTGTAGTAGACATTCAGGCCACTACGTGTGTCTGTTATAGTAGACATTCAGGCCACTACGTGTGACTGTTATAGTAGACATTCAGGCCACTACATGTGTCTGTTATAGTAGACATTCAGGCCACTACGTGTGTCTGTTATAGTCGACATTCAGGCCACTACGTGTGACTGTTATAGTAGAAATTCAAGCCACTACGTGTATGTGATAGTAGACATTTGGGCCACTACGTGTGACTGTTATAGTAGACATTCAGTCGACTACGTGTCTGTTATAGTGGACATTCAGGCCGCTACGTGTGTCTGTTATAGTAGACATTCAGGCCACTACGTGTGTTTGTTATAGTAGACATCCAGGCCACTACGTGTGTTGTTATAGTAGACATTCAGGCCACTACGTGTGTTTGTTATAGTAGACATTCAAGCCACTACGTGTTTGTTATAGTAGACATTTGGGCCACTACGTGTGACTGTTATAGTGGACATTCAGTCCACTACGTGTCTGTTATAGTGGACATTCAGGCCACTACGTGCGTCTGTTATAGTAGACATTCAGGCCACTACGTGTGTTTGTTATAGTAGACATTCAGGCCACTACGTGTCTGTTATAGTGGACATTCAGGCCACTATGTGTGTCTGTTATAGTAGACATTCAGGACACTACGTGTTTTTGTTATAGTAGACATTCAGGCCACTACGTCTGTCTTTTATATTAGCCATTCAGACCACTACATGTGTTGTTATAGTAGACATTCAGGCCACTACGTGTGTTTGTTATAGTAGACATTCAGGCCACTACGTGTGTTTGTTATAGTAGACATTCAGGCCACTACGTGTGTTTGTTATAGTAGACATTTGGGCCACCACATGTGACTGTTATAGTAGACATTCAGTCCACTACGTGTCTGTTACAGTAGCCATTCAGGCCACTACATGTGTTGTTATAGTAGATATTCAGGCCACTACGTGTGCTTGTTATAGTAGACATTCAGGCCACTACGTGTCTGTTATAGTAGACATTCATGCCACTACGTGTGTCTGTTATAGTAGACATTCAGGCCACTACGTGTGTGTCTGTTATAGTAGACATTCGAGCCAATACGTGTGTTTGTTATGGTAGACATTCAGGCCACTACGTGTGTTTGTTATAGTAGACATTCAGGTCACTACGTGACTGTTATAGTGGGCATTCAGGCCACTATGTGTGTCTGTTATAGTAGACATTCAGGCCACTACGTGTGTGTCTGTTATAGTAGACATTCAGGCCACTACGTGTGTTTGTTATAGTAGCCATTCAGACTACTACGTGTGTGTCTGTTACAGTAGACATTCAGGCCACTACGTGTGTTTGTTATAGTGGACATTCAGGCCACTACGTGTGTTTGTTATAGTAGACATCCAGGCCACTACGTGTGTTTGTTATAGTAGACATTTGGGCCACTACATGTGACTGTTATAGTAGACATTCAGTCCACTACGTGTCTGTTATAGTGGACATTCAGGCCACTACGTGCGTCTGTTATAGTAGACATTCAGGCCACTACGTGTGTTTGTTATAGTAGACATTCAGGCCACTACGTGTGTTTGTTATAGTAGACATTTGGGCCACTACATGTGACTGTTATAGTAGACATTCAGTCCACTACGTGTCTGTTATAGTGGACATTCAGGCCACAACGTGCGTCTGTTATAGTAGACATTCAGGCCACTACGCGTGTCTGTTATAGTAGACATTCAGGACACTACGTGTTTTTGTTATAGTAGACATTCAGGCCACTACGTCTGTCTTTTATATTAGCCATTCAGACCACTACATGTGTTGTTATAGTAGACATTCAGGCCACTACGTGTGTTTGTTATAGTAGACATTCAGGCCACTACGTGTGTTTGTTATAGTAGACATTCAGGCCACTACGTGTGTTTGTTATAGTAGACATTTGGGCCACCACATGTGACTGTTATAGTAGACATTCAGTCCACTACGTGTCTGTTACAGTAGCCATTCAGGCCACTACATGTGTTGTTATAGTAGACATTCAGGCCACTACGTGTGCTTGTTATAGTAGACATTCAGGCCACTACGTGTCTGTTATAGTAGACATTCATGCCACTACGTGCTTCTGTTATAGTAGACATTCAGGTCACTACGTGTGTGTCTGTTATAGTAGACATTCAGGCCAATACTTGTGTTTGTTATAGTAGACATTCAGGCCACTACGTGTGTTTGTTATAGTAGACATTCAGGTCACTACGTGACTGCTATAGTGGACATTCAGGCCACTATGTGTGTCTGTTATAGTAGACATTCAGGTCACTACGTGTGTGTCTGTTACAGTAGACATTTAGGCCACTACGTGTGTTTGTTATAGTGGACATTCAGGCCACTACGTGTGTTTGTTATAGTAGACATTCAGGTCACTACGTATGTGTCTTGTGTTTGCTGGGGTGTTGTGTTTGCTGGGGTGTTGTGTTTGTTGGGGTCTTGTATTTGTTTGTTTGTTGGGGCTTGTGTTTGTTGGGTTCTTGTGTTTGCTGAGGTCTTGTGTTTGCTGGGGTCTTGTGTTTGTTGGGGTCTTGTGTTTGTTGGGGTCGTGTGTGTGCTGGGGCGTGTGTTTGTTGGGGCTTTGTGTTTATTAAGGTATTGTGTTTGCTGGGGTTTTGTGTATGTTCGTTGGGGTCTTGTGTTTGTTGGGGTCTTGTGTTTGTTGGGGTCTTGTGTTTGTTGCGGTCTTGTGTTTGTTGGGGTCTTGTGTTTGCTGGGGTCTTGTGTTTTTTGGGTTCTTGTGTTTGTTGGGGTGCTGTGTTTGTTGGGGTCTTGTGTTTCTTGGGATCTTGTGTTTGCTGGGGGCTTGTTTTTGCTGGGGTCTTGTGTTTGTTGCGGTCTTGTGTTTGTTAGGGTCTTGTGTTTGCTGGGGTCTTGTGTTTTTTGGGTTCTTGTGTTTGTTGGGGTGCTGTGTTTGTTGGGGTCTTGTGTTTCTTGGGATCTTGTGTTTGCTGGGGGCTTGTTTTTGCTGGGGTATTGTGTTTGTTGGATCTTGTGTGTGTTCGTTGGGGTCTTGTGTTTGTTGGGGTTTTGTGTTTGCTGAGTTCTTGTGTGTGTCTGTTGGGGTATTGTGTTTGTTGGGGTCTTGTGTTTGCTGGGGTTTTGTGTTTGTTGGGACCTTGTGCTTGTTGGGGCTTTGTGTTTGCTGGGGTGTTGTGTTTGTTGGGGTCTTGTGTTTGTTTGTTTGTTGGGGCTTGTGTTTGTTGGGTTCTTGTGTTTGCTGGGGTCTTGTGTTTGTTGGTGTCTTGTGTTTGCTGGGGTCTTGTGTTTGTTGGGGTCTTGTGTTTGTTGGGGTCTTGTATTTGTTGGGGTCTTGTGTTTGTTGGGGTCTTGTGTTTCTGGAGTCTTCTGTTTGCTGGAGTCTTGTGTTTGCTGGGGTCTTGTGTTTGTTGGGGGCTTGTGCTTGTTGTGGTCTTGTGTTTGTTTGCTGGGGTATTGTGTTTGTTGGGGTCTCGTGTTTGTTGGTGTCTTGTGTTTGTTGGGGTATTGTGTTTGTTGGGGTCTTGTATTTGCTGGGGTCTTGTGTTCGTCGGGGTCTTGTGTTCGTTGGGATCTTGTGTTTGTTGGGTTCTTGTGTTCGTTGAGCCTTGTATATGCTGGGGTTTTGCGTTTGCTGGGGTCTTGTGTTCATTGGGTTTTTGTGTTTCTGTGGTCTTGTGCTTGTTGGGATCTTGTGTTTGCTGGTGACTTGTGTTTGTCAGGGTCTTGTGTTTGTTGGGGTTTTGTGTTTGTTGTGGTCTTGTGTTTGCTGGGGTCTTGTGTTTGTTGGATTCTTGTGTTTGTTGGGGTCTTGTGTGTGTTTGTTGGGGTCTTGTGATTGTTTGGGTCTTGTGTTTGCTGGGTTCTTGTGTTTGCTGGGGTATTGTGTTTGTTGGGGTCTTGTGTTTGATGGGGTCTTGTGTTTGTTGGATTCTTGTGTTTGTTGGGGTCTTGTGTTTGTTTGGGTCTTGTGTTTTTGGGGGTGTTGTGTTTTGTTTGGGTCTTGTGTGATTTTGTTGGGGTGTTGTGTTTGTTGGGGTCTGGTGTTTGTCGGGGTCTTGTGTGTGCTTGTTGGGGTGGTGTGTTTGTTGGGGTCTTGTGTTTTTTTAGGTCTTGTGTTTGCTGGGGTCTTGTGTGTGTTGGGGTGTTGTATTTGTTTGGGTCTTGTGTGTGTTGGGGACTTGTGAGTGTTTGTTGGGGTGTTGTATTTGTTGGGGTGTTGTGTTTGTTGGGGTGTTGTGTTTGTTGGGGTGTTGTGTTTGTTGTGGTCTTGTGTTTGCTGGGGTCTTGTGTTCGTCGGGGTCTTGTGTTTGTTGGGGTCTTGTGTTTGTTGGGTTCTAGTGCTCATTGAGCCTTGTTTATGCTGGGGTCTTGCGTTTGCTGGAGTCTTGTGTGTGCTGGGGCCTTGTGTTTGTTGGGGTCTTGTGTTTGCTGGGGTCTTGTGTGTGTATGTTGGGTTTTTTTGTTTGCTGGGGTCTTGTGTTTGTTGGGGTATTATGTTTGTTGTGGTCTTGTGTTTGTTGGGGTCTTGTGTTGTTTTGTTTGGGTCTTGTGTTTGTTGGGGTCGTGTGTTTGTTGGGGGTCTTGTGTTTGTTGTGGTCTTTTGTTTGTTGGGGTCTTGTGTTTGTTGAGGTCTTGTGTTTGTTGGGGTCTTGAGTTTGTTGGGGTCTTGTGTTTGTTTGTTGGGGTCTTGTGTTTTTTGGGGTCTTGAGTTTGCTTGTTGGAGTCTCCTGTTTGCTGGAGTCTTGTGTTTGTTGGGGTCTTGTGTTTGCTTGGTCTTGTGTTTGTTGGGGTATTATGTTTGTAGGTTTTTTGTGTTTCTGGGGTCTTGTGTTTGTTAGGGTCTTGTATTTGTTGGGCTTTTGTGTTTGTTGGGGTCTTGTGTGTGTTTGTTGGGGTCTTGTGTTTGTTTGGGGTCTTGTGTGTGTTTCTTGGGGTCTTGTGTCTGTTTGGGTTTTGTGTTTGCTGAGGTCTTGTGTTTGTTGAGGTATTGTGTTTATTGGGGTCTTATGTTTTGTTTTGGTCTTGTGTGTGTTTGTTGGGGTCTTGTGTTTGTTTAGGTCTTGTGTTTGCTGGGGTCTTGTGTTTGTTGGGGTATTGTGTTTGTTGTGGTCTTGTGTTTGTTGGGGTCTTGTGTTTCGTTTGGGTCCTGTGTGTGTTTGTTGGGGTCTTGTGTTTGTTGGAGTCGTATGTATGCTGGGGTCTTTTGTTTGCTGGGGTCTTGTGTTTGTTGGGTTCTTGTGGTATTTAGGGTCTTGTGTATGCTAGGGTCTTGTGTTTGATGGGGTCTTCTGTTTGCTGGGGTCTTGTGTTTGTTGGGTTCTTGTGGTATTTAGGGTCTTGTGTATGCTGGGGTCTTGTGTTTGATGGGGTCTTGTGTGTGTTGGGGACTTGTGTTTGTTGGGGTTTGTGTTTGCCGGGGTCTTGTGTTTGATGGGATCTTGTGTTTGCTGGGGTATTGTGTTGGCTGGGGTCTTGTGTTTGATGGGATCTTGTGTTTGTTGGGGTCTTGTGTTTGCTGGGGTCTTGTGTTTGTTGGGTTCTTGTGGTATTTAGAGTCTTGTGTATGCTGGGGTCTTGTGTTTGATGGGGTCTTGTGTTTGCTGGTGTCTTGTGTTTGTTGGGGTCTTGTGTTTGCTGGGGTCTTGTGTTTGCTGGGTTCTCGTGTTTGTTGGGGTCTTGTGTTTGCTGGGGTCTTATGTTTGCTGGGTTCTTGTGTTTGCTGGGGTGTTGTGTTTGCTGGGTTTTTGTGTTCGCCGAAGTTTTGTGTTTGTTGGGGTCTTGTGCCTGCTGGGGTCGTGTGCTTGTTGGGGTCTTGTGTGTTAGGGTATTGTGTTTGTTGGGGTGTGGTGTATGTTGGGGTCTTGTGTTTGTTGGGGTCTTGTGTTTGCTGGGGTTTTTTTGTTATAAAAAATTGTATATTATTAGTATTAAAATTATATTGTTCAAATCGTGTATGTTTTATGACTTGAAATATATATATTCAAAGAAAATTAAATTTTCTAAGTATTTATCCAGTTGTGATCATATTTCAGTGCCACCGCAGGTGAACGGATTCACTGTGATGCTATCAGGACAAAGAGCCACTTTTTCCTGGGAACGCAATCTAGCATATGGCAACTATATTTTGTACTATGAAATCCATAACGGAGCTGCTGAGTTTTATGAGGAGACAAAAGTATCATTAAAAAGAACTATTAATTTGTACAATGCTAAAACTAGTTTTACCGTATCCAATTTAGCCCATGGTGCAAGTTACAGTGCCACTATTTACCAGAAGTATCTGAACCTGAAAGGGTTGTCCACTGGTTTCTCTTTCCCAGTAGGTAAGTATTCTCTCTTTTAATAATGGTATTAGTTTAGTGAGTGAGTGAGTGAGTGAGTGAGTGAGTGGGTGAGTGAGTGAGTGAGTGAGTGAGTGAGTGAGTGAGTGAGTGAGTGAGTGAGTGAGTGGGTGAGTGAGTGAGTGAGTGAGTGAGTGACTGAGTGAGTGAGTGAGTGAGTGAGTGAGTGAGTGAGTGAGTGAGTGAGTGAGTGAGTGAGCGAGCGAGCGAGCGAGCGAGCGAGCGAGTGAGTGAGTGAGTGAGTGAGTGAGTGAGTGAGTGAGTGAGTGAGTGAGTGAGTGAGTGAGTGAGTGAGTGAGTGGGTGGGTGAGTGAGTGAGTGAGTGAGTGAGTGAGTGAGTGAGTGAGTGAGTGAGTGAGTGAGTGAGTGAGTGAGTGAGTGAGTGAGTGAGTGAGTGAGTGAGTGAGTGAGTGAGTGAGTGAGTGAGTGAGTGAGTGAGTGAGTGAGTGAGTGAGTGAGTGAGTGAGTGAGTGAGTGAGTGAGTGAGTGAGTGAGTGAGTGAGTGAGTGAGTGAGTGAGTGAGTGAGTGAGTGAGTGAGTGAGTGAGTGAGTGAGTGAGTGAGTGAGAACAACTGTAGATCAGTTCAGAATCATCAACAGAAAAAATATAGCAAATTAAAAAAAAATCAAATGGTCGAAGGATACCCAATTTGTATATATTCAAGATGGCTGCCACTCTCTTAGTGTACCATGATTTGTATATATGATTTTTCAATAAATAAAGCTAGGAACAAGTGGAATATCTCTTTTTGTGTATTTTTAACTGAAAAATCTATTTTTTGTATTGATATGATGATCATCATAATAATACCAAAACTAGATTGTGAAAAATGCTCAAGTATTCTAACGGAAATGACACCTGTGGACCCTAAGAAAGTCAAAAATACCATAAAACCTTCGAGTACCAACCATTTTCGTGTTAGGTCTCTTGGTTCGACTATTTCTGCTGTTACCGATTTGCATTTATGTGGGGTATGCGTCTTCACAGGAGTTTTTAAAGGGACATTTCAAGGAAATAAATTGTAACTTAGAGTAGGCCTATTTAATTGGTGCACATCAAAATTAATTTTGTGGGCGCCAAATCATTTGGTGTGCACTAATTAATTCTTTGAATAATTTGGTGTGAACCAAATTATTTGGTGTGCACTAATTAATTCTTTGAATTATTTGGTGTGAACGAAATCATTTGGTGCGCACCAATTAATTAGTTGGTGGGCAACAAATGAGTTGGCGCCACCAAATAATTAATTGGTGCGCAACAAATGAGTTGACGCCACTAAAAAATTAATCGGTGCGCAACAAATAAGTTGACGCCACCAAATAATTAATTGGTGCTCAACAAATGAGTTGTCGCCACCAAATAATTAATTGGTGCTCAACAAGTGAGTTGACGCCACCAAATAATTAATTGGTGCGCAACAAAAGAGTTGACGCCACCAAATAATTAATTGGTGCGCAACAAATGATTTGCCGCCACGAAATAATTATTTGGTGCGCACCGAATGATTTGGCACCCGCCAATCAATTCTTAGAATAATTTGGTGCTCACCAATTAATTATTTGGTGGGCGCTAAGTCATTCCGTGTGCACCAAATAATTAATTATTTCTTGAAATTTCTCTTGATAAGCTCTGTATGTATAAGTCTTCAAATAGAAATTTTACCAATAACATAGCTAGTGGCATCTCCACAGCAAGCATAGCTGGAAAGAGCGGGAATTTTACTATCATATTTTTGTTTGTGTACATCAAGG
>OZ024917.1:806726-1017607 GCA_964017125.1 Flabesymbios commensalis
TAATACGCTAATAATAATAATAGTAATAGATGGTAGAGTGATAGTAATAGTAATAGTAATAGAAGGTAGAGTGATAGTAATAGTAATAGTAATAGTAATACGGTGATCAGACTCATAGTCCTGAATACATTTGCATTTGTCGTCTGGGTCGACCTGACCATCGAGCAGCTAAGTCGGAAAACTCTGACCAAAAAGATAGGTTTTAAATTCAATTCAATGGCTTCATAGGCTCAGATTAAGTTGAACCACAATTTTACTCTCCTACTCCGGATATGATTGGCACTGGCCGGCATTGGAACTATTCTCAAAATATTCTTACACAAAAATATATTAAGCATTATTTATTTCTATTATTATATTTCTGTTTTGCACAGACATTGTTTTGTGACTTTCAATTATAATTATTTTTGTCATCGTTTTGTGTTGATTTATATTGTGTATCGGCGCTGGCGCTGTGTCAGGTTCTTGGAATGTATATATACTCAATACGAATCATGTTATCATCCATGTTATCATCAATCGTTTTTATCTCAATGCCTTAGTGCGGACATACTGTTATCAGTTCGGTCTTTTTACCTTATCACTTTTACTGTTAAATATATCATTATATTTTAGTCTGAAATGTCATTTAAATGGCCAAAAATGACGTTAAAAAGATATTTTACTTTACTTACTTACTTATTAAAACATCAATTTTAAGTACCCTTCGCATCAAAATTGACCTAATCTCGATCAATGGAACAAAGTGTCTGATCACTGCTATTGAGTGTACACCGCGTGTACATGTACAGTATGAGCGTACACAAACCCAGAGGATCTAATTATATACAGAGCTCCAGATAATTTTTTGGTTTGAGGAGTATTTCACTCATTGAAATGGGTGATGAGGAGTGAAATATGATAAAAAATAAACGAGGAGTATTTTTCATACAACAACATGAAAGCTTTATTTACATCATTTTTTTCTTACAGTCACATAGTTCTCTTCACGTAAAAAATACAACAATCGTTTCATTTTTCTGGGTTTTTTTTTACTTTGATGGGTATTTTAATAGTTTTTATGAGTAATATTACTCCTCAGATTTTCTATCAATGAGTATTTGCTGTTTTTACATGTGTATTTTACTCATATACGCATGTCATCTGGAGCCCTGTATATACCTATTCATAGTCAAAGGTAGCTTAACTGAATACTATTATATGTTATCCCGTAAAGTTTAAAACTAAAGAATTGAAATTTTCACCCAGTTCAAGTTGTGTCTCGCTACCGCGAGCCACAACTTGAAGAGTGTGAAAATTACTCATATTTGTTTAATTTGAGACCAAATATTTACTTGCAACATCAATTTTAAGTACGCTTCGCATCAAATCTAGATCAATGGAACGAAGTGTCTGATCACCACTATTGAGTGTACACCGCGTGTGCATGTACAGTATGAGCGTACACAAACCCAGTGTACACGACGTGTACATGTACAGTATGAGCGTACACAAACCCAGAGGATCTAATTATATACCTATTCATAGGCAAAGGTAGCTTAGGTGAATACTATTATGTTATCCCTTAAACAGCTAAACTAAATAATATAACAAGACTACATAAGTCCAGGAGCTCCCGCTCCGAATTAAAATTTGATTCAAGCTATTTTGTGTAGGGTTATTAATGTAGTCCTAGGCTAGGTCAAAAATCATGACGCAAGACAACTAGGTCTAACAAGCCCAGTCTAAGAGTAAGATAAGAACTAGACAGTCTGTCAGAGATTGCAAACCTCCATTGAAATTAATGATCCTAATCAGTAATCCAGTAATCCCAGTAATGGTCTACCTATCCGGCATGGTTTACCCGATATCAGGCCAATCGGATTAACTAATAGCTGATTTATGGTCATTTTGAATTCGATATAAACTAGTTAAAAACTTAGGGTGCATCCTCCCCCGAAACCTCAAATTTTGTTTTATAGTAATGGACTAAAATCTAACACAGTTTGCAAAATATTGGGCCTGTGAAAGTAAATAATGGCCGATAGGGGGCCATTTTGAAATTGATCGAGTCAGAATTTTTCAAGATGCATCCTCAGCTGAAATCTCATATTTCATTCTATAGTTCTCGTCTAGCTATCTAGCACGGCTTACCAAATATCGGCCATGTGAAAGTGAATAATGGCCTAAAGGCGGCCATTTTAAATTTGATCAAGTCGAAATTTTCCAAGATGCATCCTCAGCTGAATTCTCACATTTTATTCTATAGTAATGGTCTAGCCATCTAGCACGGTTTACCAAATATCGCCCATGTGAAAGTGAATAATGGCCGATAGGAGGCCATTTTGAATTTGATCAAGTCAAAATTTTTCAAGATGCATCCTCTCCTGAAATCTCACATTTTGTTTTATAGTAATGGTCTAGCCATCTGGTATGGTTACCAAATAACGGCTATGTGAAAGTAAATGATGGCCGATAGGCGGCCATTTTGAATTTGATCCGAGTCAATTTTTTTCAAGATGCATCCTCTCATGTAATCTCACATTTTGTTTTATAGTAATGGTCCAGCTATCTAACACGGTTTACCAAATATCAGCAATGTGAAAGTAAATAGTTACCGATAGACGGCCATTTTGAATTCGATTGAGTCGAAAATTTTTAAAAGGCATCCTCTCCCCAAACGCCAAATTTTTATTTTTATAGTAATAGTCTAGCTATCTAGCACGGCTTACCTGATATCAGGCCTATCGAGGTAACTAATGCTGATTGTCGACCATTTTGAATTCATAAGTTAAAAATTTTCAGGGTGCATCCTCCCCGAAAACTCACACTTCGTTTTATAGTAATCAGGTAATGGTCTAGCCATCTAGCACGGTTTACCAAATATCAACCATGTGAAAATGAATAATGGCCGAAAAGGCGGCCATTTTGAATTTGATCAAGTCAAATTTTTTCAAGATGCATCCTCATCTGAAATCTCACATTTCGTTTATAGTAATGGTCCAGCCATCTAGCACGGTTGACCAAATATCGGCCATGTGAAAGTGAATAATGGCTGATAAGCGGCCATTTTGAATTTTATCGAGTCGAATTTTTTCAAGATGCATCCTCTCCTGAAATCACACATTTTGTTTTATAGTAATGGTCTAGCCATCTAGCACGGTTTACCAAATAACGGCCATGTGAAAGTGAATAATGGCCGATTGGCGGCCATTTTGAACTTGGACTAGTTGAATTTTTTCAAAATGCATCCTCTCCTGAAACCGTACAATTTGTTTTATAGTAATGGTGTAGATATCTTGAGCGGTTTTCATGATATTCCACAATATCAGGCCTGTCGAGGTGAATAATGGCCGATAGGCGGCCATTTTGAATTTTATCAACATGAAATTTTTCAAGATGCATCCTCTCCTGAAACCTTACAATTTATTTGATATTAATGGTGTAGCTATCTTCAGCGGTTTTCATGATATTCCGCAATATCAGGCCTGTCGAGGTGAATAATGGCCGATAGGCGGCCATTTTTAATTTTATCGACTTGAAATTTTTCAAGATGCATCCTCTCCTGAAACCTCACAATTTGTTTTATAGTAATGGTGTAGCTATCTTAAGCGGTTTTCATGATATTCCGCAAAATCTTTCAGTCGGATTTACCGCTGTTATAAATTAGGTCAAAGTGCTGGGTCAACTTCAAGGTCAAGGTCCAAAAACCTAAAAAGGCACAACTAGGGACCTTAGAGAACATGTATGTGCAATATGACTGTCATCGGCCCAGTACTTTTCAAGATCTGCTCCGGAAACGAAGTGCGCGTCAAAACGTCTAAATAGGTCATAGTTCTGAACCAGAAGTAGGTCAAAGTTCAAATACCCCAAAAGGCACAACTAGACCCCCTAGGGGTGTTGTGTGAAAAATTTGAAAACAATTGGACAAGTAGTTTCAGAGGTATGCTCCGGAAACGAATTGTTTACGGACGGCCCAATGCCGTAACATCAACATTTTCTCCTCTGAGACCTTGCGTATTGAATTCAGATTAAAAATATTTTACCCTGTCCATTATCCACCTGGAAGTAACCCACATACCAAAAATTGTTATCCTATCTATCACGACGCACGGTACGTCTTGTTGGCGTGCCGCTGTCATCAGTGGTCATGCAGGTGTCCGCCCTCATAGATCACAAGTGTACCTATACCTGCAGCTCGAGTACACCAGTTGTACACCTGGCTAGCAGCCGATTATGCAGGCAGCTGCGCGTACACACAGAGAGTTTATTAGCCCTACCGGATTAGGGCTGATAGTCAAATATTACGCCCGCATAAACAGTTATACCGCGACCCACAACTTGAACCGGTAAAATATGTTGTTGATAATTGTTTGTTTCAGATAGCCCCCCTAAACCCTGCATCTACTCGTGTTTGGGGCAAAGGAATGGTGACTACCAATCATGTAGAGGATGTGATGTCTACGCAATCTGCTGTAACTCCACCTTGTATGATAACCGTCCATGTGCCTATGGGCTGATCTGGGACGATGACAAGAAAAGGTGTGACTTCACGTCTTCCACGTGTGAGCAGGAATAATGCTTGATGACTTACAACTTTATGGCGACACTTCAATGGACATGATTGAAGGACACTGATTATAGAGACATGGATTATTATATGGACAAATAATATACGGATTGACACGGAATATATGGCTCAGAATTATACGGACATGGATTATACGGACATGAATTATACGGACACGGATTATACGCATCGACATGGATTATATGGACATGAATTATACGGACACGAATTACACGAACATGAATTATATGGACACTGATTATACGGATTGACAAGAATTATATGGTCATGAATTATACGTCACGAATTATACGAACATGAATTATACAGACGCAAATTATACGAACATTAATTATACGGACACAAATTATACGAACATGAATTATACAGACGCAAATTATACGAACATGAATTATACAGACGCAAATTATACGAACATGAATTATACAGACGCAAATTATACGAACATGAATTATACAGACGCAAATTATACGAACATGAATTATACAGACGCAAATTATACGAACATGAATTATACAGACGCAAATTATACGAACATGAATTATACAGACGCAAATTATACGAACATGAATTATACAGACGCAAATTATACGAACATGAATTATACAGACGCAAATTATACAAACATGAATTATACAGACGCAAATTATACGAACATGAATTATACAGACGCAAATTATACGAACATGAATTATACGGACACTTATTACGCGGATTGACATGGATTATACAGACACTGATAATACGGATTGACATGGATTATACGGAATGACACAGATTATTCTGACACGAATTATACAGACATTGATTATACAGACATTTATTATACAGCATTCATTATTTGGGCATGGATTACATGGTCAACCTGATCTTATAAAATAGATAAGTATAATATATCAGATAAAATCCCACAAAGTCCTTATTGTCACCGTTAAAGCCTTTTTTAATCAACGAATTCCACTCAAAATATACCAAGTGGAGTTTAATGTGGAGGGATATTAATCAGCTTGGTACATTTTTGTTCAGTAATTTTAAGCTTCAATTGAGGAGCACCAACCACACTAAACTTTATATATATATATGCGGGTAAGGCAGGACAAGGGATCGAATACAGGCCATTCAAAACTTGGCTATTTTTTTAAAAGAAATCCCCTGCCTTTCTCATGCACCCATCCAGCCCCCGGACTATATAATGTTATATATATATGCGGGTAAGGCAGGACAAGGGATAGAAAACAGGTCATTCAAAACTTGGATATTTTTTTAAAAGAAATCCCCTGCCTTTCTCATGCACCCATCCAGCCCCCGGACTATATAATGTTATATATATATGCGGGTAAGGCAGGACAAGGGATAGAAAACAGGTCATTCAAAACTTGGATATTTTTTTAAAAGAAATCCCCTGCCTCTCTCATGCACACAGACACCCATCCAGCCCCTGGATTATATAATGTTTTAATCTCATAAAATAATTGCATATGGCAAGTATGTCAGCTCTGCCTGTCTCAGTGTTGGCTGAGCCTGTCACTGGCCATGGAGACAAAATTTAACTCAATTACTTACATGATGCTTAACCCTTTAAGTCCTCACGATGCATTAAAGCATCATTTTACATTCCTGAAAACAAACCTGATTTTCCTACAACTAAGGGTTTTATAACAAAAATTTCCAAAATTTCCGAAAATTTCCATGAAGGTTGACTTTACTTTTTCACCCACATAAAACCATCTTCATCCGCTATAAGTCGAGAATTGCGACAGCAATTCGCGGCTTGTAGTGGGTGAAGATGACAATGGTAAATTCAGGCTTGAAAGAGTTAATTAAAGTAACTGAATAGACAGAAACATCATATAATTCATTGTAAAACCTATATGCAAAGTGAAGACATATTGTAATTATCCTTGACCATTATACGAGTATAATTCATTAACAAAACGTCGTGGTAATGGAGTGCTATTAAAACAGCTGTTGTGTTATTATACTTGAAAAGTTACACTTTGCTTGCTGTATATATCCACTGATTAATTGTTTATCCACATTTATTTTGTAGTCTGTTATATTTTTATTAATGCAATCCAATCATTGGTTGATTTACCACAACCAAGAGGTGTAAATAAACGTCTGAGATACCGGTACACTACATTAAAATCACCCTCAATAATAAGACCACAATATTAATCTAGACATGGATTATACGGAATGACACAGATTATTCTGACACGAATTATACAGACATTGATTATACAGACATTTATTATACAGCACTCATTATTTGGGCATGGATTACATGGTCAACCTGATCTTATAAAATAGATACGTATAATATATCAGATAAAATCCCACAAAGTCCTTATTGTCACCGTTAAAGCCTTTTTTAATCAACGAATTCCACTCAAAATATACCAAGTGGAGTTTAATGTGGAGGGATATTAATCAGCTTGGTACATTTTTGTTCAGTAATTTTAAGCTTCAATTGAGGAGCACCAACCACACTAAACTTTATATATATATATGCGGGTAAGGCAGGACAAGGGATCGAATACAGGCCATTCAAAACTTGGCTATTTCTTTAAAAGAAATCCCCTGCCTTTCTCATGCACCCATCCAGCCCCCGGACTATATAATGTTATATATATATGCGGGTAAGGCAGGACAAGGGATAGAAAACAGGTCATTCAAAACTTGGCTATTTTTTTAAAAGAAATCCCCTGCCTTTCTCATGCACCCATCCAGCCCCCGGACTATATAATGTTATATATATATGCGGGTAAGGCAGGACAAGGGATAGAAAACAGGTCATTCAAAACTTGGATATTTTTTTAAAAGAAATCCCCTGCCTCTCTCATGCACACAGACACCCATCCAGCCCCTGGATTATATAATGTTTTAATCTCATAAAATAATTGCATATGGCAGGTATGTCAGCTCTGCCTGTCTCAGTGTTGGCTGAGCATGTCACTGGCCATGGAGCCAAAATTTAACTCGATTACTTACATGATGCTTAACCCTTTAAGTCCTCACGATGCATTAAAGCATCATTTTACATTCCTGAAAACAAACCTGATTTTCCTACAACTAAGGGTTTTATAACAAAAATTGACTTTACTTTTTTACCCACATAAAACCATCTTCATCCGCTATAAGTCGAGAATTGCGACAGCAATTCGCGGCTTGTAGTGGGTGAAGATGACAATGGTAAATTCAGGCTTGAAAGAGTTAATTAAAGTAACTGAATAGACAGAAACATCATATAATTCATTGTAAAACCTATATGCAAAGTGAAGACATATTGTAATTATCATTGTATATCCAAGTATTATTCATTAACAAAACGTCGTGGTAATGGAGTGCTATTAAAACAGCTGTTGTGTTATTATACTTGAAAAGTTACACTTTGCTTGCTGTATATATCCACTGATTAATTGTTTATCCACATTTATTTTGTAGTCTGTTATATTTTTATTAATGCAATCCAATCATTGGTTGATTTACCACAACCAAGAGGTGTAAATAAACGTCTGAGATACCGGTACACTACATTAAAATCACCCTCAATAATAAGACCACAATATTTACATATACATTACATTGAAATCACCCTCAGTAATAAGACCACAATAATTACATATACATTACATTAAAATCACCCTTGGTAATAAGACCACAATAATTACATATACATTACATTAAAATCACCCTAAGTGATAAGACCGCAATAATTACATATACATAACATCAAAATCACCCTTGGTAATAAGACCACAATAATTACATATACATCACATTAAAAGCACAAATAATTGCATATATACATTACATTAAATCACCCTTGGTAATAAGAGCATAATAATTACATATGTATGTCTCTCATTTCTCTATGTACACTATTCACAAACGTATTCTATTTAATATAATTATATGCCTGATTGTTGATACTATGTTTACTGTTGCAATGTTCAAGTGACGTAATCCAATATCATTATTGTTCAACAAAACATCATATTGCAGATACAATTGGTAGTGAAATGTAGCCGGGTGTGTGTACGACGAACTGGAGTGATTACTAACCTGGCCAAAAAATCGACTCTTTGGCTAGATTCGTACCGCTCAGGCATCACGATGTCAGGGTCGGTGGTTCGATCCCCGGGCTTGGCAGTTTCAACACTGTTACAGAAAGAATCATAAGAAAGCGTTATATGCTTCATTGATTACTTGTCCGTCGGTAGTATCGTGCTAGTCCATTATTATATGCACTATTGTACCTGCTAGCTGGCCTGGTCTGACTAGTACATATGAAGCAGTGTTTATTCGATCAAGCCACTGGTATTGGGGATGAAATGTGTGCTTAAACATCAACATTTGTAAATAGTGTGTCAGAAATTAAACAAATATGAGTCGTTTCCAATCACTTGACTTCCATTGGGCAAAAATGTAAATTCTATGACTTAGCAGGTAAAGGGTCAACATAGAAAGCACGAGCCATTAACCCTTGAAGCACTGAGGACGACTCTATTCCATTTTAACCCTTAAAGCGCTGATCTGGTAATATCTATTTTTTGCCAATTTCGCAAAGAGGACAAATTCGTAAATTCAAGAATCTCGCGAAAAGTATTATTATAATGGCGCTACTAAAGGAAAATAAAAATTCACAAATTCTGAACTTCGTGAAAAGTCCCAAAATCAGAAATTCGAGAGAATTTAAACACGCGAAAATTACCAGATCTACAATCATCTCTATATTTGACTTAACTAAGAGGACGCGGCACCCAGCAAGATGCTGGAATTGAAAGATGGTAACGGGGTATATAGCTAACATAACAAATACCCCTGTGGTGGATCATTGCTAAATAAATAGCCCGAGATTTGATTAAAATAAATGTGAATCGCCCAATATGAGCATGCATCTATTTACCACTTTAACCGGTAACCACGATTAAATTACACCGGTGACGTCAGTCTATTGTTAAAACAGTAGATTCGGATCTACGAATCTACTGTTTAGATTTTAACATGACACTGCATAACTGCATGACTAATGTTACACTTTTTACCATGCTAACCATAATTTTGTTTTCTAAATTTTGTCTATATCAAATCTTGAAATGTGCCCATTTCGTGTATTTTAAGTCGAAGAAATAACTCAATTACAATAGATTCGTAGATATAATACACAGCGCTGCGCGCCTCTAATATTCGGATCTACGAATCTATCGAATTTAATCATTCTCCTTGTTTTAATAGTCGAACAATCATTTTTATTCATGAAATGATATGAGTGCAGGAAAATGCAATATTTGCAAATGTTTGGTCTAAAATTGCCCGAATATTTTATTTTTACCCACTTGTTCAATTTATTTGATTAAAATATTACACTTTCTGTAGGTATAATTAATACCCTTTGTTTTGAAATTCAACACATCAATTTGTTTTATCTACTTTTTTCGAGAGACTACGAAAGTTGGTATTTTTTTTGTAATTAGACTGTGTAAGTGCTGAAAATAGAGCAGCCAAAGTAGGCAAATAATTTTGACTTTTGCAAACAAAGATTTTGTATTTAATGTAGCAATATGTAATAAACAGTGTGTTGGGAATTTCAACGTCTGCTGTCTTGTATTATTATCTTCTGGTAGAGGGTCGCCCGCATTCCCTGCCACCAAATATATTGGGAGCAGGGACCATAGCGTCGCCCGCATGCCCTGCCACCATATATATTGGGAGCAGGGACCATAGCGTCGCCCGCATCCCCTGCCACCATATATATTGGGAGCAGGGACCATAGCATCGCCCGCATGCCCTGACATCATATATATTGGGAGCAGGGACCATAGCATCGCCCGCATCCCTTGGCCACCATATATATTGGGAGCAGGGACCATAGCGTCGCCCGCATCCCTTGTCCACCATATATATTGGGAGCAGGGACCATAGCGTCGCCCGCATCCCCTCCCACCATATATATTGGGAACAGGGACCATAGCATCGCCCGCATCCCTGGCCACCATATATATTGGGAGTAGGGACCATAGCGTCGCCCGCATGCCCTGCCACCATATATATTGGGAGCAGGGACCATAGCGTCGCCCGCATGCGCTGTTGTCCATATATATTGGGAGCAGGGACCATAGCGTCGCCCGCATCCCCTACCACCATATATATTGGGAGCAGGGACCATAGCTTCGCCCGCATCCCCTGCCACCATATATATTGGGAGCAGGGACCCAATATCCCGCCCACAAGGTCAAATTATTGATGTAAAAAGCAAAAAATCGCAATAAATCGGCCATTTTAATTTTTTTCAGCCATTATTGAACTTGTCTAAGAACTGCTTATTAGTAACATGCATGACACATTAGAAGAAGATACATGAAAAACTTTTCAAGTTATCACGCTCACAAGGTCAAATTATCGACGTAAAATATGAAAACCCGTAATAAATCTACCATTATAAAAAAAAATTCAGCCATTATTAAACTTGTCTGAGAACTAGTAATTAGTAGCATGCGTAACAGTTTGTGAAGGATACATGAAAAACTATTCACGTTATCGCGCCCACAAGGTCAAATTATTGAAGTAAAATGCGAAAAATCGCAATTAATCAGCCATTTAAAATTTTTTTTAGCCATTATTGAACTTATTGAATCATTAGTGGCATGCAAAACAAATTGGGAAGGATACATGAACAAGTTTTCAAGTTATCATGCCCAAAAGGTCAAATTATTGACGTAAAAGTTCAAAAATTGAAATAAATCGGCCATTTTGATTTATTATTGACGTAAAATTAAAAAAAAACACAATAAATCGGCCACTTTAAAAAAAATTTCAGCCATTATTAAAATTGTCCGAGAACTGATCATTAGGAACATGCACAACAAATTTAGGAGGGATACATGTAAAACTTTTCATGCTATCACGCCCAAAAGGTCAAGTCATTGACATAAAATGTAAATAATCGCAAAAAATCGGCAATATTTTTTCCAGCTATTATTCAACTTGTCCAAGAACTGGTCACTAGCAACGTGCATAACAAATTTGGGAAGGATACATGAAAAACTTTTCAAGTTATCGTGCCCACAATTCAAATTATTGACGTAAAATGCGAAAAATCACAATAAATCGGCCATTTTGAATTTTTTTTAGCCATTATTGAACTTGTCTAAGAACTAGTAATTAGTAACATGCTTAACAGTTTGTGAAGGATATATGAAAAACTTTTCATGTTATCGAACCCAAAAGGTCAAATTATTGACGTAAAATGTCAAAAATCGCAATAAATCAGCCATTTTGATTTATTATTGACGTAAAATGCAAAAAAAACAATAAATCGGTCATTTTTAAATTATTTTCCAGCCACCATTGTACTTGTCCGAGAACTGATCTTTAGGAACATGCATAACAAATTTAGGGAGGATACATAAAAAAAATTAATGCTATCGCTCCCACAAGGTCAATTTATTGAAGTAAAATGTGAAAAACTGTAATAAATCGGCCCTTTTGAATTTTTTTCAGCTTTTATTTCACTTGTCCAAGAACTAGTAATTAGTAACATGCGTAACAAATTTGTGAAGGATACATGAAAAACGTTTTAGTTATCGCGCCCACGAGGTCAAATTATTGACATAAAATGTAAAAAATCGCAATAAATCAGCCATTTTGATTTTTTTTAGCCATTATTTAACTTGTCCGAAAACTGGTCATTAGTAGCATGCAAAACAAATTTGGGAAAGATACATGAAAAGCCTTTTATGTTATCGCGCCTACAAGGTCAAATTATTAACGTAAATTTTTAAAAATCGCAATAATTCAGCCATTTTGAATTTTTTTACGCCATTATCGAACTTATTGAATTATTGAAAACTGGTCATTAGTGGCATGCAAAACAAATTGGGAAGGATACATGAACAAGTTTTCAAGTTATCATGCCCAAAAGGTCAAATTATTGACGTAAAAGTTCAAAAATTGAAATAAATCAGCCATTTTGATCACATGAAAAGCTTTTTATGTTATCGCGCCTACAAGGTCAAATTATTGACATAAAATTTTTTTAAATCGCAATAATTCAGCCATATTGATTTTTTTTACGCCATTATTAAACTTGTTTAAGAACTGCTTATTATTAACATGCATGACACATTAGAAGAGGATAAATGAAAAACTTTTCAAGGTATCACGCCCACAAAGTCAAATTTTTGACGTAAAATATGAAAAACCGCAAAAAATCTGCCATTTAAAATTTTTTTTTAGCCAATTTTGAACTTTTCCGAGAACTAGACATTAGTAACATGCAAAACAAATTTGGGAAGAAAACATAACAGAGTTTTCATGTTATCGCGCCTACATGATCAAAATAATGACGTATAATATGAAAAATCGCAATAAATCGGCCATTTTAACATCTTTTCTGGCCGTTATTGAATTTGGCCGAGAACTGGTCATCAATAACATACATAACAAATTTGGGAAGGATATATGAAAATTTTTAAAGTTATCGGGCCCACAAGGTCAAAATATTGACGTAAAATGCAAAAAATCGCAATAAACCGGCCATTTTGAATTTTTTTCAAGCCACTATTGAACTTGTTTAAAAACTGCTTATTAGTAACATGCATGACACATTTGAAGAGGATACATAAAAACTTTTCAAGTTTTCGCGCTCACAAGGTCAAATTATTGACGTAAAATTTAAAAAAATCGCAATAATTCAGCCATTTTGATTTTTTTTTCAACCATTTTTAAACTTTTCCGAGAACTAGTCGTTAGTAACATGCAGAACAAATTTGTGAAGGAAACATAACAAAGTTTTCATGTTATCGCGCCCACAAGGTCAAATTATTGACGTAAAATGTGAAAAGCCGTAATAATCGACCATTAATAAAAAAATTTCAGCCATTATTAAACTTGTCCGAGAACTAGTAATTAGTAACATGCGTAACAGTTTGTGAAGAATACATGAAAAACTTTTCATGTTATCGCACCCACAAGGTCAAATTATTGACGTAAAATGTGAAAAGCTGTAATAAATCGACCATTATAAAAAAAAATTCAGCCATTATTAAACTTGTCTGAGAACTAGTCATTAGTAACATGAGTAACAGTTTGTGAAGGATACATTTAAAACTGTTCACGTTATCGCACCCACAAGGTCAAATTATTGACGTAAAATGCGAAAAATCGCAAAAATCAGCCATTTTAATTTTTTTTTAGCCAATAATGAACTTGTCCGAAAACTGGTCATTAGTAACATGCAAAACAAATTTGGATAGCATAATTGAATTTTTTTTCAAGTTATCGCGCCCAAAATGTCAAATTATTGACGTATAATGTCAAAAATAGAAATAAATCGGCCATTTTGCTTTAATATTGACGTAAAATGCAAAAAAACGCAATAAATCTGCCATTTTTATTTTTTTTCAGCCATATTTCAACTTGTCCGAGAACTGATTATTAGGAACATGCACAACAAATTTGGGAAGGATACATGAAAATCTCTTCATGTTATCACGCCCAAAAGGTCAGATTATTGACATAAAATGTAAAAAGTCGCAAAAAATCGGCAATTTTTTTTTTTTTAGCTATTATTCAACTTGTCCAAGAACTGGTCACTAGCAACGTGCATAACAAATTTGTGAAGGATACATGAAAAACTTTTCATGTTATTGCACCCACAAGGTCAATTATTGACGAAAATGCGAAAAATCGCAATAAATCAGCCATTTTGATTTTTTTCAACCATTATTGAACTTGTCCAAAAACTGGTCATTAGTAACATGCAAAACATATTTGGGAAGGATACATGAACAACTTTTCAAGTTATTGCGCCCACAGGGTCAAATTATTGATTTAAAATGCGAAAAATCGCAGTAAATGGCCATTTTAAATTTTTCCAGCAATTATTGAACTTGTCCGAGAGCTGCTTTTTAGCAGCATGCATAACAAATTTGAGGAGGATACATGAAAAACTTTTCAAGCTATTTTGCCCACAAGGTCAAATTATTGACGTAAAATGCGAAAAATCGCAATAAATCAATCATTATAATTTTTTTCAGCCATTATTGAACTTGTCCGAGAACTGACCCTAGGAACATGCACAACAAATTTGGGAAGGATACATGATTTTTTTTTTATGTTATCGCGCCTACAAGGTCAAATTATTGACGTAAAATGTGAAAAATCCCAATAAAATAGCCATTTTAAATTTTTTCAGCAATTATTGAACTTGTCCGAGAACTGCTTATTACTAACATGCATAACAAGTTTGAAGAAGATACATGAAAAACTTTTTCAAGTTATCACGCTCACAAGGTCAAATTATTGACGTAAAATGTGAAAAGACGTAATAAATCGACCATTATGAATTTTTTTGGCCATTATTAAACTTGTCCGAGAACTAGTAATTAGTAACATGTGTAACAGTTTGTGAAGGATACATGAAAAACTTTTCATGGTATCGCACCCACAAGGTCAATTATTGACGTAAAATGCGAAAAATCGCAATAAATCAGCCATTTTGATTTTTTTAGCCATTATTGAATTTGTCCGAAAACTGGTCATTAGTAGCATGCAAAATATATTTGGGAAGGATACATGAACAACTTTTCAAGTTATTGCGCCCACAAGGTCAAATTATTGATTTAAAATGCGAAAAATCGCAATAAAATGGCCATCTTGAATTTTTCCAGCAATTATTGAACTTGTCCGAGAGCTGCTTTTTAGTAACATGCATAACAAATTTGAGGAGGATACATGAAAAACTTTTCAAGTTATCACGCGCCCACGAGGTCAAATTATTGATGTAAAATGTGAAAAAACCGTAATAAATCGGCCCTTTTAAAAAAAATTTCAGCCATTATTTCACTTGTCCGAGAACTAGTAATTAGTAACATGCGTGAAAAATTTGTGTACATGAAAAACTTCTCATGTTATCACGCCCAAAATGTCAAATTATAACAAATTTCAGAAGGATACATGAAATTTTTTTCAAGTTATCGTGCCCACAAGATCAATTTATTGACGTAAAATGCGAAAAATCGCAATAAATCAGCCATCTGGATTTCTTTTTATCCATTATTGAACTTATTCGGGAACTGCTTACTCGTAACATGCATAACAAATTTGAAGAGGATTAATGGACAAATATCAAGTTATCGCGCCCACAAGGACAAATTATTGACATAAAATGCGAAAAATTGCAATGAATCAGAGAATTTTACTTTTTTTTCAGCTATTATTGAACTTGTCTGAGAACTGGTCATTGATAACATTCATAACAAATTTGGGAAGGATACATGAACAACTTTTCAAGTTATCGTGCCCAAAAGGTCAAATTATTAACGTAAAATGTCAAAAATCGAAATAAATCGGCCATTTTGATTTATTATTGACGTAAAATTGAAAAAAACGCAATAAATAGGCCTTATTAAAAAAAAATTCCAGTCATTATTAAACTTGTCCGAGAACTGATCATTAGGAACATGCATAACACATTTGGAAAGGAGACATGAAAAACTTTTCATGTTATCGCGCACAAAAGGTCAAATTATTGACATAAAATGTGAAAAGTCGCAAAAAAAAGACCATTTTTTCAGCTATTATTCATCTTGTCCAAGAACTGGTCACTAGCAACGTGCATAACAAATTTAGGCGGGATACATAAAGAACTTTTCACGCTATGGCGCCCACAAGTAAATGTTAACGCCGACGCCGTAATAATTTACATTTAAATTACATCTAATACATGAATTTTCTAATTATTATCACATCTATTGTAGAAATGTATAATAAAACTGGCGTTACCCAAATTTGACACACGATAAGCATGTTTTGCTTGCATGCCCCATTTTAGTAGGGGAGCTACCGCACAACCGAGCGTGTGGCTAAGATTTAACATGCGATTTCATTTTACCAAATAGTTATTTTTCATGAAATCCATGTCTTGCAAGAACCAGTTTCTATGCGTTTGAAACCCAAAAAACAAAATAATTTCCTGGAAGTCATAAAAACGAAAATATCAGTCAACTTTATATACTACAAGAGAATGAAATACAATGTTTTTGTATAAAAAATAAATCCCATTATTTTTAATCTCGCAAAAAATCGACTGTAATTTAACATAACCATCAAATCTTATATATTTATACCTTAAAAACTCCCTACGTTAAATGGGGGTTGGTAAAAAATAACAAAATAGCTACTAGTAAGCCTACATCAATTAAAAAAATACTAATAAATATTATTAAATTACCCCCCCCCCCCCTATTAATAAATGAACACCTTCATTGGAGTTGGCATCTTGCATCTTGTTCTTTATCACATTTTGTTGCACCTGACCTAACTTCTCTGAACATCCGTCGGTTTCCTGCTTACAGCTACTATCTATAGGCCTATAACACTTATTCTTTGAAAATAAAATTGGCTCTGTGAGCCACTTATATCACAATGCAGTTGAGAAAAATTCCAGTGGTTGTAATTTGACTTAATCAGCAACATCACACGGTAATGAGATCTATCTTAGATGAGTACGTGTCGATCAAGTCTCAGAAAATCACGCCTAAACCCCCAAGTCCTTGGATAAAAATGGAAATTCAATTGGCTAAACAACTTCGACAAAAATTAGAACGAATTTGGCGAAGGACTCGATCATGCCTAGATAGTTTGAGGTACAGAAAATAGGCCATTGTAATAAAATGATGAGCTATGCACGGCGTGGATATTATGCAGATTGTATCAATGAAACCTCAGGTAATCCGCAAACACTTTGGAAAATTATAAACAATATTTTTCACAGAATAACCCTAATCTATTTCAGCCTTTTCTGATATAAATTCACTTTCTGACTGGTTTTCGAAATTTTTCATTGACAAAATCGAGAAAATATGTATGAATTTTACACTATTTTTACACTTTGGAAAACTATAAACAGTATTCTTCAGAAAACACAGTCTCCACCTATTCAAGAATCTGCTGGACATTCAATCTCCGACAGTTAAATCACGTATGACTTGTTTTGAACCGGCTACTGCTGATCAAGTGAGAAAAATAATTATAAATTCACCTGCGATCTTGCTCCGATCCCTACTGAATTACTAAAATCCTTCTTAGATGTTTTCTTGGTTCCAATAACACATATGGTTAATTCATCTTTGATTTCAGGATTTTTTCTACACATTTTCAAAACATCACATGTCATGCCTCTACTCGAAAAACATCTTTATTGTCCCTTTCAGGCCTGAGTTTACGATTGTCATCTTCACCCACTACAAGCCGCGAATTGCTGTCGCAATTCTCG
Organism: Flabesymbios commensalis; assembly: GCA_964017125.1. NCBI lineage: Eukaryota > Metazoa > Annelida > Polychaeta > Terebellida > Flabelligeridae > Flabesymbios > Flabesymbios commensalis. The sequence goes on from OZ024917.1 coordinate 824,579, forward strand.
ACTTGTAGTGGATGAAGATGACTTGATGTGGTTTAAAAATTAAAGAAAATTGCCATGTATTGGTAAAATAATTTCATGGAAATTTCGTTCTAAAATCCTTGGTTGTAGGAAAATTAGGTGTGTTTTCAGGGATGCAAAAAGATGCTTTAATGCATCGTGAGGGATTAAAGGGTTAAGCGATGACATGAAAAAATACAGACCGGAGTCAAAGCTAAACTAGTATCGAAAATCATAGAAAAGTTATAGCATATCGAATTCGTTCACATCTTGAAAGAAACGAACTATCAAATCGGTATCCGTCAACATACAAAAAAAAATCATTCTACTGAAACGTCCTTTACTGAAAGTTGAAAATGACATTATTTTGAATATGGACGAGGGAAGGGTCACTGCACTTACTCTGTTAGATCTGTCTGCTGCTATCGACACTCTGGGCAAGAGCAGTATCACCGATCTCTTGTCAACTTGGTATGGTATTGAAGTCGCATGTAGTGTCACCCATGAATTCGTCATCGGCCCATTGTTTTTTACTCTCTGAACTATCCCCTAAGCTATGTAATTCAGAGACACAATGTCAAACAGCATCATGTCTTCTTGGATGTGATCAAGGAAATTAAAACTAAACCCTGATAAAAAAAAATAATTGGATATAAAGTGCAGCGTGAATTTTTTTCGAAATGCTTTCCAACAAGATTGTTGGCACAGGAAGTAGCTCTTCCATCCGCTAGAAATCTTGGCATAGTCTTTGACAGTGCTTTCAATTTTAAAAGTCATATATCTGGTATATCTCATGCTTGCTACTATCATATGAGGGATTCTATAATTTTAGGCACCAGTGATGATATATTCCTTGATATATGAGATTGTCTGAATATTGTCAAAAATTTAAACACATGTCAACTTAGCTTTGTTTATTGACATGGCGTTTTCAGCAGAGCTTAATTTCAATTTTATATGCTTATTTTTATCAATTTAAATTTTTCTTACCGTTATGGAGAGACGAATTTACCGTTATGGAGAGAACAATTTATGTTACGGAGTAATCTTCAAACCTAAATTTCTCAGTGACCTTTCTACAAAAGTATACCATATTTAACAAGTAGTTGAACATGGCTATTATAATGTTGATCACTTAATTTAGAAAGAATCACTTTATGATAATAACCCTTAAATAATGAAATAAGAATTACTCTCCGTTACGATTATTGCCGTTATGGAGAGTGATAATAACGAACATTGTCTCTCCATAACGACAATTATTTCTGTTATGGAGTGACAATAAACAAATACTAAATATCGATGCTAACACAATTTAAATGACAAAAAGAAAAGTTACTATTCCAACAAGTGTCACTTGTTGGGTAAAATACCAAATTCATAAAGGTTTATAGCTATTTTTAAATGAGTAAAAGGGTAATTTGTGACTACTTTTTCTCTCCATAACGTTTTTATTTTTGTTATGAAGAGACAAAAAATATGCGTTATGGAGAGACGTTTTTTTACTAAATCGTGCATAACATCTATGTATGATGCTATAGTATGATTATTTTTGGTTTTTTTCAAATGAGGTTGTAGTAGGCTTGGAGGTTGTATGGTCCTTAAAAGTTTAATTGCAGTATTTATGTGAGAAAAATCGCGTTATGGAGAGACGTTGAATTAAAATACTCACCCAAAGACTTGCACAAACCTTACATTATTTCTAAACAAAAACACATTTATTATACTTTTTTTTCACGATTCACTGCATGAAGGTCTCGCGCAACTGTTTTGCACCAGACAAGTGATATTTTGGGCAGAAAAAGTATAGAGATTACCTGGAAACTATAAGCGTTACGGAGAGTCGCTGCAACGTGGGGACAGACATAAATTGCATAAAAAGTGGTAAAATAATAAAATTATATAAAAAAACTTGTATATAATCTTATAGATATTGTTGTAAGCTAACATTATATCAAAAACAAATATAATACAGAATACAGGAAGTTTAGAATAAATCACCTGTTTATGTGAGATTTAGAATGTGGGACAAGGCTTTTTGGATAAAATTGGCTAAATTTACATAACATTTCTTTCAAAAAACACATTTATGTTAGAATTTTTTGAGTTTTAATATTGGTATATTGTAAAATAAAGGTCATTCATTGCATTAATGTAATGGAATTCAATAATAAATATTACAAGGTGCGGACAGTGCTGGTGCTTAAAATTATAGAATCCCTCATATAAGTGACATGCGTAGAATAAAGCGCTTTTTAATACCATCTGTTGCTAAAACAATTGCACCTTCCAATGGTAAATAGCACGATTTTTTCGTTGGCTGTAATAACTTGAAACTTCATGTCCACCAACTAACCCGTATAACATATATTAGTGCGTCAATCCTTGACCAATTCATAACAACCACAAATGTCAATATGACTAAAGTGTGCGTAATGCCACCCTTTGCAACATCAGACCACTGTTAAATTACGAGTAACATTTCTTTGTGTATTGAGAAACAGACCTGTATTATACGTCTTGTTTGGTTTTACTCTAGAGCAGACTGGTATGGTTTAAATGGGGCTATTATAGATTATGATTGGAATATTTGCTTTACAACAGATGACATAAATAAAATCTCCTCACGTTTCACAGAATCATTTTTAAATCTAGCACATCAATTTATTCCAAATAAAGTAGTAGCTATCAGACCTCACGATAAACCATGGTACAATAATGTATTGAGAGCACTTAGGAGACGTCGGGATCGATTATTTCACAAAGTAAGGTCAAGCAATTTGATTCATGGCAAAATTACAGAGAGTGTCGTAACTTCTACGTATCTGAACTTGAATCCCCCAAAGAAGAATATGAAGTCAGACAGAGTTCCAAACTCGATTCCCCCTCTAATAGTGGTCACAGTTGGTGGCAGACAATAAAATCGTTACTCACATTAAATAAAAATACTTCTATCTCTGCACTTTTACTTGATATCGGCAAAGCTGTTCATGAAAACCACACTAAATCGAATGTTTTCAAAGAATATTTCTCATCCCAATGCCAATTAGATGACCCTGACCTACCACTACCTCCTTTTAATCACTTGTCTGACAACCATCTTCATTAAAACTAGTTTTGAGCTAGAAAGATATTACAGACGCTCTAAAGACTTGGGTATCAATTTTAATTATTTACCTCTTCGGCTCAACCTTTAGAGTGGTATCAAAATGTGGCATATACTGTGAGTGGCAAGGGGTTTTGTCCAAAAAAATTTAAAAAAATAGACATTTTGACTAATGCCCAACACTTCTAACAAATCGGTCGGAACCCAACCCAAATACACATGGTGACATGGGTTGAGGTTGTGCTTCATATGGGACTTACCCCAAGGTCATGGTAAGGTCATCTCAAGGTCACAGCAAGGTCAAATCAGCTCGAAACGGTCGAAAATAGCTTATTTTTGTAGTTTTTCTACAATTATGTTTACTTGAAATGTCTATGATGGCTTGAAACCTACCTAGACTTCAACACGGACCATTCAAGGTCATGGTAAGGTCATCTCAAGGTCACAGCAAGGTCAAATCAGCTTGAAACGGTCGAAAATAGCTTATTTTTGTAGTTTTTCTACAATTATGTTTACTTGAAATGTCTATGATGGCTTGAAACCAACCTAGACTTCAAAACGGACCTACACCAAAACACCCAGAGAAGTTACAGGGGTGATATAAGGGTTGGAGGGTTTTTACCCCCTTAAAATCACCCTTGTGTCATTCCTGTTTGTTCCGGCAGAAATAGTCCAAAAATATTTCAAAATATATATTTGGACCGATGGCCAGCACTTCCGATAAATCGGCCGGAAACAAACCCAAGTACACATGGTGACATGGGTTGGGATTAGGCTTTATGGTGGAGGTACCCCGATGTCATATGAAGGTCATCTCAAGGTCACAGCAAGGTCAAATGAGCTCAAAACCGTTGAAAATAGCTCATTTTGTTGTTTTTTGCTACAATTATGTTCACTTAATATGCCTATGATGGCTTGAAACTGACCTAGACCTCAACACGGACCTATATCAAAACACCCCGAGAGGTTATACGGGTAAGATAAGGGTTTGAGGGATTTAACCCCAACCCCCTTCTCAAATCACCCTTGTGTCAGCCCAGTCTAATATGGCAGTTCCAAATTTTTTTTAAAATAGATGTATGCCGGTATTTGGACCAATGGCCAGTAGGCCCTACTTCCAATAAATCGACCTGACCTCAAACCAAGTACACATGGTGACATGGGTTGGGGTTGGGTTTCATTGGTGAGTTACTCCAAGGTCATGGTAAGGTCATCTCAAGGTCACAGCAAGGTCAAATCAGCAAAAATGGTTGAAAATTGCTTATTTTGGTTATTTTTGCTACAATTATGTGCATGATGTCTATGGTGGCTTGAAATCTACCCAGACTCCAACACCGACCTATACCAAAACAACCTATACCAAGTTATGGGGGTAATATAAGAGTTGGAGGGTTTTTACCCCATTCAAATCACCCTTTGGTCACCCCGGTCCGATATGGCAGAATTAGACCAAAACGGCCTAAGACACTGATTGTTATGTTTTGACCAATGGCCAGTATACATTAATTACATCTGATAAAGCCCAACCTAAGTACACATGGTGACATGGGTTAGCCTTGGGTTAGCCTTCACATGGGTGTTACCCGGAGGTCATGACAAAGACATCCCAAGGTCACAGCAAGGTCAAATCAGCTCAAAAGAAGTGAAAATAGCTCGTTTTCGTTGCTTTTTCTTTGATGCTGTTCACAGGTAGACTACACCTAAGAAGTCAATTAAGATTGAAAGCCACCTATAGACCGCAACACAGACCTATACCAAGAAACGTTCCAAAAGGATTCAGGGGTAATAAATGGGTTGTAAGGGTCATACCCCATTATATCACCATTATGTCACCCCTGTCCGGCATGGCAAAAATGGACCTAATAACACACTGATTATTATATTTTTATTGCCAGCATGCCTACTTTAAATACATCTGATAAAGCCCAGCCCACGTAAACATGGTGGCATGGGTTCGGGTTGGGCTTCATAGGGGTATCAACTAAGGTCATGGCAAGGTCATCTGAAGGTCATTTGAAAGTTACAGCAAGGTCAAATCAGTACAAAACGGGAGAAAAAAATTTGATGGCAGGACCCCTCAGCCGTAGGCTCTGTCCATCAACATCAAGAACTATACATTTATTCACATGTGGCCCTAAGTCAAGGCGTTATGAAGTTATCGCGCTTACAAATTTGGGTTTCCGTGACCTGGTGACCCCAGAATTAGGTTCACTAAATGTTGAACTTGACCTTCAGATTTGGCGTCATGCACATGAGGAAAAAAAATGAAGGCCCTAAGTCAAGGCGTTATGAAGTTATCGCGCTTACAAGTCATTTTGGTTTTTGGACCCCAAAATTAGGCCAAGTTCACTAAATGTCGTACTTGACCTTCAGATTAGTGTCATAAACATGAGGTAAAAAAATTAAGGTCCTATCTCAAGGCGTTATGAAGTTATCGCGCTTACAAGCATCTGCACCGCCCGCCTGCCTGCCCTGCCAGACCGCCCGACCACCCGCCTTCGGTGATGACTATACACCACAGCCTTAATGGCAGAGGGGTAAAAAAGGGAACCCTAATTTAACTTCCAATTATAGACCAGCTTCGCTTTTAAGGGTAGTTGGCAAGGTGTTTGAAAAAAACGTCTTCAAATATTTTTTCTACTATTTACATAGTAAAAACATAATTTATGAATATCAAACAGGATCGTACATCTTTATCATCCCATTTGTGAAGCACTAGATAAAAGAAAGGAATCTCGAATGGTGTTTGGAGATATATCCAAGGCTTTTGACAGAGTGTGGCACAAGGACTTACTTTTTAAATAAAGCATATCGGGATAGACGTTGCTTTGTTGCGTTGGTTTGAGAGTTATCTGAGTCATCAAACTCAGCGCGTTGTTTTGCAGGCATGTAGCGACGAAACCAACAAAAATATCCGCAACAGTGACTTGGGAATAATGAAAACGTGGGCAGACCAATGGCTAATCAAATTCAGTGTCGAAAAAAACAAAATCTATGTTTGTTAGATATCAAGGCGACACAGATGATAAACATATTCTTAATAATCATGATTTAGATAATGTATCTTAATATAAACATTTAGGGGTCATTATTCAATCCAATCTCAGCTGGAACAGCCATATCGATTATATATAAGAAAGCAAGTAAGCACATAGATATTTTAAACAGTGCGTCCCACAAACTTTGCAGAAAATCACTAGAAACAATGTATTTTTCGTATGTCCGTAATATTCTGAAATATGCTGATATTTTATTTTGTAATACGTCCCAGGAAAATCTAAAACAAATAGATACTATACAAAAACGAGCCGGGAAGATTGTGAGTGGCGCAATTCGCTGCACCTCATCCGACGAGATATACGAATAACTGTCATGGCAAAGATTAAGCGACAGAAGACAAAATCGCATGACTATTTTATATTCAGATATAATACACCATAGGGCACCATCTTATCTTTTTCCACACCTTCCAGACACTGTAGAAAACAGAGTACAAGCCCGATATCCCCTGAGAAACCGCTCAAATTTATCATGCCCTACATTCAGAACGGAAACATATTGAAAATCATTCTTTCCTTCTATGACTTTATTCTGGAACAATCTGGAAGAAAATATAGAACATCTTGAAAAACTGCCGTTGAAAACGCACTTAACAAAACATAAACCAATATGTGACCCATATTATTATCTTGAAAACTGACAGTTCAACATAATAATGGCACGCTTACGGATGAGATGCATCGAGTTGCGACAATATTATTTGATATGAATATACAGAGAATAACAGCTGTGAATGTGGTCTCCCAGAGACAACGTCTAATTTTTTTCCCGAATGCCCACTATACATTGCTCCTAGGCGTATTTTATGTGATTTTTTTCTGTGTAATAATTATGAATTTACTGTTCTTGTTTTTTTGTATGGCATCAGTGATGGTTTAAACAACATTATAATAATTCAGGCTACACAAGAAGATATGCATATGGCTCTGCTACATACAGGCACTCGCCTTCGGCTCGGCCTGTATCTGGCGACGGCGTACCGATCTCAGCCTGTATCGACCAAAAAGCAGTGCCATATGCATTTTATCGTACGACCACCCACATGTTTAACTGATAATTATTATATTTAGACTACAATTCGTCAGTATAACGTAAATAGTTCGCAAACGGAAAACGAATTGTTTACATGTTTTGGTCGATACAGGAAGTTATCAGTACAAGTCTCATGGTCGATAACACCTGTGGGAGTACGATAATATGTTATCACCACCAACCGATTCAACCTGCTGAATAATTTGTTATAAATTTTATAATAATTGCCATAACTATTCTTGATTCTGTACATCAATGCTTTAATGTATAATGATTTTTGTGCAGCAACACTCAAAATTTCCAAGCAAACTAGTTTTTCGCCTTCAAGTATCCAGAATAAACAAACCATTTGCTTTTGTAGCAACAGTTGCAAAACAGCTGTAATACCTAGCATGTCGTAAGTAACAACTATAATGACTAGCATGTTCAAGGTAACAGCTGTAATAACTAGCATGGCCCAGGTAACAGATGTAATAAGTAGCATGCCCCAGGCTTAACTCTTTCTAATATGAATAGGTAATGTGGTATTGTGAGAAAATTTGGTTTATATTGTAGCGGCAACTGGTGACTGGGGGCTTAGGCCTAGCTGGGCCAGCCTGTGAACACAAGGCCTAGTCTGACCAGTCACAGGGCTGCGTCTCGGTCACATGCTCAATAAACATTTTCACTGACCAAGCACCAAATATTTTGTATTTCTGTCATTCAAATTAAAATGCGTGAAGAAGCAACATCAACTATATGACTTGTTCATTTTCTGTCAGCAAACACGCTTCAATTGGTGACCCCGACGTGATGGGCCTGCATGTGCTAACTGTTACAAATTGTTTAAAACGTGTTTTGTGGGCCTATCAAGACAATAACGAAGTAAGTTGTAGATTTGATTTCTGCCCGCATTTTCTTCACGCCTGCATGCCCGCAATTTCTTCACAAATGCGACCTGTGTATTCATCACCATGATATCGCTCGACTGAGCCAACGTGTACTGCCTGTCATTGTGTTGCTGCTACGACCATCAAGGTGTCAGACGAACTGTCAGGTTTATGGAACCCGATCACGCACATTTGTGAGCCTAGTCATGACTGAGGAGAATGACAGTGTTCCAACAGGTGTGCTTATGACATCAGTGAAGATTCCACCGTTTTGGCCAGCTGATCCAGAGCTGTGGTTTTCGACGGTGGGGGCGACAAAGGGCACAAAACAGCAGTTGACAAAATTCCAGCACGTTGTGGCGTCGCTCTCACCCGACGTGGCTGCAGAGGTGAGAGATCTACTTATAAAGCCGCCAGCTAAAGACCCTTACGACGAGCTACGACGCGAGCTCACTACACGCACAGGTCTCTCACCGTCTAAGCGACTTCAACAACTTCTGAGAACGCTCAGTCAACTACTGCGCCGCATAAAAAAGCTTCTGGGAGATAATGCCCCATTAATGGATGACAAGTTGCTCACTCAACTGTTTTTTACAAAGGCTGCAGCCGAATCTACGCATGGTCTTGGCGTCCTCATCTGACGACCTATCATTGAGGCTTTGGCACGGCTGGCCGATATGATGATGGAAGCGATAGGCTCTTCAACATGTTCTAGCACTGTGCACTCAACTCATGACGACAACTCAGTAGCTGCGGTTGGCTCATCTCCCCCTCACCCGCCATCCTCTCTAGAATCAGAAGTAATTGGACTACGTCAAGATATCGCTGAATTACTTTCACTCATACGTCAGCTACATCTTGATAAGTCCCGTCCGTCTTCTGATGGCATACCGCGCTGCCGCTACCAGGGCCGCTCACGCTCCAGCTCCAGAAACGCACCTCACCTTTCGACTATATCTGAATTATGTTGGTACCATGACAGATTCGGTAAAGACGCCAGGAGGTGTAACTCTCCCTGTACATGGAGTCAGACCCAGGGAAACGCATCAGCCGGTCAGTAGAAGCGAAAGCACTGACTGGCTCAAATAAATCCCCACTCTTATTCAGGTTCTCAGTTTTTGATTGACACTGGTGCAGAGGTGAGTGTCATTCTGTGTAAACTTGCACCAAACTGTCAGTATCGCCAGGCACGTGAGTTACAGGCAGCCAATGGCTCATCAATCGCCACATACGGCGAAGTATCATTAACTTTGGACCTAGGTCTCAGGCGGACGGGGGGGGGGGGATGGGTGTCACCTCTGCGTGGTCCCCCCTGGGCAACTTCTTAGAAGGCCAAGCACACCCAAACTTTCATCGAACCAGGTTTTTCTATTTTTTTGGCGTGAAGTTTTTTGTGTTTGCTTTCCGGTGGTTTTTCACTGAGGTTGTTATGTTTATTTTCGAATAGTTTTCAGTTCAAATTCTTTATATATTCTTTATATATTCATATTTATATATTTTATATATTTTTTCATTGTACTTGTGGAGCCTTACAGTGCTCTCACGGATTATGATCGCTCTGTCGTGCTAACTCTCGATGACAGACCCGATCCCCAGCTGTGGAGGCATTGTAGGCCTACTCATAATTCCTCTATGATTTGTTTTTTGTGTTTGCAGTGGTTTCTCTTTGGCATCCTGGCGATGGACGGGATGTCTGAAAGAAACCATTGCCATATAATTATTTTTTCACTTCATTGTTTTAAAGGTTTCTCTGTGGCATCCTGGCTGATAATGCAGCATGTCATAGAGAAGCCATTGCCGTACAATTAGCCTGTGGTGACTTACGGTTTCCTCACGGTTCGTGATCGCTCTGTGATGTTCTTCAATATCACAGACCTTGTTACCAATTGTGGGGGCACTGTAAGTCTTTAATTTTTGTTAATTTTTGGTGGTTTAATGATTTCTCTGGCCATACTGGCCGAAAAGTGAAGTGAAGAAGACATTTACTTACTTACTTATTGGTTTCTCTGTTCATTGTTTATGTCATTCATATTTATGTCTAAATGGGTTTACTTTTTTTTATTATAGTATATAGTATTATAGTATATATTATATATTTGTTTTGACAATGACACTGTTTTGACTTAGACTTGTAGTTTTTACACAATCACACCAATTTCATGGAGATATAGTGACTTGAAAAGTCGTTCATTTTATAATCACTTCATATCTTACATTATTTATACTGATATTTTTATACCCATTAAAGTGTGTTGTAGTGCAGGCGCTTCAACATGTCATCAGACTCGTTACATATAGGTGCCAGGAGCATCGTCATCTTATCATATCAAACACTTTAAACTGAATATTTTAGTACGAACATGCTTTTATTAGCTTTGTCTTTCCTTTACTACTTTAACTATACAATATGGGATATTGTAATACCTGGAATTTTCACATACTGGCCAATAAAGTGAAGTAAAGTAAATATTTCACTTACTTACTTACTCAGGCGGACATTCCGCTGGATATTCATCGTGGCTGATATAAATAGACCAATATTAGGATTTGATTTTTTGCGCGAATATGGACTTCTTGTTGATTTGCAGCGCTGCCAACTGCGTGACGCCACCACTGATTTGACCGTTACTAGCTTCACTTATGATGATGAAGCTCTCCAGTTACGTGTGTTATGTAATATCAGGTCTAGTCCAGCCGTTTCAGTGCTGCATGAGTTTCCAGAGCTGATACAGCCCACATACACAGACCCGACTACAAAACATTCAATTACTCATCACATAGTAACCACAGGTCCTCCGGTTCATGCCTGTGCTCGGCGCCTTGCCCCAGATCGGCTTCAAATCGCCAAACGGGAATTTGAGCACATGCTGGAGCTGGGTATAATAGAGCCTAGTGATAGTGCGTGGGCATCGGCTCTCCATATGGTGCCCAAGAAAAAGCCTGGTGACTGGCGCCCCTGCGGCGACTACCGTGCTTTAAATGCCCAGACCATACAGACCGCTATCCAATACCACTCATACATGTCTTTACTTGTGGTCTTGCTGGTGCCACGATATACAACAAAACTGCTGTGATAACGCCGTTTGGTCTGTTTAATTTTAAGCGGATGCCATTTGGCCTCAGAAATGCCGGTCAAACTTTCCAAAGGTTCATAGACCAAGTAACAAGGGGTTTGGAATTTTGTTTTGTTTATTTGGACGATATTCTGATCGCCAGTAGAGATGAAGTGGAACATATACGACATTTACGCATACTCTTCACGCGTTTAGCTGAGTACGGCATCATCGTCCACCCCAATAAATGTGTCTTTGGGTTGCCAGAACTCAACTTTCTCGGTCATCATGTGTCAGCGGCTGGTATAACCCCATTGTCAGAGTCGGTTAAAGCCATACAAGAATTCAATCTTTCGCAGCGACAGAAACAATTACGACGATTCTTGGCTATGATCAACTTTTATCACCGTTTTTTACCACACTGTGCAATGCTGTTGGCACCACTAAATAACTTGCTAGCAATTGGTGATGCAGCCAAGAAATCTACGAAGAAAATGGTTAACAGTAACTTAGTGATTGATTGGACTGATTTAACTAAAGCCTTTTCAAGTCGCCAAGGACGCACTATCCAACGCTACACTTATGATGCATTCGATCGCTAACACTTTAACTAATATAATGTTTGCCGCTTCTGACACGGCAGTCGGTGGCGTACTTCAACAATACCAGGGTAACGTATGGAAACCATTGTCATTTTTCAGTAAGAAACTACAAGCCCCAGAGAAAAAATATAGTGCTTTTGATCGAGAGTTGCTGGCAGCTTACCTCACAGTAAAACATTCCCGCCCCTTTATAGAGGGTCGCATATTTCATATACTCTCTGATCATAAACCATTAACATACTGTTTATCTGCCAATAGTGAACGCTCCTCACCACGCCAAATCAGACAGTTAGCTTACATATCAGAATTTACCACCGATATAGGGCACATATCAGGCTCTGAAAACCCGCAGATGCTCTGTCACGTTTGGTAGTAGATGCGATCGGAAATGTAGTGGACCTCGATTAAGATAAACTCGCAATAGCCCAAACGAACGTGAAATTCAACGTTATCTGAAAAATCCAGGTGGTTCACGATTAAGACAACTGGATGTACCCGAATCTCAATCTAAGTTGTGGTGTGATATTTCTACAGGTAAACCTAGACCATTTTTACCACCTGCTTTCTGGCGCTCAGCATATGAGCGGTTACATGACCTTTCTCATCCAGGCCACCAAGAAACTAGTTGCAAAGATGAACATGTCATGTTGTCGCCTGGGCTCGCTCTTGCATTGAATGCCAGAGAGCTAAAATTACTCGCTACGTTTCTTCACCACTCGCATCTCTCACACTCCCGGATTTGACATGGTACACGTGGATATAGTGGGTCCACTTACCGTATCTCAAGGACAGCGTTATCTACTAACTTGTGTAGACAGATTTACCAGGTGGCCTGAGGTTATTCCAATTCATGATATATGTGCAGATACTGTTGCTAAAGTGTTTTTTAATGGCTGGGTAGCGAGATTCGGGGTGCCGTCTGCCGTCATTAGTGGAAGGCAGTTCGAATCCGAGTTGTGGTCTGACCTGTGTAAGTTATTAGGCATTAAAAAGTGCAGAACTACCGCCTATCACCCTCAGTCAAACGGCATGGTGGAAAGACTTCATCACCAACTTAAGGCCTCGCTTCGCCCTCATGATACGTACTCTGACTGGATGGCAGTTTTACCTGCGGTTCTGCTCGGCATAAGGTCGGCAATCAAGGACGATTTGAACTGTACATCTAGTGAGCTTGTTTATGGCACTACATTACGTCTACCAGGGAAATATTTTGCTATTGATATCAAGAGCAAAGAACAAAATATTTCCATAGACCGCTTAAAACCAGCTTATGTGGAATTACCGACTGGAGCATCAGATCTACCCATCCCATCGTCACCCACGACAACCACGAGATCCGGTAGAATAATTTAAAAAAACGGTACGCTTTGACAATAATATTGAAGCATAAATATTATTAGATTATTAGTGTTAAAGACAGTGTTGAATTAACAGTAAACGCATTATTAGGATTGATGACATTTTATGATTATTGTAATATTTTCAAACATTCAATGCATATATTACAAGCTATATTTCAATTGGATTTATTATCGTTCACCACTAGGTGGGGGTAATGTAGCGGCACCTGGTGACTGGTGGCTTAGGCCTAGCTGGGCCAGCCTGTGACACAAGGCCTAGTCTTACCCGTCACAGGGCTGCGTCTCGGTCACACGCTTAATAAACATTTTCACTGACCATTTTTTTCTGATTCGATCCTCTAATATTTATTACAATCAGCTTCATCTTCCTTCATACAAGCCAACACCTTCATCAAGTTATTCTTTTAATATGTGCTTTGATTGGATACCTTCAAAACATCATGGCCACAACTATTTGGATTAATGAAATGGTGATTGAAGTGATAGTTCTCCTTCAATCTCATCTTTTTTTGGAGTTTAATGATTCGCCACAGCGCTAAGTACTGCATCCTTTTTTTCGATTGAGAGCTAGTGTTCCACCACTAAATTTTATAAGAGCTGGTCCCTATATGCCATTCATCATCTTCACAAATTTGAATGCATTTAAGCCTACTTAGGTTCAAGTCATGGTTATTTCAATACAAACTTTTTTCACATTTATTATTCTTTTTAGATGCATAATTTTCTGATTTATATCCAATCATCAAAGATTTAACAAATGAGCTACGCGTGGGGTATTTTTGTATCTATCACTTTACCATGACTTTATTCCCAGTAATGACACATTTGTGACTATGATGTCCTTTTTAAAGGTGCACACAATTAATCCTGTGAAATATTTCTTACACTTCATAGATGTTATAACACTTGAAAAGAGATCAATTGTTCGGCTACATGAAGGAAGGTGAGGCTGATCGCGTTAAATTTGAAGAAAAATAATAGTTTTTAATGCAATATGCAACAATGCAAATCACAATTCTCATTGACTTTGTGAGGAAAAGTGCACTGAACATGCATCCACATGAAAAGACATTCTACGACTTTGTTGCTGCATTGATATCTATGGTTATTACATAAACTACACGAATCTTTGATGAAATTGATGTAGTCTCTGTCTTACAGCACTCTATTCTCAGATCGGGGCTGATTCAAGCAGTGCAGTATGAACTCAACTAAACTTGGAGCCCAGTGAACATGCATCTGCAGTGCACGGCTATAGGGGGGGGGGGGGTCAGTCTTTAGATGATTTGACCATCCACAGACCAGAATATGATTAAAATTGTCAGATGTTGTGAGAGCTTACTGGCGACTAGACTAGATTCGACGCCCCAAACTGCTGAGAGTGGCGATTATTGGCGGGAAACTACAATATGGGAAGACTATTTTCATACACAAAATATATGAAAAATTCAAAAGAAATCTGAATATATTCTATATGCTATGAAACATGGATATTCAGCATACCATAAGTGTCACAGGACATAAATTGCATGATAAGATTATAACATATAGCTAAATAAGTAAAATCGGTATTCGCGATGAAAAAAAACATAATTCAAATGTCTCGGAACATAAACTGCAAGATAAAATAAGAATATAGACCCTATAGTTGAATATGTAAAATCAGCATTCGCGATAAATAATACACATTTTTTGAAAAGTGAGGGCATTTTTCAGACTTTTTGTCCCGGATAGAGAATTTGGCATACATCCCATGTTGTTCCTTGGGGTCGAATTAGTCTAAAACAGTTGAGTTAGCCTCTCCTAAATAAAGTGCATACAAAACCTTGTCAGGACCTAGACTAAAGAGCTCAGGGGCTTAGCCGCATGGCACCGATCGCCGCCCTTAGCTTGGGAACTGTGTGTTATATGAATGTCTAGACTTCAATAAAGTGAGAAATACCCGAAGAATGATTTAATGAGCCTTATTTAATCCCGTCGTCCCGACGAAGGAGTTAATGGAAGATGGTGGAACGTAAACCTTCAACATAGCCTATTCATTTCAGCAACACGATCGATCCACCACCCACCCATTATGTCACCTGGTTGTGAAGGGAGTATAAAGTCACTATGACTGAATTAGGGATATGACCGAATTTGGTCGATGTACGGTACCACTAAAAAGTATGGAGTGGGGTGGATTGGTACCAATGTCTGTATAGGTAGGTCTATGTCTACGCGATTGATGATGAAAAGAGTGTAGGCCTAGATACAATTGGTTTCCAGCTTTAAACTGGATGTATTTTAATTAAAGATTTCAGTTAAGTAGGGCCTAGTATTTTAATGGCGGCTCTAAAATTCATATACAAAAATATGTTAACGTTGCTTACTGGTTTATAAACTTTTTTGTTCGATTATTTAAAATTTTAGCTAAGTTCAATACAACAAAATAACTGGTAGACTATGGTCTAAAATGTTATAGGCCTATTCTGAATCTCTGAATTATTTTACCATCGATACCCCGTGCACGCGCCACGTGGTTTTGTTGATACAGTTATTATTAGAAACACGTACAACAAAGACAGTGTACAGCCAAGCAATAGGGCTACATACATCCACGTCAAGTCATACATTTCAGTTGATATTGAAAATCAGCTGATATTGTAAATTCTGGAATACGGGTATGCTATGTCGGGACAACTGGCCAAACATGCTAGAGGCTTATTATTAAAATATTTTATGATTAGACTTTGATTATAAAGTAATAAAGAAGTTGACAAGTTTGATACTGAGCATGTGCATGACTTGAGTTGAGATGAGTTGATCAGTTGATTGAATAATTGTGAATGCTGGAGACAGTCACAGTGGAGTAGGCAGTAGGCCTACTCAGTAGTAACGTCATAATAGCGCATGTGTGATAATTGATGTGGGGACAACCGGCAGTCAGAGGTTTGTGGCTAAAAAAGTAAATAACTAATTAAATTATATGATAGAGAGGGAGATCTCCCTAGATAGAAGGATCTCGCCCTCCACTACGTATCACGTTGTGGACAGGCGGGGGGGGGGGGGGGGGGGGTTAACAGGGGGCGCACGCCCACCCCTTTTTGCACCAAATTCTTTAACCCTTTAACCGCCAAATTATTCAATCTGAATTTTCACCCACTTGAACTTGTGTCTCGCTGACGCGATCCACAATTTCAAGTGATTGAAAATTATTCAGATTTGACAAAATGGAGGTCAACTGTTTTCAAATATTGCTGATTGATGTCACATTTTATCTTTAACATGTTTAAAAGATGGTACTTAAAGGGACTAGCCCAGGCTAAAATCATCAAAAAATCGGTGATTTTATTTTGACTTCTTAATATGACCATATGATGTAAACATGTCCATAGACTAGAACTGCAAAGTGTTATAATTTTTGTGCTGCGCATTCACCAGTTAGGCTAGATATAGAAACGAAATTCCTGATTTTTAATTATTGACAACCATGTCAAAAATAGGAAATGCGGGAATTTCGTCTCTATATCTAGCCTAACTGGCGAATGCGCAGCAGAAAAATTTAAAAACTCTGCAGTTCTAGTCTATGGACATGTTTACATCATATGGTCATATTAAGAACCCGAAATAAAATCACCGATTTTTTGATGATTTTAGCCTGGTCCAGTCCCTTTAACCGTTGTGAATGATTTTTGCCGATTTCTCTGTTAATTCTCAACCATTATTGTCATGAAATTTTACAAGTACTATTTGATGGGGCGACTACCCTGAAAGTTTTATTGAAAAATATTGTACAGTTTAAAAGTTAGTCTATTCAACATGTAGTAAATAAATAAAAATGTCGCCCTCTACCATGGCTATCATGTCTATAAACCCAGTAGCTTCGTCTCAGAATATCATTACAAGTCAAATAGTCTGACTTCTGACATACTTATCAAAACTTCGCGAAATTGTCAGGGTAGTCGCGATGTGAATGGCAAATAGTGTGTGTAAAATTTCATGACAATTGGTTGAGAATTGACTGAGGAATCCGCGAACGATGAATTTGTTGTGAATCTGATTAAAGAACGAAAAATTTTGTTTTAAGCCTTTAGAATACAAACAGCGGATTCAGTGCTACTTCTAACTTTCAGTGCCACCTGGTGAATATGTCTGTATCACGATAATGACTAATGTATAGACATATTACAAAGTCCGGCTAGTTCATAATAGCCAAATATAAACGTTTATCTCGTCATCATGGTATTACAAAGTAACGGTTCCACGGAGGGGGGGGGGGGTGTTGGGGGGGTTCAACCCCTCTCACCTCGAAAAAATCCTATTTAGGGGTTTCCTTATTAACTGAACAAACAGTGCCGAATATGTCTTAGAATTTCCCCCAGGCGCGGTTTCCTCGGACCCCCCCCCCCCCTGCGGTGAAATGTACCTTTGTTAAGTTTACCCCCCCCCCCCTCTGTGAAAAGCTAGATCCGCCCCTGTTATCAGTTTATAGGGTCGTATTTGCCAGGTGTTTGAAAAGTGCCAGCTGATTTAAGTTGTTTTGACAGTAGGGAACTACAGAACTTCATTTGGATCTAGGCGTCTCACAGTAAATGGCCCAATGTTGAGCATGTATTTAATGCAGCGGTTATATTTATTTTTTATAAGTCATAATATACACGGTACTTATCATGCTTATGTCTCATATAATTCACTGAATTCCCAGCAGTCGCCATCGTTTTTATCTCCCGCCCGTATGGGAAGGGTGATTTTAGTCGCGCCAAGATTCTGTCCGGCGTGACTTTTTTTTGTGGGCGCAAAAACGCAAAAAAAAACTGGACAATTTTTTTGAAATTTTAACATGACATTCATAGCAACAATTTTTTTTTTTTGTAGGCGCAAAAAATCAATAACCTAAAGTCGGAAATTTTTAAAATTTTACCATCACATTCCCCACGATATGGAGACATGTGCAGGTGATTTTTTCAAGGTTTTACTGAAATTCATAATGGCCGCCATGGATGAACTTCACATTTTTTTGTGAGCGCAAAAACTCAAAAATTTAGGTCAGAAATAATTCATATTCAGAAATAATATACATTCACATTACCCACCATCGGAAAATAAGCAGGTGATTTTACTTATAATTAAAATGGCCACCACAAGTCTACTTTTTAAATATTTGTGACAGCAAAACTCCAACGTAATTTATGTTGGGGGATGATATAACACCTGAGGCCTTTATTTTAGTACGCTGAACACGATTCTCATGATTCTCAGCTCGGTGTTTTAAAATTAATTAACCCTCAAAGCACGAAATTTAATAATTTATTTTTTCACCTACTAGTAGGCCTACTTGAAGTTGTGTCCCCGTACCGCGACCCACAGTACCCGGTATGACTGTGC
This sequence comes from Flabesymbios commensalis, assembly GCA_964017125.1. Taxonomy (NCBI): domain Eukaryota; kingdom Metazoa; phylum Annelida; class Polychaeta; order Terebellida; family Flabelligeridae; genus Flabesymbios; species Flabesymbios commensalis. The sequence continues at coordinate 843,023 of OZ024917.1, forward strand.
CGCCTAACTCATTTACTGCGCGAGGCCCAGTCACACTGACCGCCATTTTGTTTACACAGCCAGCTGTGTAAAAACGACACTTGCGCTGCCTACCAAAAAACTCGGATGCCAAAAAATTGAGACGAATATTTCAAGTGCCTATGAAAACTGGGCCATTTTCAGCAGGCGTAAACTTGTGATCGTATTGGAACTGTTACATTTAAAAATGGAGGTCACTGTGTCAGAGCCCTGCGATGTCATCAGGGTAGACCCACAGCTTCAAGTGGGTGAAAATTAGACATATTTGTGACCAAATATTTGCAAATATTGTTTAAACACCCCTTTCGTCCCCAATAACTCTAAAAAAACAAATTAAAAAAGACTATTTCCGTGATCAGTGGTTTAATGGGTAACTGAGTGAGCCTAGAGTACACATTTTAAAATATAAAATTAAGCATATTTATTTAATGTTATTCCAGACGCTGTTTCTGAGGATGTTACGCTTCCTCTGATTGGACAACATGTGTTCATGTGATCTTCCCCATGCCGGAATCTGTCAACAGTGTGGCCAGTGTGGATTCGAATCTACATCCTGAAGTATCATGGAAGAATGTAAATGGAATAGCTGTAAGTAGCTATTATTCTCAATATAGATTACCAGCAGCCAAAGGGTGGTGAGTGTCACTCATTTGATTGAAACTCGCCACCCTTTGGCTGCTACAGCATTTTACTTGGTGTACGTATATCCTACAGGGTGTCCATGTGGCACTAGAATAAGAAAATACGCATGATAACATTGCGTATTATGCGTACTATACACAACATGCCCAAAGTTTAAAAGGACATGCCCAGGTCTAAAATCATAAAAAAATCGGTGATTTTATTCTGGCTTCTTAATATGACTATATGATGTAAACATGTCCATAGACTAGAACTGCAAAAGTTTTTAAACTTTTGTGCTGCGCACTTACCAGTTAGGCTAGATATAGAGACGAAATTCCTGATTTCTATTTATTGACAACCATGTCAAAAATAAGAAATACCTCCCCCTCACGTGCTTCACTTCGCTCATGTGTAAATGAGTACCTGGTGGGACAGATATTGCATTGTGATATTTCTGGCGCGAAAATGCTGTATACTCCCCGGGCAATAAGATGGTGAACAATATGATCAGACGATGGAAAGCGCCTTTTTTGTGAGGAGTGGGGGGGGGGGGGGAGAGGCAGAGAATATGCTGTTCAGTATCGCGTAGACAAAAGCCATGCAATTTTAGCCTTTAGCTAAGCAATTTTAAAATTGTTTCGCAAAATATTTTTACATAAATATTGAGATGAAGTGGGAATCAGAGCATTAAGAACGAAATCGCTAATCAATGATGTTTCAACAAAATTTCCCTTTGGGTAGTGGGGGGGGGGGGGGTTCTTTCAGAAACATTAATAGAAAAACTATTGGTAAACATTGACTTGAAAAGTAATTTAATATCCGTCATTTATCTTCTTATTGAAAGTGGCATGATTTTCGTATTTTCACAGAGTTCTTAATTATAATTAATGACAGATAATGCATAGCATACCGTGTAATTTTCTCTGTACACACTCAACAGTTTTAATATGTGACTTGTAAAATGTTGACCAAATTGGAGAGGAATATTCAGCTATGGGCCTTATTAGAGCCTTATTAGAGCCTTATTAGAGCCTTATTAGAGCCTTATTGGAGCCTTATTAGAGCCTTTTTAGAGCCTTATTAGCGGCTTATTATTATTGGGGCTTTGTGCAGGTTTAAGGTAGCTGACGCAGGTGCTTTGTAACGAACTGTGCGCCTAATCCTGCCATTTACTTGATTACTTTTGAGCCCAGGCTGGATATGTGCGTCATATACATACTGACACAATCACCGCAGTATAGGGTTAGCCCCAGTGGCTGAAACATGTTCCAGCCACAGATTGAACGCGTACAAAATCGTGGGACATTTCTTTGGACTGTCATATCGGAAAATATCGCTGAATGATCAGGTTGAAAATACGTTTTTTACAATCAGTAACATTCCAGTTCCATGCCCGCATGCTCAGCTCATAGGTCGCACAGTCATTAAAAAGTTATAGACATTTTTCGGACCTTGGGGTCGGGATCGCTCTCAGTCACCGCCATGTTGGATTTTTCGGGTAAAGCGAATACATCAATTCACGGCCTTGGAGAGGACGACACGGCTAGTGTAGGGTTACATCACTTACCAAGTAACGTCTACGAGAATAAATGGATCTGTTATTGATCTCTAGGCCTGTTATCTGGCTATCTGTCAAATATTGATCTGTGAAACACCAAGGAGATAAGAACGAGGAAGTTTACTCTGATTTCTGGATGATATCACTCCTGTTACAATGTCAAACATCAGCGTGATCAGTACTGCCCTTCTACTATTACTAACTGATGTAGAATGTCAATATAATATATAAGACGTTACCGGTATTCACTAAGCATGCTGAAGTAAATATTTCAATTACCAGCTGTAGGCCTATACCACCAGCTAATGTGTGGCGTTAAACCAATGGCGGTATAGCCCTTTCAATCCGGAAACGACTTCAGACGTCAGAATATGACGTCTAAAGTCGTCAGATTCTGACGTCCACAAACGTCAGAATTTGACGTCTAAAGTCGCTTCCTACCCTAACCTAACCTAACCTAACCTAACCTACCCTAACCTACCCTAACCTACCATAACCTTCCCTAACCTACCCTGACCTACCATGACCTACCCTGACCTACCCTGACTTACCCTGACCTACCCTGACCTACCCTGACCTACCTGACTTACCCTGACCTACCCTGACCAACCATGACCTACCCTGACCTACCCTGACCTGCCCTGACTTACCCTGACCTACCATGACCTACCATGACCTACCATGACCTATTCTGACTTACCCTAACCTACCCTGAACTACTATTACCTACCCTGACCGACCTGACCTACCCTGACCTACCATGACCTACCATGACCTACCATGACCTACCATGACCTACCCTGACCTACAATGATCTACCCTGACCTACCCTGACTTACCCTGACCTACCCTGACCTACCTGACTTACCCTGACCTACCCTGACCAACCATGACCTACCCTGACCTACCTGACTTACCCTGACCTACCATGACCTACCATGACCCACTCTGACCTACCCTGACCTACCCTGAACTACTATTACCTACCCTGACCGACCTGACCTACCCTGACCTACCATGACCTACCATGACCTACCCTGACCTACAATGATCTACCCTGACCTACCGTGACCTACTCTGACCTACCTGACCTACCCTGCTTGACCATTCTGCCCAATTCTTGATACCATGATACAACTGACCATCTATTCTGTCAATTAACATGATTAATGTGCAAAATGTCAAATAAATATGTCTATTTCTAAATAACATACATAATTTGATCAAATTTAGTGGACACTGGTATTTTTTATTTGAAAGTGTCGGTGCTTATTTTAGAAGCTAGACCATCACTGATGTCTTTGTCAGGTCTTTCCGATTCATTTGAATATCTATGTTATGGGTCTACGGCCATTATACATATTTTAATTCTTTCACTAAAAGAATCTGACGTCTACAGACATCAGATTCTGTCATACACGGTCCCCGCGCTGAACTGGGGTTAAACGGCTTCATTGTATCATATGAAAAAACGTATTATTTTATTGATATGGTTTATGCCAATCAATATAAAGGTAAAGGTGTAGGGTTTTTATAGTCTGATATCAAGTCTGAAGACCTATCATCGGACTTTACATTTTACCCCCTGGTCACTGGACCCGTTTATTCATGTGCCATTTCAACTCCCCGGAGAACATACAGTCCTGCTGCCGTTTCGGCCTATGAACGTACACACTGCCATCTCTGTCCTACCAGGTACCCATTTTCATCTGAGTCAAGTGAAGCATTTGAGGGTGAAGCGGGATTCGAAGTCGCACGGCAGGCAGCGACATTGGCAGAGCGCCACGCTTTAACCATTGCGCCATGTCCCTCTCTAATATAATCATCGTTATATACAATACATCGAGGAATAGAGATAAGTTTACCTTTTATTCAGGTTTTTCAGCCGTTCATACTTAGTGACATGTAAACGAAACATGAAAATGAAGTATGGGGGAGGGGGTCTTATATAACCTTGTTTTCACCGAGTGACGTCACTGCGTCTCACAGAATACCCTCTATTACCAAGGTAACGACACGCTGCAGAATGCTGACCCAACATTAACTCTTTAACCGCCGGTGCCGCATATATTCGGGTTTTCATTTTTTATTAGCACATCAAGTACCACATATCAAACATGGTAAAGATAAAATGCGACATCAACCAGCAAGATTTGAAAACAGTTGACCTCCATTTTGTCAAATCTGAATAATTTTCACTCACTTGAAGTTGTGGATCGCGTCAGCGAGACACAACTTCAAGTGAGTGAAAATTCCAATTGAATAATTTGGCGGTGAAAGGGTTTACTCCTTCAGTGAGGGGATCGTCTTTAAACGTCAAAATCGTCCCCGCGCTGAAAGAATTAACATATTATAATGACTATAAGACCCATTACATAGGTTTTCAAATAAGGCGGAAAGAGCTAACTAATACATTTATGATGATTTAAGTTGAAAAAACCTCTGGTCTCATGGTTTATACAAAATATATCTATGTTTTAACCCTTTCAGTGCGGGGACCATCTGTAGACGTCAGAATCTGACGTCTATGTAGACGTCAGATTCTGACGTATAACGCCACGCACACATGAAGACACAGCTTTGGAATCTGACGTCTAAAGTCGATACCAGCACTGAAAAGTGAAATATTATAATGGCCGTAGACCCATAACATAAGTATTCAAATGAAGCGGAAACAGCTAACTAAAGACATAATGATAATTTCAAATTGAAAATAATCCTTTAGTCTCCATGGTTTATACAAAAATATGTCTGCGTTGTATTAGGGTCAAATCAAATTTTAGTGACATGTATACCACACGAAACATGATAAACTAATGCTGGTTCAATGTTGGGCCAACGTCTAGGACGCTGGCCCAACATTAATCCAGCATTGGGTCAATACATCGTGTTGACTGGGGCATGAGAGGTAAGTGGTGATCAGAGGGAGGGGAGGTGTGTGGGGGGGGGGGGGTGGTCGATGGCCTTACCTGTTCACATTCATCTACATGCATCCTATCACTCACCTGTTTACTCACATTTTTATTCACCTTAAAGGTGATCTATCACCCCTTATATAGTATGAATAATTTTGTGACAAATAAATCAAAGTTTCCACAAGATAGGGCACAAGTATTTCCTTATTGTGACGGATTATGTTATTTTTATCTGATGAATTTATTTGTCACGTTGTGCATAAATGTGACGACGGAGCTCAGAGGGTTCATGTTTATGTGACCTGGCAAAATGAGTCCTGTAAGTCGCATATTTAGATATTTAGAGATATTAACATACTTTGAATCTACCAAAAATTACCTTTTTTAATGGTATACCACACTACACTGTGCCGTGGTTAGCTCTGAAAATTTTATTACACAAACTCAAAGAAATATTATATAAGTCTGGAATTGCGTCATTTATTTGAATTCCAAAAAGGCGATTTGTACACTAAGCTTGACTTCTTGAAAAAAACACACAATTGGATTAAAAAAATGTAAAACAAATGATTAATTTCGATCCTATTTTTAAAATAAATAACGTATAGTTTCTATATTTTGTAAATTTTAAAAGTAGATGCAAGATATTTTTATTGTCAGGATTTTTACACTGTATCAACATTTTCTGTTTATTAGCGCCTGTTTCTACGGTCACATGATATACACAAAAAACAAATATTATTATTATAACAGATATAGGCATACATTTAAAAATGTCCATCAACTTCTATGGCACACAATTTGAGGATTCAAAGTGATCATATACAAGTAAAAACTTATGTAAAAATTGAAAATACATCAAATGAAGGCGATTTTTTGTAAAAATTGAAAATACATCAAATGAAGGCGATTTTAGCTTTTAGAGCTATAGCATCGCTTGTCAAAGTGCGACTTATGACTCATTTTTCTAGATCAGGTCACATATGTGGATGGGTTTATAACCTAACTGCGTCTCTCCTGTATGCAAAGGGTTAATGTGACTTGTGTAGATTTTTGTACATACCTGTGGCACATTAGCTCAAAAAGCTCCTTCTATAACAAACCTGTATAGTACTGTATAGTAGTATAGCAAGACTCCGGCCGTGTTAACATGATTAATCAAGTGAACGTCATGCTTGTTAGGTTTTGCTGATTAATGTAGCTCGTGTGAGGTGGCTTTCATATGTTGCACTGATATTTTCATTGGTCCACAATACAATAACGCAATCAGCTGTAGCCTGGAGGAATGCATGTCCAGTGCTGCTATGAAGTGTTGGGCCAGCGTCGCATAAGCTTGTTTCAAACCCTTTACTCTTGCAGCGCGGGGATCGACTTTAGTCGTCAGAATCTGACGTCTGTAAACGTCAGATTCTGACGACTAAACTCTATCCCCACACTGTAAGAGTAAAATTATTTTTAATGGCCGTAGACCTATAACATAGGTACTCAAATTAATCAGAAAGAGCTAACAAAGACATTTATCATGTTTATAATTGTTTCAAATTGAAAAAAACCCTTCGTTCTCCATGATTTATACAGACTAATTCAGCCCTTTAAGTAAAGCGCTGAATTATTTATATATAAACCAAAAGAACAAAGTTTTTTTTCAATTTGAAATCATCATATTTGTCTTAGTTAAATTTGTATCCGCTTCATTTGAATACCTATGTTATGGATCTACGACCATTATACATATTTGAAATCATCATATTTGTCTTAAGTAGCTGAATTTTTATCCGCTTCATTTGAATACCTATGTTATGGATCTACGACCATTATACATATTTGAAATCATCATATTTGTCTTAAGTAGCTGAATTTTTATCCGCTTCATTTGAATACCTATGTTATGGATCTACGACCATTATACATATGTTACAATTTTAGTGCAGGGAGCGATTTAGATTCTGACTTCCAAAGTCGATACCCGCTCTGAAATTCACACAAAGCCAAATCAGGTAAAAAATAACTCCCTTTTGGGAGTTATGAATTAGGTCAAAGATAACTCCCCTGGGGAGTTCTTTTCCAATGGCGACAAAGAAGAAAAAAAGGAGTTAATAAATGCTTTTAGAACAGACGAAAATACTCCTAATGGGAGAAAATGCACAGTAATTCTGTTGTGGAGTAAAATAACTCTAATTTACTGTGTGTGAAGGGTGAAACTTTATAGGAGCAATTGGTATGGATTCTTCTTGATTGAATTTTTTATAAAAAAATGTCTCCTGCTTTAGATACAAAATGCCCGTGTATGTTAAAGTTTTAACCCTTTCAGTGCGGGGGTGACATTAGACATCAGAATCTGTCGTCTAAAGTCGATCTCCATACTGATATAAAAGAAATGAAAAAGTTATAATTACAATTTTGGTTTTACTTCCGCATTGAAGTAGTGTATCCCACGGATCATGTTTTTATTTTTTTCAGAATTTTATATTTTTACAAATATTTTTAATCAACATTTCTATGAAACCAGAAGAAACCCAAACAAACTATTTGTATACCTGAAGGACGATTGAATGTTTTCACAGCAATGGGCCACATGCTGATGGCATCGGCCCAGCGTTGGGTAGACAATCAGTGCTGCAGGTGTGTCCTCCCGTGTCCTGACTATGAGACACCAATTAGCGGCGACTGCTCTGATCTTACCGTCTGATACGTGGGAATATGTGATGGAAAGTGCTTAATATTGCTGACTTGTTTTGTTTACATGGCAATATACGACCTGGAAATACAACTATTTCGCTCTTTTTCGGTGCTTTAAAATTGTTTTTTGACTTTTTCGTATTTTTAGCTAAGATCAGTAGCTATATAGCTTCATATAAATTAAATTTTCAAAATTGACAACATTGAAAATGTCTCATCCAAAGTGGTCCCTTTAATTTTCCTATAACCAAGGGTTTTAGAACGAAAATTCCCATGAAACTGGTTTACCAATACACGACATTTTTTTTTCATTTTTTAAAACACATCATCTTCATCCACTACAAGTCCAGAATTGCGACAGCAATTCGCGGCTTGTAGTGGATGAAGATGACAATTGTAAATTCAGGCTTGAAATGTTCAAGGGTTAAAGATTAATTTGTATTATTATTCTCTGAGTATTGAGAGGGTTAACCCTTAGGGTGCTGAAATACTTGTTTGTGTAAAACATGAAGGCAAGTTTTTTTCAAATTAAAATCCCCCTAAATTTTTTACCCCTGTTAGGATATTAATAGAAAATGGCCTCTGCAAAATTTTAAGGAAATCGGTTCACAATTGACGGAGAAATCGCCGAAAATCATGCGATCCTGGTTGATCATTTTTAATTTGACAGCGAGTATAGGTTATTAGTATTATTATTGAGCCGTGGGGATGAGAGGGTTAATAGATAAGGTATTATCAATGAATTAGGACGTAGGAATGAGAAGGTGGATAGATAAGATCAATGAGTTATTATTATTATTATTATTATTTTTATTATTATTATTATTATCATTATTAGGCCGTAGGAATGAGAAGGTTAAGATCAATGAGTTGTTATTATTAATTTTTATTGGGCCGTAGGAATCAGAGGGTTAATATATGGGATCACTGAGTTATCATTATGAGGCCTTAGTAATGAGAGTGTTACATCACATCACTGGGTTGTTATTATTTTTACTAGGCCACAGTAACGAGATGGTTTATAGATCACATCACTGGGTTATCATTATGAGGACCTAGTGGTCAGGGGGTCGATATAGATAAGACCTCATAGTTACAGTGGCGAGTATTAAGTGTTCAGTCTATTCTTTATAACGTACCTGTTAAGACGTCACGACGTCCCGGAAGATTAGTTATAATAAGACGTGACACAGCAGGCTATGATCTTCCAGGATTCAAATGTGGATATACACACGGCGCTCAACGCTGTAGACAGCATATTATACAGTAGTCTCTCCCAGGCTTTTCTGTAGCGGGACTAAAGATTTGTACATCAGCAAGGCTTCGACATTATTGACATCATATGATATTTTATGATAGCTGAGGATTTAAACGAGGCGTTAGACACTGTAGACACCATATGACACAGTAGTCTCTATTCTTCTCGGATTGTATTTCACTGATACATCTGTGCACGCCTGTGGGGACAAGGGCCCGCGCGAGCGGCACTGTGCTGGGAGTGCAGGTATTTGTGGAGTTATAAACAAGACGTTTATATTTTTATCAGTGGTATATGGATAGAAATAAGCATTTGACACTATTGACGTCTAATCATGCTTATAGACGTAAGATATTAAGGGGTTGATTACAATTTCGATTGCATTATATACAACAATCGTTTCTTCACATCAAACTTTTGAATACGTTTGTGTTGTGGATTACGTCGATGAATGTGGATTACGTCGAATGATATGAGTGTACTATTTTAGGGGCAAAATAAGATTAGAGCAACAGCGTTGATTAGCTACAGCTACATTACAGCTACAGTGACACCAGAATGAAGGGTCCTATCAGCGAACAAATCACAATGGACTCTGAGCGAGAAGGGATCATAATCCCGACTACCAAGGAGAGAATAGCATTCCTTAAAAAGCGTAAATCCGAGGAGCGCGCCCAGAGAGTGGAGTATCAGGCGCCGGTAATAGAGGAAGGGGCTGACGAGATGGATATATCAGAGGGGGTTTCTAGTATAAGGGCTCTGTCTGAACACAGAGGCCTGTTCACCAAAAACAACCCTAATAGGTGAGATATATGTTAGTATGACGATGACAGTAAAAATGACAATGATGCTGACGATGTCACTGACATGACAATGACGATTATACTGTGATCTTTTCGTCACCTTGGATATGAAAGGGTGTATCTGCCAATTTATAAGTGGCAGATACACCCTTTCATATCCAAGGACTCTTCCTATAAACATGATAAATGTGGAGTAAGGACAAAAGTATTTTCACATCTATTTATATTTTATTATTTTGTATTCATTCAATTCCGTATTTTTTTCCCCTGAAATTTGAAAATAATTTATATCTGACTAATTCAAACATCCATCAAACAACATACACTTGGTCGGATTCCAAACAGATTCATCAGATAACTGTTGAATCTGTTATTCTTGTACATAGATTCGAAGCTAGAGGATTAATACCAACAAACCGTCGTGACCTAGCATTAAGCAGCATCAGGTCAACGTCTTGCTGGAATTTTCATTCTCATACAAAGAGACTTTTCTCTCACCCGGGTGGCTCATTTTGCTCGGCTGTAGCTCGATACCACGCCGAATGTCTGTCGCCGTCGTTGTGCATTTATGCAGTGCTCTAAACTGTTAAAAGGTGTGGAAGGTGACTCAAACGTATTGTGTGTACGTTATTATCGTTGTTATTGTAAATTGTCAGAAAAACAGAGTCTATCATGACGTCTGTTCATAGTATTTGTTGATTTGTTTATTGTTTATAAACTTGACTTTCAATTGAAAACATACAATTGGCCTATCGTTGCATATACATCATTGGCTTTGTCTAAATATGTTGTCCAGACGAACTTCACGTTGTCCGTCAACTATATACATTTACCCATAAAGCGTTAAAATAAATAATTTAAACTTTCACCCACTTGAAGTTGTGTCTCGCTACCGCGACCCACAATTTCAAGTGGGTGAAAATTACTCATATTTGTTTAATTTGGAACAAAATATTTGCAACTGTTGATGTTTGAACACTCAGGCAGACACAGACAGATATATTATTGACATAAATATATGTAATATATGTACATTATATACAAGATGGTTAGTCTGGTAAACTCACATGTCTCAAGTGGCATTTTATTCGCAATAACGGCGATTTAACCCTTTAAGCCCTCACGATGCATTAAAGCATCATTTTACATCCCTGAAAACAGATCTATTTTTCCACAACTAGGGGCTTTAGAATGACAATTTCCACGAAACTGGTTTACCAATACATGGCAGTTTTCATTAATTTTTCACCCACTTCAAATCATCTTCATCCACTACAAGTTGGGAAATGCGACTGCAATTCGCGGCTTGTAGTGGATGATGATGACAATTGAAAATTCAGGGATGAATGGGTTAATCGGCTACTAAAGCAAAATAAAACGAATATAGTCGAGTTTCGTGGTTTAACCCTTTCAGCGCGTGGAACGTCTTTTTACGTAGAAAGCATTTGAATAGTTCGTGGCCGTAGACCTATAACATAGGTATTCAAATGAAGCGGAAAGAGCTAACTAAGACATTTATGATCATTTTAAATTGAAAAAAACCCTTTGATCTCCATGGTTTATACAAAAATAATTCAGCGCTTTAAGGGTTAAAAGTTAAACGTGCCGCTAGAATTGAAAGTGTTAATGACAATTTATAGCGATACTGAATACCAGGTGCGTAATATGATACAAAGTCCACTGACGGCTGCATGTTTTGTGGCTGATAATCTTTATACAGTAGGCTTATTATCTTTATTTTTGTCATTATATTGATCGGGCGAATCTATCACCTGCACCAGAAAACGATATTAGCACCTGCACTTTTACTTTGTACATGTATATAATATGTTTTGTTTTCTGATTAAATAAACGATCTATATATCACATCACTTTTTTCCTATTGTTACTGATCATTGAAGGCGGGGTCCCCGGTGCAGTGGGTAAAACTGCCTGATTGGAAAGTCGGAGATCGCGGGTTCGAACCCCACTCTGGCATTCAAGTTTCAACGAAACAGAATGTTTCTTTCCCGCTCACTCGAAAGATGCAATATTGTGGGGAGCCTTTGGGACCGAGAGGTAGCGTGCTCGGCCTCTGACCGCCAGGGCTTGAATTTCGAATCCTATGTCTGGAGGGCAGTGTCGTCACATTCCTATCACCATCCTCAGGATGTTCTCCTGGCCCAGTCTAGCCTACACTGTATATGTGCACAAAGGTAGCCTAAAACCCCATTCATTTCATTTACTGGTCATGAACATCTATTACTTGTTGAGCTGCTGCACCCGCATATAATATGTTGGTACAAGTTTTCAGACTAGTTTTATATCAAATACAATGCCAATAAAATGAATACATTAATTCGTCCTAAATAATCAGTTAATCATGATAATCAAAGAATTCCGTTTGGAATATATATATTTTTAATTAAAGCGATTGCTTATGTTGACAGTCAATTTTGAAAATTTAATATTATATAGTCTACTGATCTTAACTAAAGTACAAACAAGTCGAATTTTTTTAAGCACTGAAAAAGACTAAACTAGTTATATTACCAAGTTGTATACCGTCATATAAATAAGAGTGAGTGCATTATACAGCACGTTTTGCTACAAATACCCTCCGTCTCCGATCAAGGATTGTGTTGTAGTATTCTTGCTCCGATCAACCACATGGAATACACCGCCCTTAATTGGTCTTAAAGTTAGGAACAGTGGGTGGGGGGAGTTAACCTACAGCACTGTTCGTCTGTCCAACGCTGGGCCGACGGCATCAACATATGGCCCAACTATCCTTTGGGTGTACGCATAGTATGTTTGCATTTTCCTTGGATTCTTGTAAATATTGATAAAAAATGTTTTTAATAATCTGTAAATTTTGAAAAAAATAAAATCAAAATGTGCGGGAGACACTGCTTCATACAAAACAAAAAAATCAAACTGGTGTCATCCCACGGATATCACTTAATATAATACATGTATATATTTCTCGTCATTTAAATTATTGCGTTTGCAAATTCAACTTGAAATGAATAAAAAGTACGGCAATTCAGTACAAGGTTCAAACCTTGACCTTCTAATTACGAAAATAGTCGTTTTTAATCTGTTTTCTTAGCCAATTAAACCACTGTTATTGGGAATGAAATGAGTGTTTAAACAGCAAGATTTGTAGATGTTTGCTCTCAAATTAAACTAATATGAGTAATTGACTCTCACTTGAAGTTGTGAGTCGCGGTAGCTAATTAAATATTTTGGGGGTTAAAGGGTGTCAATGTATTAATTTTATGTATGTTATATTTGTTACAGGATTCCTTCCACAATGAAGAGGGTCCGACGTGAGTACAATATATAATCATATTATCTACAATTACCCCCCTAGGAATCAGAGGGTGTTCAAAGCAGAATATATAATCATATTATCTACAATAACCCCCCTAGGAATCAGAGGGTGTTCAAAGCAGAATATATAATCATATTATCTACAATTACCCCCCTAAGAATCAGAGGGTGCTCAAAGCAGAATCACTCGGCAAAAAGTGACTTCTTGTATTAGGACTTGCTCAATCAACTTTAACCATTCAAACCCTCAGCTCTGAAGAATATTTTTTTTTCATAAAACCTATGGGTTTTATAACGAACATTTTCGTGGAACTGTTTAATAATAACAATATCTTTTTTTTTCATTTCCCGCCCACTTCAAGTCATTTTCATCCACTACAAGTCGAGAATTGCGACAGCAATTCGCGACTGGTAGTGGATGAAAATGGCACTGGTAAATTCAGGCTTATAAGGGTTAGGCACAGAAGAGCAAATGATTAGAACAGAATCAGCTCATGTGTAATACACTAAGCGGTTGAAACCTGCTCAATGTTGATTGCGTCATTATCATAACCTGCTCAATCAGCTTGGCAGGTTTTTATACAAAAATTCACATTTTGGTCACACAGGAGCAATTAAGACCCTTCTGATTCTGAGGGGACGAATTTATCATTTAGATTCTTACAGTCGTGCTGCCAAAAACCACGTGGTGTTAATTCAATGTTGGCCCAGCATCATAGACGTTGGGCCAACAATGAAACCGCAGTTGGTCAGCGCCTCGTGTTGTCTGCTTTTTTATGGCAAATATTCAGTCTTTGACACCAGGAATTTTCACTCACTTAAAGTTGTGTCTCGCTAACGCGATTCACAATTTCAAGTGAGTGCAAATTATTCAGATTGAGCTGACTTTTTTCAAATCTTGAGACATAGCTGTTGAATAGTTTCTGTTTGAGGTTTAGAGAAGCCAAAGTGCTTACAAACCTTGAAAGTGCTTGAATTCCACACAGATTATTTCGAGGTCTTGAGAGTGCTCGAAAAATATGATATTTACGAGGAAAAACTACTTGATCGTAAATCCTAGCATTTTGATGCAAAATCCATATTGGAAAACATAGTTTCTCATTTTGTAGTTCCTCATATAATTGTTGCAGCAGAAAATGCCTTTAAACAGCTTTTCTGTGACAAAAAAATGAGAAAATATGTAATATATTTTTTTTTATGACATGCTGCGTGTCGCATTCCATGTATATACCTAAATTTATGTCAGAATTTGAAAACTATAGTAGTTTCTAACACCTGTGAGGAGTCAGGAACTATTCTACTGCTTTAATTTTTAAATTCCTGTGCATATAGCATCCCAGTATGACATCATTACTGCTGAAATTACACAGCCGATTTTATACAGCTCATTCACCAGATGTCGCTCTATACCTCACCAACACCATGCTGCAGAACGTGCTGCGACTGACACCTTAACTCAATGCTGTTTTAATGCTGACCCAGCGTCTGTGACGCTGGCCCAGCAGTAAAACAACATTGATTCGACGTCCCGGGTTTGTACTACGTGAGTGTATGTCATTGTAGTCAATAATAATACACTATCTGCGTCTCTCAGTCTATGTCATCATAACGTTGTGTAGATAAAAACAACACCTGTTTTCCGAAATGTATTCAGCGATTTACATTCGTTTGTTATCAAATCTCACATGTAGTATTTTTGCATTAACCGTTACAGCGCAGGGTCGACTCTGTGGACGTCATATTCTTACGTCTAAAGTCGACCCTCTCGATGTAAGAGTGAAAATATTTATAAAGGCTGTAGACCCATAACATAGGTATGCAAACGAACCAGGAAAAGCTAACTAAGACATTTATGATGATTTCAAATTGAATAAAACCCTAAGGTATCCATGGTTTTTTTTTATATTCATTTATTTATTTATTAGGCACAAATTATTACAAAATTATGCAATTGTAAGTAAAATTGTGTACATCAGGATGTCGAATACAGGTGACCAGCACCCTTACTAAGTTCGACATCCAGCGCTTCAAGGGTTAACATTATGTACCTTGGTACAATTTGTTTTATTGTTCTCTTTATCACCATTTTTTTTTGTTATGATACGTCTCTCATATTGTAAATTGTATTGGTTTACATGTAAATGATAGTCCGTGATTTAAATGAAGTAAAAGACTCATATTTTGGTGAATACTATACTTTGTTTCTACTGGCAAATGTTTCGGGGTGTTTTAATTATCCTTATCTTTTGTGAATTCTATCAACATCTCACAAACACCAGAGCGATATTCACAAAATAGTTCGACACATTAGAGTGTCATGTCTCAATGATAACTATCGCCGAGATGACAATATAAAATTATAATAAAGAGTTGATAAATGGTTTGAACATAAAACGATGAGCGAACGGAGAATAAACAAACAACACGAACTCTGAAAGAAATGAAATGAATTTAATGTAATATTATATATGAATTCCGAAACAAAAATAGATAAATACAAAATGATGAAAAGTCTGATGAGGTGAAGTTATAATTTCAATAGCCGAAGCTCACAATAATTCCAAAATCCAAAATACGCCTTACCGCTAGTGGGGTGAACAAAAAGTGAATTCTGTTCACGAAACGGGGTGCTAAACACCCCGAGCCCGCCCACATAATCACGCAATGTTCACTTGCTGATTATAGCGGTCAATTCAACATTGTCAATAGTTCACTACTCCGATACAGCTACAGCGGTAACTCCTTAAAGTAGAGCGTACACAGCCCCTCCCCAGATACTGTTGTTGTAGATCAGCGGCCGTGGCCGTAACAAGAGCGACATAAAAAATTGCTATAGGCCTATGCTTAGATTTAATTTGTACATGTGATATGTAAGTAGTTTAACCCACTTGAAGATGTATTTCGCGGTATACAACTTGCAATTGGGTCAAAATTAAATTCTTCAATTTAGCAATTTCACTATTTTTTTATTAAAACATTACTCTAGCATTCCCATTGGATTTTTTTCCGAATTTTCAATCATTTGATCTGCATCAGACAGACAGACAATATAAAAATCGTTAGATATTGACCCAATATCTAACGTGGCGTCCACTATAGATGATGCCCCCTGCAATGCTAAGACCGTATTTATTTCAGTGAGCAATTGTGCGCCTGTCAGGTTGCCAGAGAGAAATAGCTCCCAATTTTTTTATTTTTTCACGACAAGCAGTGCTGTATATCATCTGATATTACTGTGACATCATTAGCAATATATATAGCATACGTCTGTGATTTTTCACTCGGATCTGCCTTTTCATCTGGATCTGCTGTCTGGATTTGGGAATCTTGTTTTTCCGGCGTGACATTCATGCACTGTATATGACAACAACATCACTCCATCTCCCTCAGCTCGCAGCCTTAGTGTCATTTTTGATGAACATTTGACTATGGAGGCGCATGTCAACAGTGTTTGCCGATCTACTTTTTTCCACCTGCACAACATCAGTAGCATTCGAAGAGTGTTGGATATGAAGACAACTGTCATCATTGTCCAGGCCCTAGTCATTTCCCGACTTTACTACTGCAACTCTCTGCTATGTGGACTCCCAGCTATACTCAGAAAGAGGTTAGAGAGGATGCAAAATGCAGCAGTTAGAGTGATAGCTAAAGCCGACAGAAGGGACCATATCTCACCAATTCTCTTCAAATTTCATTGGCTACCGGTCGAATACCGCATAAAGTACAAGATCCTACTACTAACATATCGTGCTCTACATGGCCTCGCCCCAACTTACAGCACAGAACTGCTAGTGCCTTATACACCACCTAGAACACTGCGTTCGAGCACAGAGCAGCTTTTGGTAGTCCAAAAGTACAGACTTAAAAACTTCTGTGCCAGGTGTTTTGAAACTGCGGCTCCAGCACTCTGGAACAGTTTGGAGAGCCAGATCCGTCTGCAGAAAACCCTGACCTCTTTTAGAAGGTTGTTAAAAACTCACCTGTTTCGACAAGCGTTTGGTGACCTCACGCAGTAATTGACTTTCTTTTCACTGTCTTTCGAATGTGAAGCGCTCTGAACAGCTTCCAGCTGGATACATGCGCTATACAAGATTTCATCCATTTATTCATTCATTCATTCATTCATTCATTCATTCATTTCACAGAGTGTATATTGCAGTGTGACCATGCCTGTCTGCTGATGTTTTGTTTCTACTATGTCTATTTTTCATTCATTTCAAGCTGGAATAGCTGATGCAATTTCCAGTTTCAAATGAATGACTGATGAACAATGAGAGTCTCCCAAATTGAATAATTTGTTTTACCATGTTAAAGCTGCTTCTTGGGATGACATCGATTTTCGTTTTTAGTTTTGTATTGAAGTAGTGTATCCCCAGATCATGATTTTATTTTTTTCAGAGTTTTTAGATTTTTTTCAAATATTTTCTATCAACATTTATATGAAACCGCTTAAAACCCAAACAAACTTTTCGTGTACCTAAACACTTGCTAAAGGACGGTTGAATGTTCCTACAGCATTGAGCTACATGTTGATGTCGCCGGCCCAGCGTTTGGCAGACAATCAGTGTTGCAGGTGTATCACCCCATGTCCTGACTACAAGACACCAATTAGCGGCGATTGCTCTGATCTCACCGTCCAAGGCGTGGGAAAATGTGGTGTAAAGTGCTGTATATTGCTGACCTGTTTTGTTTACATGGCAATATACGACCTGGAAATATAACTATTTCACTCTTTTTCGGTGCTTTAAAATAGTTTTTTGACTTAGTATTTTTGACTTAGTATTTTTAGTTAAGATCAGTAGGCTATATAACTTCATATAAATTAAATTTTCAAAATTGACAAAATTGAAAATGTCTCATCCCAAGGAGCAGCTTTAACTGAGCATCTACCACAAATTATTTATCATTTTCAGTTAAAATTATTTTTGTTATGAAATATGTTTCAAACCTATTTTCATTTTAACCCTTAAGGCGCTAAAATATTTTTGTACAAATCATGGAGACCTAATAAATTTTTTTTTAAAATTTGAAATCATCATAAGTCATCTCTTTCTGCTTCATTTGAATACCTATATTTTGATTCTACAGCCACTATAATTATTTGATCATTTCAGTGCGGGGATCGACTTTAGCTGACGTCTATGGACGTCAGATTCTGACGTCTAAAGTCGGTCCCCGCACACTGAAATGGTTGATGACGGATAAGTCTACATAGACTTTCCGTCCTCAATAGATATCTATAGGAGGAAAAGGGTCAAGTTTTGACCTATTATAATTTGTGAGTTCAATGGCCGGGGATAATTTATGCAGAAAAGGGTCAAGGTTTGACCTATTATAATTTATGAGTGCAGTCTCCGGGGATAATTTATGCAGAAAAGGGTCAAGTTTTGACCTAATATAATTTGTGAGTGCAGTCTCCGGGGATAATTTATGCAGAAAAGGGTCAAGGTTTGACCTATTATAATTTGTGAGTGCAGTCGCCGGGGATAATTTAAAGTTCACTGGTGTTTTTACTTTGGTCGTCCATACATTGTATATTGTGTATTGTACACGTTGACCAGTGTCACATCACAGAATGTAGGCGTCCTCAGGGATTAATAATGACACGGATCCCTGACCGAGAAGGAGGGTAAATACCCCACTAGAGGGGTGAATAACCCGCAGTCACGACAGGCTGACTGGGGAGGATTAGCAGGACGTGTTAGTGATGGATTACTCGGCTGCTGAGGCAGGAGATGATGAGGATGCTGATACAGGTGAGATCAGGTGGGCGGCTTATACAGGGATGCGGCACGTGACAGCCGATACAGGATTCTATCCAGATATATAGTGTACATCACACACGGCTTGTTTTGAAAATTATTGGTTAACCCTTTAAGCCCTCACGATGCATTAAAGCATCATTTTACATCCCTGAAAACATAATTAATTTTCCTACAACTGAGGGTTGTAGAATGAATATTTCAATGAAACTGGTTTACCAAAACATGGCAATTTTCTATACTTTTTCACCCACTTCAAATCATCTTCATCCACTACAAGTCGAGAATCACGACAGCAATTCGCGGCTTGTAGTGGATGAAAATGACAATGGTAAATTCAGGATTGAAAAGGTTAAAACCCTTATCCTGCTGTATGTGCTGATCACGACTGTGGCGTTTTTAACCTACTCAGGCATCAAAGTGAAACCTATAAACCTATAAAAACCTATATTTGAAAAAGTAACCTATATTTTTCTGAAAATAGCCTATAAAAACCTATATTTTGATTTTACTTGAAAAAACATTATGTTAAACTATATTTTCCTTGTCGGAAAGTGTTTTTGTCAAATAACTTTCTGTGTTTCAGAAAGAAAAGCTTTAAATATAATTTGATTCCTCAAATTAGTCTGAAATAAATATTTTTTTAAGCTCATCAGCTTCTATCTAGCCCCAGTGGCTGAAACATGTTTCAGCCACAGATTTACCGCATACAAAATCGTGGGACATTTCTTTAGACTGTCATATCGGAAAATATCGGGGGGTAATCAGGTCAAAAATAGTTTTTTTAGAATCAGTAACATTTCAGTTCCATGCCGGCATACTCAGATCATTGGTCGCACAGTCATTAAAAAGTTATGGACATTTTTTGGACCTTGGGGTCGGGATCGCTCTCAGTCACCGCCATGTTGGATTTTTCGGGTAAAGCAAATTCATCCATCCACGGCTTGTGTCGTTTTTAACCTACTTTATTAGTCAATCCAATCACTGAGATTAAGAACAAAGTGTGTTTTTAAAGCATCAAGATTTACAAATTTTTGCTCCCAAATTAAACAAATTTGCATAATTTTCGCCCACTTGGCAGCGAGACACAACTTCAAGTGGATGCAAATTTAAATAAAGCATTTTAGCAGGATAAGCGTACAACACACAGAGGCGATCGTGAATTTTTTTTTTATCTTGGTGGGCACCGGTCCAGTGTACTTTGAAAATATAGTGGACCAGACAAAATGTTCAATTATACATTAGATGTGTCAACAATGTGTGATAATAGGAGATTCCGGATGCTCTAACCTTCGAAATTGACTTTTTTAAACTTTAATGATTAAAAAATTATGTGATTTCAACTTTTTTAAGTACCGTCCGCCAAGGAGATATGATGCACCGGACCGTCTATTATTTACCGGTATCGCCGATGTCCGGTGACTTTTCGCGATGCCTGCACAGGGACACAGTCTGTTTTGAAAATTATTGATTAATTTTTTCCTTCGACATGTTCAAACTATGACTCACAGTACGTCCTCGTTATCGTTGCCCTCAATTTTGTCAAATCTAAATAATTTTCACTCACGTGAAGTTGTGGATCACGTCAGCGTCATATATATAATGTCCTGGTGGAACAAAGAAGTTGTGTGTCGCGTCAGCGTCATATATATAATGTCCTGGTGGGACAAAGAAGTTGTGGATCGCGTCAGCGTCATATATATAATGTCCTGGTGGAACAAAGAAGTTGTGTGTCGCGTCAGCGTCATATATATAATGTCCTGGTGGGACAAAGAAGTTGTGTGTCGCGTCAGCGTCATATATATAATGTCCTGGTGGGACAAAGAAGTTGTGGATCGCGTCAGCGTCATATATATAATGTCCTGGTGGAACAAAGAAGTTGTGTGTCGCGTCAGCGTCATATATATAATGTCCTGGTGGGACAAAGAAGTTGTGTGTCGCGTCAGCGTCATATATATAATGTCCTGGTGGGACAAAGAAGTTGTGGATCGCGTCAGCGTCATATATATAATGTCCTGGTGGGACAAAGAAGTTGTGTGTCGCGTCAGCGTCATATATATAATGTCCTGGTGCGACAAAGAAGTTGTGGATCGCGTCAGCGTCATATATATAATGTCCTGGTGGGACAAAGAAGTTGTGGATCGCGTCAGCGTCATATATATAATGTCCTGGTGGGACAAAGAAGTTGTGTATCGCGTCAGCGTCATATATATAATGTCCTGGTGGGACGAAGAAGTTGTGGGTCGCGTCAGCGTCATATATATAATGTCCTGGTGGGACAAAAAAGTTGTGGGTCGCGTCAGCGTCATATATATAATGTCCTGGTGGGACAAAGAAGTTGTGGATCGCGTCAGCGTCATATATATAATGTCCTGGTGGGACAAAGAAGTTGTGGATCGCGTCAGCGTCATATATATAATGTCCTGGTGGGACAAAGAAGTTGTGTATCGCGTCAGCGTCATATATATAATGTCCTGGTGGGACCGTCATATATATAATGTCCTGGTGGGACGAAGAAGTTGTGGGTCGCGTCAGCGTCATATATATAATGTCCTGGTGGGACAAAGAAGTTGTGGGTCGCGTCAGCGACATATATATAATGTCCTGGTGGGACAAAGAAGTTGTGGGTCGCGTCAGCGTCATATATATAATGTCCTGGTGGGACAAAGAAATTGTGGGTCGCGTCAGCGTCATATATATAATGTCCTGGTGCAACAAAGAAATTAATTTAGTGCTGTGTTGTAATGAAAGCGTAAAGCCATCTGACATGTAACAATGAATGATTACTTGATCCATTCATAAATGGCTTTACACTTTTATATAATAGACATGTGATGATACTTACATTGTTTTAATACATCCAGTCATAAATATATGTGTACACATATATCTGCATCTTCTGGCATGTTTTGGTTCTCTTCAGCCCCTATTATATTGTTCATGATTATGTATGTATATGTATGTCTACTATTATTGCTTTTATATTATTATTATCATGATTGCAAAATATCTAATTGACTCGCTCAGCTGTAATGAGTCTAACCCTATGCGTCACACTGATACTTGATTAAAATACCATTGCTTGCTGTTTCTTCCACATAGAAAAAAATTAAGCCAATTCAGTTCATATTTGGTATCCGTAGGCATACCATGTCCTGATCTCTCTAATTGATTTAAAAACAATTCCTGTTTCTTTATTATATTGATACCTCTCAATTGTTTTTCACATGTACGACTGATTTATTCTTATTAATGCAAAAACATCCTTACAACTACTACAGACTAAAAGTAATAATCACTATAGACTACAAGTATTACCTCTCACCCAAAATCACACTCATAAAGTTATCGCTGAAAGCAAGTTAGCATAACAATAGCCACCGAGGATTATTTCTATATTATTATTGTATTTATTTATGTATTTTGACACTATTATGTTTCTCTCTCAAATTATGTTTATTTTTCAATTCAAATATTTTTGTCACCGATGCTTGCTTGGGTTGTGGTGTGAGTACGGTGATATCACTTAGAGAGTCATGGGGGTGAATCTCGAAATGTACAGAGCTAGAATTGGTCTATTTAACAGACACAGGTATAAGGTTCATGTTGTATCATCTGTATTTAACTCTATTCTAGTTACATCCATTGTTTTATCCGTTATGACGCTTGTGATGTATTTATTCCTACTATGTGGTGATGTTGAGCTTAACCCTGGACCGCAATCAACATGTTTATCTTTGTGGCACTGCAATATCCGTGGCCTTAACACTGAGAAATTACTCGCCTTAAAATCTGAAATCGAAGGTCACTTCGACCTTGTTGCTGTAACAGAAACCTTATTATGCAATAACGTAAAAAAACTGTTATTTGTGTGTGTTACTGTCCCCCTAATTCTGGTATTATTTTTTGAGACCAATTACAACATGTCTATGATTCCATACGTCAAACTGGATATATTAATATTATTTTAACTGGTGATTTAACGCCGACCCGAACACTGCTAGTGGTACTAAATTGCACTTTTTTGTCAATTCTAATTCTTTACTTATGTTAATTGACCAACCAACAAGATATACAATTAATACCGCTACCATACTAGACCAATTCATTGTCACGCCTACGCTTCGAGCCGGCAACGTGAGTATTACCCCACCCCTCGCGACCACCGACCATTGTCAAATTATCTGCAATATCTCAATAGATCTCCCTCCCAAAACCACTTTATCGCGACACATATGGCTGTACTCAGAAGCAGATTGGGAAGGGCTCAACGCGGCTATCATAAACCACGATTGGCAAGCACATCTAGACCGACAGAATGTTAACGAAATTACCTCTCTCATTACGCAATCTTTTATTAATCTGGCCAGGTAATTCATTCCTAACAAAATTGTAACAATTCGAAAGGGCGACCAACCGTGGTACACCAACCTTCTACGCTCCAAAAGGCGTCAGCGTGACAGACTATTTAGACACGCTAAATTAAAAAACACTAACGAAGCATGGTCAAAATATCGCAGAATTCGAAATGAATATGTTCATTGTTTGGCTTTGTCCAAAGAAGCATACAAAAACAAACAAATCAGTAATTTAGAGTTAGAAGATATCGGTGGTCACGGGTGGTGACAAACAATTAAACAACATATTGGGAACTCAAAATCCGACAACATGCCAGCTCTATTATTGCCATCAGGTGAAGCTGTTCATGACATTATCAGCAAAGCAAGTGCGCTTAACAATTTCTTCGTTTCGCATTCCACAGTGGACGACTCGCACACAACACTGCCTGCTGCTGAATTCATCACAGAAGGTCGATTAACATCAATACGCCTCAGCGAGAAGGAAGTGCAAGATATTCTAGTTACACTTAAACCAGCAAAAGCACCTGGCCTTGACGGTATTAGTCCCCATGTCTTAAAACTTACTGCCAAAACAATATTAAAACCGTTAACTAATCTTTTTAATTTATCCCTCCAACACGGAATCTTTCCCGATACATGGAAACAGGCAAATGTAATCCCAATATTTTTAAAAGGCGATAAGAGCTCCCCTAATAATTACCGCCCCGTTTCCCTATTAAGTTCTGTAGGAAAAGTAATGGAAAAGTGTATTTTTAGGCATATGTATATCTATTTCAGGGATAACGACCTAATATATAAATTTCAATCTGGATTTCTTCTGGGATGTAGCACCACACACCATCTGGTACATTTGTCCCACAGCATTTCTGAAGCTTTCGATAAGGGATTAAAGGTACAGATGGTGTTTGGTGACATCTCCCAAAGCTTTTGACAAAGTATGGCACGCCGGGCTATTATTCAAGCTCAAAAATATGGGAATCACGGAGGAATTACTTGCATGGATCAGTAACTACTTGTGTGACAGAAAGCAGCCGGTGGTGTTGCAGGGTGAGTCGTCTTACTGGGCTGATATAAAGGCTGGAGTTCCTCAAGGCTCCGTCCTTGGACCACTTTTGTTTCTGGTTTACATTAATGATATGGAAGACTAACTGACTCTATTTGCAGATGACAATTTACTTTTATCTGTTTCAAATTGTCATATAATAAATTCGCAAATTCTAAACAGTGACCTCGAAAAACTCGTGGGCGTGGGCGCAACAATGGATTGTCAGCTTCAGCGCTTTAAAAACAAACAGTATGGTGGTTAATTATAGAAATATTACTCCCCCAAATAACCTTAAGATGTATAGCCAAGAATTACAAAATATACCCTACTCCAAACATTTAGGTGTTACCCTTCAACAAAATGTAAAATGGGACAAACACTTTGAGGAAATATCAATTAAAGCCAATAAACGTTTGGATATCCTAAATTTACTTAGTTTCAAACTCAGTAGAAATAGTCTTGAAATTCTTTATTTTACCTTTGTCAGAAGCGTTCTGGAATACTCAAACGAGCTTTTTTCAAATGCAACTAAATAAAATCTGGAATTTTTTGACAAAATTCAGAAAAGAGCAGGAAAAATAGTATCAGGGGCTATACGTGGCACATCATCTATTAAAATTTACACCGAATTGTCATGGGAAAGTCTACAGTCCCGACGCGAAAACAAAATGATCATACTTTATTCTGATATACTTTACGATAGGACTCCTTCTTATTTAAAACCCATTATTCCTCAAACAGTTAAAGAAACTAGTCAAGGCAGATACAACCTACGAAACAACTCAAATATAAACCAAACCAACACTCGTACAGAAACCTTTCGAAAATCTTATATTCCTGCCACCACCCAATTCTAGAACAATCTAGACGATTCTATTAAAGACTTGACATCAAAAGAGTCACTAAAACAAATACTAAAAAGAAACAAGCCCAATGCAAAATCATACTATAACATTGCCAAAAGGTAACCTAATATTATCTTGGCCAGAATCAGAATGGAATGCAGTGAACTTAACCACCATCTTTTTACAATGAACATTATTGATAATCCCCTATGTACATGTGGACGTAACGAAACAACCAACCATTTTTTTATCGAATGTCCACAATACCATCTACCCAGAGTCGTTTTAATAGAAAATTTAACCCAAATAAATATAAACTTCAACTTAGAGACGCTTCTCCATGGTACACGTGACAGCCTTCTTGACCTTCAATTGATATCCCTGCTAGATACTTTTATCACCGCCACTAAACGATTTGCTTTGCTAACAAAGAAATAGTAAGACTCATAATCACCATTTTTTGGAAGTTACTGTCATGTCTGATATATTGGCGTTAGATACTTTTACGGCGCTGATGTGACAGACATGGCGCTATTCCATCTTAATTTTATGTTATATATATTCAGGGCTTATTATATGTTATCACATGGATATAGCGCTGTCACATTGACATCACTCATCCCGCTGGACATCGGCCCAATGCTGCCATAGAGTTACCCCACCATATTCAACGTCGGTCTAGCACCCGGCTGGCTGTGGGTCGTTGTCTTGTGTTTGCTAGAATGTGAGGTCATGTTGGCAATATGAGGTCATGTTGACGGCATGAGGTCATGTTGACAACATGAAGTCATGCTGACAACATGAGGTCATGTTGGCAATAAGAGGTCATGTTGCCAATGTTATGATTCCAAGCATTTGCCCATGACATAGGTATTCAAATGAAGCGGAAATAGCCAACTGAGACATTTATAATTTTTCAAATTGAAAGAAAACCTTTTGGTCTCCCTGCTTAATACACAAATCTTTCCGCGTTTTAACCCTTTCAAGCCTGAATTCACCGTCGTCATCTTCATCTACTACAAGCCGCGAATTGCTGTCGCAATTCTCGACCACATCAAGTCATCTTCATCCACTACAAGTCGAGGATTGCGACAGCAATTCGCGGCTTTTAGTGGATGAAGATGACGACGGTGAATTCAGGCCTGAAAGGGTTAATGTAGGGCCAACGTCGTAGACGATGACCCAACATTGAACCAACATAATTAAACTCCTAATAGTAACTCTATATTTTATCAGGAAATTTGACCTTTGATCTCTACAGTACGTTTTTTTATTTCCTGACATTACGTTTTCATGATTTTATAACGACAAAACGATTCCGAAAAAAAACTAGGACTTCTCTCAATTATCATGTTATGGCGATGGCCCAACATTACCATTAACATATACTGTTGGTTTCAATATAGTTTAATTGTAGATTTTATCCGGAAGTTTGATTTTATCTCCACATTGCTTTTTTATGATTTCATACCGACAAAACAATTTTAATATGAAAACCTCAACACGCACTTTTTTTCTCAGCTACCAAGGCTTCGTAATAATAACAAAAAACACATCCGGCATTCATAGTAATTATATTGTTGCTATCTCGACAATACAGGCTATATATGTCTCTGGGTTTTTTCAATTTGAAATCATCATAAATGTCCTAGTCAGCTCTTTCCGCTTCATTTAAATACCTATGTTATGGGTCTACGGCCTTCATAAATAGTTTTCCCTTTCAGCGCAGAAAAGAGAAAACACCAGCGCTGCTAAATCGTTTGTTTTTATGAAACATGACGAAATGACGACCAGTGTAAAGCCCAAAACACGCGTGAGCGTACGCGCACGTAAGCGTAGATTTTGTCTGCATAAATTTGTCATAACTGAAACGCACAGCCCGCGGACGTAAAGCGTACACCACGCGTAAAGCTACGGCCCCACCAACCGCCGCGCCGCGCGGAAAAAATCAGTAGGTGCGGCCCCACCGAATGCCGCGCTTCGCCGCGCCGCGCGTTAAAAAAATATAAAATTTACTGTTTGTTCTTGTCACCGTAGAACAATGGCCGTGTCCACCGGAATCAACACTGCATGTGACCCAGATGCGAAATTAATAGTATGTGTGCTCTGATTTTACGCGCCTCTTCCGTCCGTAAAACGTGCGCGCCAGTGCGTGCGCGAGCTGTGTGTTTTCGGCTTTTAAACATTCATGACGAAGTAACCCAGCAAACACAAGACATTGAACCAATGTTGGTTTAATGTTAGCCCACCGTCTGCGACGCTGGCCCAACATTGAACCAGCATTGATTCAACGCCTTGTGTTTGCTGGTAACGAGCCGTATAAAATATTCAGTTGGCTGGATATACTTTGGTGGCAAAAAGGACACCAGCTCACATATAGCCACGTGTGGTAACGTCATTTTCTTACCTCGCTCGTCACAGTGTAATATGTTTGTTATTGAGCTTGGTGATTCTATAGAGGATGATTTCATGCTCCAATGACTCCATTATACAACGCATGACTCGTCATATAAATAACCAACGTCTAGAACCAACACCCCCCCCCCCCTCCCCATTATCAACACAAAACATACAGCCCTCTTTCGTCCACTCGTAAAAATGCAATATTGTGGAGAACCTCAGTAACATAAAGATAGCGTGGTCAGATCTAAGTTTTCGAATTGCGCATCCTGTTCCCGGAAGAACGTGTCATCTGATTCATCCCACTAGCTTCGAGAGGTTCTCCTGACCAAGTTTACCCTATGTGCACACACACACTCATTCATTCATTCATTCATTCATTCATTCATTCATTCATTCATTCATTCATTCATTTATTCATTCATTTATTCATTCATTCATTCATCATGTTCATTCAGCCAGTCAGTCGGTGCATTCATTCATTCATTCATTCATTCATTCATTCATTCATTCATTCATTCATTCATTCATTCATTCATTTATTTCTTCCATTTATTTATCCATTCATTCATTCAATTATCCGTCCATGCATTCATTCATTTATTCATTTCTTCGACTCATTTATCCATTCATTCATTTATCTATTCGTTTATTCATGTATCCATTCATTCATTTAATCGTAATATTCTACTGTGTCATTCACACAAAATGTACATTTTAATTTGATTCAGTCCTCCAAGTGCACATTCCAGCCCATCATCTCGAGGAAGTGTTAAGTGTTGACAGTAGATATATAATGTTTGCTTCTGTTGACACTAGGTATAGTGTAGGCTGAGTGAGCACTCCAATACCCTGAGCACAGAGTGTCTGCCCCAGCAAGCACAAGACGTGAACCCAATGCTGGTATAATGTTGGGCCAACGTCGCAGACGTTGGCCCAACATGAGCGTAATATGTCTGCTTCGGTGTCTTTACTTGAATGAATTTTGTTTTACTTGCTTTCTGCACATTTTGGCAATATCGCAAGGAAGCCCGAAGTCGGAACTATATGCCCTACTCTTTTCGAATGACTCCGAAGGTTTTTTCTTGTGTGTAGTGCCATGTACGATGTTAATAAGACGTTGGACAAACATTAGTGCTTAAATCACTGAAATATTTTTAAATAAACCAAGTTTTCTTCAACTCGAAATCATAAATGTCTCAGTTAGCTCTTTCTGCTTCATTTGAATACATGTTATGGGTTTATACGGACATTATACATTTTTAATACTTTCAGTGCGGGGATCGACTTTAGACGTCATAATCTGACGTCTATGACGTCAGATTCTGACGTCTAAAGTTGGTCCCCGCACCGAAAGTAGGCGACAAGATTCTGACGTCTGAAGTTGGTCCCGGCACTGAGAGTAGACGTCCATTGACGCCGGATTCTGACGTCTGAAGTCGGTCGCCTTACTGGAAGGGTTGAACCAACATTGAGCCAATGCCTCGTGTTTGCCGGGTATCACCGCCTCTCCCATTGATGTACATAACTGTCAAACCCCAAACAAACAATTAGATCCCCGCAATATGGCCGATATATGTATCAATATATACCATTAAATGTAATCGTATATTTTTATTATAATAGTACTGGCATTACTACTATATATAGGTCGATTTTATTGATATATGAAACAACGAGAGTGCGATATCAACTGATATACGCCCTACATTCCCCATATACAATTATAGTGACTGACAACCACAATCAATAACCTCTTCAACAACCACGTGTTTTCTTTCATTATGTTTTTAATACATTCTGATAAATATAAGAAAAGTTTTATATACAATCTATATTATTGGATGGGAGTATGAGATGGACTGATACCAATATGAGGGTGATATGGACTGATACCAATATGAGTGCGATATGAACTGATGCCAATATGAGGGTGATATGGACTGATACCAATATGAGTGTGATATGGACTGATACCAATATGAGTGTGATATGGACTGATACCAATATGAGGGTGATATGGACTGATACCAATATGAGTGTGATATGGACTGATACCAATATGAGTGTGATATGAACTGATGCCAATATGAGTGTGATATGGACTGATACCAATATGAGGGTGATATGGACTGATACCAATATGAGTGTGATATGGACTGATACCAATATGAGTGTGATATGGACTGATACCAATATGAGGGTGATATGGACTGATACCAATATGAGTGCGATATGAACTGATGCCAATATGAGTGTGATATGGACTGATACCAATATGAGGGTGATATGGACTGATACCAATATGAGTGTGATATGGACTGATACCAATATGAGTGTGATATGGACTGATACCAATATGAGGGTGATATGGACTGATACCAATATGAGTGCGATATGAACTGATGCCAATATGAGTGTGATATGGACTGATACCAATATGAGGGTGATATGGACTGATACCAATATGAGGGTGATATGGACTGATACCAATATGAGTGTGATATGGACTAATACCAATATACGTCAAGCTGTGCCCAAGCTGTGCCCAGTGTGAATTTTTTTTTCTTATCCCACAAATATGATTTTGTACTTAAAATGATCAGTGTTGTTTCACCTGTGTTGGTGGTCGGCATGTCAGGGTGATGGGCGCACATTCCCGCCCACTGTGGGCACATTCTGTGTATCTCATCTACACAATAATAATAATAAAATCGTTATTTCCAAAGGGTGAACCCAATGAGAATCCACCATCTTCCTTGGGGGCCTCAATACATTCTATGTACAAAATACCCGAAATGAATAGAAACAGTAAAATATAATGGATATGTACAGGCCAATATGACAAACAAAATACAATACAATAAAATAATAAATTTACTATATTTCCTGGATATATATAGGCTAAAGATGGATAGATAGATATTTTATTGACATGGTTAGTTTGGTAAAGTCACATACAGAAGTAAAATATAAAGTGGCATTGCCATAATGAAACACGGGATGTTTTGAAAATATAAATGATGACTACTTAAAATAAAATTAAATGGCATTAACAAAATATAAAGAGGTATGATGCCAACCGCGGCGCACTGTATGATAGCATTGCCTTTTAACCCTTGTCCTGCTGGACCCGGATATATACGTTTTCAAGAAAGTTTCAACCCAAATAAAATGCCACTGGAATTGATAAAATATTCAGTGGTGTATGCTAGCTGATCAAATATTTCAATTTGGGAGATGTTTATTTTTCATAAATAGAAATATTTTTCGTCATTTGAAGCTGGAAATTGCGTTAGCAATTCCAGCTTTAAATGAATGAAAAATAATTTAAAACAATTCAACAGGACAAGGGTTAATAGCACCAAAGACTTGGGCCACAATGTGTGATTGATGTTTGCAAGTTTTCTCTCGATTTGACCCCAAGGTCATATTGAGTGCTTTCTTATATTTGCCGTCTGAACCCTTTCAAGCCTGAGTTTACCACTGATATCTTATATTAACCATCTTAACTCTTACAGTGCGGGTATCGACTTCAGTCGTCAGAATCTGACGTCTGTAGGCGTCAGATTCTGAGAAGTAGAAGGAGATTAATTGTCGAACGGATTTCATTATTGTTGATATTTCTGAACTTGATATTTTCGTGACATGTGAACATGTCAACCTGATATTTCTGTCACATGTGGAAATATCAACTTGATATTTCCGTGACATGTGAACATATCAACTTGATATTTCCGTGACATGTGAACATACCAACTTGATATTTCCGTGACATGTAAACATTTCTGTGAAATGTAGAAATATCAACTTAATATTTCTCTGACATGTAAACATATCAACTTGATATTTCCGTGACATGTGGAGATATCAACTTAATATTTCTGTGACATGTAAACATATCATCTTTATATTTCCGTGATATGTAAACATATCAACTTGATATTTCTGTGACCTGTGACCATATCAACTTGATATTTCTGTGACCTGTGACCATATCAACTTGATATTTCTGTGACCTGTGAACATATCAACTTTATATTTTCTCTGTAGCTGCTATAAATATATAAGTGATCGTAAGTGAATGGTTTCCTCCTTATACGCAGTCGTACATCAAACTAATTTCATGAAATGAATCTCCGTAAGTAAATCGGATTAACTGGACATTTAAGGGGCTTGTCCAACCAAGTCGCATGGCGACATCTAAGGGGCCTTAAGCCGCACGGCGCTGCGAATGATTAGCACGATCCGAATGAAAAAATCCCCGAACCACGCACCATACACACTCGAATTTTATCGAACTTTACCGAATCGAAGGAAGGCGATTCGTAGAGATTTGTATCCTGCTGGATGGGGTTTTAACACATATACTATTTTATTCTTTCCAGTTGCGTTTGATTTGATTTGAAAATTGGTCGGAAACATATAAATACTGCTGCAGCCGGACAAGGGTTGAAACTTACAATGCTGAAATATTTTGTATAACCATGGAGACCAAAGAGTTTGATTTAATTTGAAATCATCATACATGTCTTAGTTAGCTTTTTTCTGCTCAAGTTGAATACCTATGTTATGGGTCTAAATATATTAATTATTTCATTGCGGAGACCGTCTTTATACGCCAGAATCTGAAGTCGGGACGTCAGATTCTGACGTCTGTAGACGGTCCTCGCACTGAAAGGGTTAATATCGCAGGCTGGTCTACCACCCAGCAAACTATAAGACCTAAAGAGTGGCTAGATATATATAGATTGACAATTTATGGAAGTCTGACAATATAGTCATTTCAATTATCATAGTCAACAGGTTTCAATATCACAGTTTTGTTAGAAAGCGTTCCACTGTGCCCGTAAGACAATAATTCAATATGCATGGCTTCTCATGTGTCGATACTCATGTGTTGGCAGGCGAGAGCCACCAGTTCAGCTCAGAATAGTTTTGCATAGATGGATTTCTTTGGCTGAGCGACGGCTATGCGAGCTGACGCCAGCAGATGCAATTTAGACTAATCAAAGTACTTTCAATCTAAAGGGACTAACGTTATGTTCGTGTCGAGGGCTCTATTTAATACCACATAGTTGCATTATCGTCTTTAAAAATACTCTTAACATAGTGGAGTTTTATTGTATTATTATGATATTATATGGTATTTGGCTCGAGTGCATAATGAACTAAACTTGTGTGGTGGCTCAGGGCACGCTGGTCACCTTCTATTTGCTCCACAGTCAAGCAAATATCTACAACGTTGAAATTGTGAAGATCTTATAAAACTAAAATAATGATATTGTTATAATGTTGCATACTTTTAAATATTGCTCCACTTGTAGTTGTTTTATAAGTTTCTACGCTTTCCAGAGGGTTTTTTTGCTACTTTAAACTAATATGTAGTTATTTTATCTCTTGTTCTAGCGCGGGAGACAAAAAATATGTATAACATATTTATATTTAATTTCACTTTTAAGTGTAATTTTAAATGTAATTACCATGTATATAAATTGTATCCTGGATGTCGAACTTAGTTAGGGTGCTGGTCACCTGTATTCGACATCCTGATGTACACAATTTTATTTACAATTGCATATGTGTACGATTATTGTATATATTTGTGTATATAAAGCCTAATAAATAAATAGTAATACATCTCAGGCATTTGTTATCAAATAACGAATATTAGTAAATAATAGTTCTACAAGAGCAACAACTTGTTAAAACGAGTACTGGCCCAACATTGAACCAGCACTGGTTGAGCGTTTCGTGCTGGCAGGGTTTATGTGAGGAGGAGCGCTCAGCGCGTGCCCTGTGCGAAATTGACGTCGATACACTGGTCTGAACCGTAAGTCGACGAGGCCGCCATTAACGTGATCGCCTAGTCACATTGAAAAGGGAGAAACGATGCTGTTTCTCTGAAAACCCCACACATGATCAGCTGGGTTCGAAACCGGGACGCATGCATGACTGGCGAGGCAGTCTGGCGCTCTACCCATTGCGCCACGTCCCCTTTTCTAATACATAAGATATCCGTGTTTATCATGTCACTCCACTGTGTGTACTGTGTGTTTTATGTGGTACACCTCGTTTGTTTACCCCCCCCCCCCATACCAGGACATCCTTTTGGCCACTTGCCAGTCGTGTCATGATACATCTCACGCCTCGCTGAACTGACGACACAGCACCAGGCGCGAACCCAGTGCTTGTGTGATGCTGGGCCAACGTCAAAGTACAGTGCTTCCTGCTTAAAAAACATATATTAACCGATGTTGTTTTAATTCTGTGCCAGCGTCACAAACTAAGCCCAACACCAAAACAGCATTGGTAAAATGACTCTTTGAACACTAGATATTAAACCAATGCTGTTTTAATGTTGGGCCAACGTTGCAAACGTTGGCCCAAGTTTAACCCGCTATTGTTTGAACACCACCTGTTTGCGGGGAGGTAGATCTCGCAGCAAACACAGGATGTTGAATCAATGTTGGTTTAACATTGGTCCAGCGTTGTAGACGGTGGACCAACATTAACCCTTTAAAGCCTGAATTTACAAGACGCGAATTGCTTCCGCAATTCTCGACTTGTAGTGGATGAAGATGACTTGATGTGGTTAAAAAATTAAAGACAATTACTACGTATTAGTAAAACAGTTTAATGGAAATTTTCGTTCTGAAACCCTTAATTATAGGGAAATTAAATATGTTTTCATGGATGTAAAATGATGTTTTAATGCATCGTGGGGGCTTAAAGGGCTAAGCCAACATTGATTCAACATCTTGTGTCTACTGGGCTACTTATTCCACCCATTACTGATTTCCCCGCGCACACAGCACGCAGACGCTCTGTTGGAGTAACCCCTGATGTTGTGGATCGCGGTAGCGAGACACAACATCAAGTGGGTGACAATTTAAATTATTTAATTGAGCAGTTTAGGTTTAGAACATGTATCACTTCAAAAGTTATGAATATAATTTGTGTAAGGATTTACTTAAAAATGAAACATGTATACCTCGCCCAGTGGATGTAAATGAAATGGATCGGGCTTTAGACCACCTTTGTGCACATATAGGCTAAACTGGGCCAGGAGAACCTTCTGAGGATGGTGAGATGAATGAGATGACACTGTCCTCCAGACACAGGATTCGAAATTCGAGCCCTGGCTGTCTGAGGACGAGCACGCTACCTCTCGGTCACTGAGGCTCCCCACAATACTGACTTTCACACGTGGATGGGGGAGAAACATTTTTTGTTTCTTTTAAACCGCCGAGACCGGGAACCGAACTCTGAACTCCGGCGTGAAAGGCAGCGGTGCTAACCACTACCCTATGGCCCCCGCCCGCGCTCAGTGCATGTAGGACTACTAGGGTCTAATGGCAGTGTTTATACCTGGCTTAACTAAGGACACCTCATTCTACATCCTCCATAATAACAGACTATCACACTCTGTGCTGTGATTTTCACTATGAGACCTATATTGGTATCAGCCCATATCACACTCTGTGCTGTGGTTTTCACTATGAGACCTATATCGGTATCAGCCCATATCACACTCTGTGCTGTGGTTTTCACTATGAGACCTATATCGGTATTAGCCCATATCACACTCTGTGCTGTGATTTTCACTATGAGACGTATATCAGTATCAGCCCATATCACACTCTGTGCTGTGATTTTCACTATGAGACGTATATCGGTATCAGCCCATATCACACTCTGTGCTGTGGTTTCCACTATGAGACCTATATCGGTATTAGCCCATATCACACTCTGTGCTGTGATTTTCACTATGAGACGTATATCGGTATCAGCCCATATCACACTCTGTGCTTTGATTTTCACTATGAGACGTATATCGGTATCAGTCCATATTACACTCTGTGCTGTGGTTTTCACTATGATACGTATATCGGTATCAGCCCATATCACACTCTGTGCTGTGATTTTCACTATGAGACGTATATCGGTATCAGTCCATATTACACTCTGTGCTGTGGTTGTCACTATAAGATGTATATCAGTATCAGCCCATATCACACTCTGTGATGTGGTTTTCACTATAAGACGTATATCAGTATCAGCCCATATCACACTCTGTGCTGTGGTTTTCACTATGAGACGTATATAGGTATCAGCCCATATCACACTCTGTGCTGTGGTTTTCACTATGAGACGTATATCAGTATCAGCCCATATCGCACTCTGTGCTGTGGTTTTCACTATGAGACGTATATCAGTATCAGCCCATATCACACTCTGTGCTGTGGTTTTCACTATGAGACGTATATAGGTATCAGCCCATATCACGCTCTGTGCTGTGGTTTTCACTATGAGACGTATATTGGTATCAGCCCATATCGCACTCTGTGCTGTGGTTTTCACTATGAGACGTATATCAGTATCAGCCCATATCGCACTCTACTAGCTGTAGATTGAGCACAGTGTATGGCAGTTATGTCATGTGTGACTTGATCGTGTGACGATATGCAAACGTTGTTCATTTTTCGTGCGATATGGGAAAATACACCACTCGTCCAATGTATAAGGTGTTCGCCTGAAGGCTCTCATCTTATTCATTGAACGGGTGCTGTATTTTTCAATATCGCACTCAAATGAACAAAGTTTGCATATCGTCTGTTAGACCGTGTCTGTAATCATTGCCATAACAGCAGTACTCTGTAAGCTGTACTCGCTGCCATCATAGCAGACTATGTGAGCCTACCGTACCTGTAATCTGTTGCCTTTCTGTGTTCTTAGTTCTACATGCGCAATTCTACATGTACAATGAATTAACGCATAATTTATTTTGGTATTGAAATAAAACATTTGAAATAACAATATCTATTTAGGTCCTTAAATATATTTTTAACACCGGTACTAAAACAGCTCTCCAAAGCGTCAACAACAGCTTCAAAGAGGGCGACAATATGATAGTTTTCTCTCATTGTTCGGGCGGGGGCACTGGTGCACTGATTACAGCTGACTGCATGGAAAGTCGGAGATCGCGGGTTTCAACCCCACTCCGGCCTTCCAAGTTTCAAAGAAACACAAAAATTATTCCCCTCTCACTCATGAAGATTCAATATTGTGGGGAGCCTTCGTGACCGGGAGGTAGCGTGCTCGACCTCAGACCGCCATGGCTCAAATTTCGAATCCTGTGTCTGAAGGGCAGTATCATCTCAGTCATCTCATTCATCCTCCCATCCTCAGGAGATTCTCCTTGCCCAGTTTAGTCTATCTGTGCACAAAGGTGAACTAAAATACCATTCATTTTATTTAATTTTCACGGATGTTCAATGTGTAAACACAGATTATACATTACTGACATGAATATTTCAATATTGATGAATATGGACAACTGTGTGCATTCTGTCATCGATGCATCAGACGTTCCAATTGCTCAGCATGTTGTGTGATGTTCTCAGCCTTTCCTACGACCAAACCAAGTCTATATATTACAGACAACCTCCGATTCGATGAAGGTAATGTTCTTCTCATCGGTGTACTGGAATGGTTGCTAGTAGTAGTACTTTTCACCCCCACCTGGGCAGGGTCATTACTAGTAGGCATATGTTCCGTCTGTTCTAGGTCTGTTGCATGCTGTAATGCATGTTACGGAAGCACTAGTCTACAGCTATCATCAGAAGGAAGCTGCAGCCTCAGCGAGTCTGGCCATAATCTTCGGCCGTGTACCCTGGTTCATCTGCTCAACAGCGGTGCTAATGCAGCTCTTGCATAGCTGCGGTACTAATTTGGCCGTGTGGTAGGGTCCTAAATCTCAAGTAGAATGAATGGAGTTACCCTTAACATGTTGCTTAACTATTGGTACTCTGGGGACTATCCGACCAGAGGATAGCAGAGCTGTGCAAATGGCCACGGTGTCTCAGCATTAAATTGCTCAGTGAGACCCAAGTTTCCGCCCACTTATCGGGCAAGTAAAGGACATACTATCAATAACCCACCATGTCCTATCACCCCACCCTCACGTCATCATATATACATCATTCATTTCATCAACGGATTGCACTGTTTTTTAACTTTTGCGCAGTCACTTAAAAAATCAGCAAAACACAATTCCAGCTGAATAATATGGAGGTTTATGTTTAAGCTTCATTCTCATCAGTACCTCTCATCACCAGATTTATGAATTGAATGCACCATGAACAAAGGTATTAATAAATTGCTGTGAATGCTTTTCAGGACTTTATTAGCCGTTTGGAGATTAAATTTTTCCAATTGGATTGATTTCTAGTTTATCATGGCTGCATCGGTTGAAAACTGATGTTTTTACGTGATAGGAAATTGAGTGAGTTTGAGAGATAATCTACTCTGTTTTGGTGCGGGAAACAAAATGATAGACCTCTATGTTATCTTGGCAATGCCTTTTAATTCATTTTTAGTAGTAGTCATTTATATTATCGAAATACCCAGTTTTTATTTTGGCAATGCCACTTAACATGATTTTAGTTGTGTATGTCATACCATGTATATTATCATATGATTTTAACAAACTAACAATCTTGTATATACATGTACATATATCTCTTTCATTTCTATGACAAATAAGTCTGTAATGACTTTTCTTTTCTGTCAATAAAATATCTGTCTGTATGTCTGTTACATGCACCAACTGCTTATACCACCAGAGGGGGACTTTCTTTTCATTCACGGTGACACAGACATTGTCATTATATTTAAATACACACTATTGGAGCTATTGGTTGATATTGCCATTGATGTACCCAAGCATGTGTACTGATCCAATATACATGTGTCGTTTATCAAGTTTGTGATTCAGTATGTATTGTTAACAAATATCATCAACATGTGTCTGCATGGCAGTGTCATCTCGTTCATCTCACCATCCTCAGAAGGTACTCCTGGTTCAGTTTAGCCTATATGTGCACAAAGGTGGCCTAAACCACATTCATTCATCAACATGGGAGGCACTGCCACATTCGAAAAATGGTTCACTCTGAAGAAATGCATCCATATTTAAAAATGAGCATCATTTTGTAAGATTTTGGTAGTGTATTGTATAGTTACCATGGTTACCCACTCAGCAAACAGGAGACGTTACCCCTGTATTGTCATTGGCTAACGCAAAGTTAACCCCTAGAGCACTGAACTATTAACCCTTTAAGCCCTCACGATGCATTAAAGCATCATTTTACATCCCTGAAAACAGACTTAATTTTCCTACAACTAAGGGTTTTAAAACGAAAATTTCCATGAAACTGGTTCATCAATACATGGCAATTTTTTTTAATTTTTAAACCACATCAAATCATCTTCATCCACTACAAGTCGGGAATTGCGACAGCAATTCGCGGCTTGTAGTGGATGAAGATGGCAATGGTAAATTCAGGCTTGAAAGGGTTAAATGTCCATTTTCACTCACTTAAAGCTGTTTCTCGCTACCGCGATCCACAGCTTCAAGTGACTGAAAATTGCTTGGGTTTGTTAAATTTACATCGCATAATCTGCCAATATCATATAGATTGATGACATATTTCGCTTTTACAATCTGGCTGTTCAGGTGCTGATATAACCACAGAATGTCTACTGTCGTCAACATCAGAGCTCTAGCGGTTAACGTATGGTAGAATATCGTATCATATGCTGTGGTACCATACCACCCACCGCCCCACCCGTGCGCTGAGTGTGTGGCCGTGACCAGCGTTATCAGCGCGTGACGGCGGCGCGTGCTCTGTCTCTCTGATCACGGTAAGGAGACAGTGCTGGTGACGGTAAGCAGTGGTGACGGAGCTTTCACTTGGTGAACATACCGGGTGGTGACGGTAGGCAGGCAGGGCTGTCACGACAGAAGGCAGTAACAGGGCTGTCACGGATAATGCCATCACAGACACAGCAGTAAGGGGACTGTCATGGACACCATGTTAAAGCAGTAGTCCACTGTGTGCGAGCTGCGGGACACATCAGTAAGGGGACTGTCATGGTCACCATGTTAACATGGTACCTTTACCAGGTGGTCTGTCATTATTAAGTCACTGTTTCTTACCCCAGCACAAACACAAGACGTTCACCCAATGTTTATCTAATAAAATAAACATTAAACATTAAATAAACATTGGGTAAACGTCTTATGTTTGCTGGAATTACCAGGTTTAGTGTCACAGTAAAACACGAGACATTGGATATATGTTGGCTCGATGCTGGGCCAGCGTCGGAGACGCTGGCCCAGCATTGAGCCATAGGTAGTCAGTGACACCACCATTGGTTACCATAGCATCACGCTTGTTTGAAATATACGTGATTTGTAACAGTAACTGATATGATTATAAACCATTGTGGAAAGCTGCACCCTGGATTACCTCTTTTTGGCATACATCACCATGTTTTAGTTCGGTGAAGCAACACTTTCCCGTCTTTATAAAGACGCCCGAAAAATAGTGAGACCTCCCAAACTCCCTACAGGATACCACTTTGTTACTTCTCGATTACACGAGCTCAGAAGCGCTCCAAAACCGGGAGTTAATGGGGGTATTTATTGTGGATATATCCGCCTTGCCTCACATTGGATGTCATGAGCGCAATGATTCGTGGATATACCATGCCAGATTCTGAATAACACAAGTGATATTTACGGAATAATTGTCTCAAAAAGTGTCAGATAGAATCT
Source organism: Flabesymbios commensalis (assembly GCA_964017125.1). NCBI lineage: Eukaryota > Metazoa > Annelida > Polychaeta > Terebellida > Flabelligeridae > Flabesymbios > Flabesymbios commensalis. Next base: position 883,231 of record OZ024917.1, read on the forward strand.
TCGATTCTGGATATACCCTACTCTTCTGGATATAGATCACGGGATATGCGTAATAAGGATACACACCATTAATTCACTGTCACCATGGTAATCACCACGGTAATGATCCTTAGTAACGTAAGGTGTAGGGACAGTACTTGGGCTGTCCTTAGAGAGTGGACTGTCCTCACATTGTCTAAGGACAGCCCAAGGTGCATTACATGTTCAATTTGAATCAAACATATGCCAATCTAGCCAATTATAATGTGTCTCCTCCAAATTGTCTTTGGTTAAAAATGGTTATCGACGTGGTTAGCACTTGGGGGGGGGGGGGGGGGGTAACCTTAACAGCGCAGAGATATTTTTGTTTAGGCAGACCAACGGGTTTTTCTCAATTTGAAATCATAAATGTCTTAGTTTGCTCTCTCCGCTTCATTTGAATACCTATGTTATGTGTATACGCCCAGTAGAATTTGGTTATTTCTTTCAGTGGGAGGATCGAATCTGATACAATGATAAATGGGATGCAAACGGCAACATGTGTTATGACATGAGCCTCGGAGCTCGGTCCTCTGATGGCTAATCATTTATAATCGCTGTCAAATCACATTCAGCGCCTCTGTCATAACCGCTACCATGGTTACTATATAAACTGATTCCAACTTACGTCTCTTGTGGATAAGCCATCATTTTACGATGAATTCAGGTAGAAGTACATTCGGTCTGTCAATGAATTCGATTCTCGCGCTGAAGGGGTTAATTTTGATCCACTTGTGAAAGGCGAAACCTGCTGGTAACTATTAGGATGTAGAAAATGAGAAATGTTATTACTTTGTGAAGCATAGTATTCTGATTTCACCAGATATCACAGGTCTCGAACCTGGCCCCGTGGCACTTCTGTATATCAGTGTGTGTATGACCTGTAGTTTAGTCACGCTCATCTTAAGTGCTATGTCTATATCAGGGTCATTTAGGGGTCATCTAGATCTACTGTCACGAAGATGGCGGCGTCACCAACAAACACTCTGATCTCATCATACAGTATCCCAGCAAACAACTTAATGTTGCTTAATGTTGGGTCAACATTAAGCAAGCATTGGTTGAATGTAATGTATTTGCTGGGATGTATATATCTGCACTCACTCACTCACTCACTCACTCACTCACTCACTCACTCACTCACTCACTCACTCACTCACTCACTCACTCACTCACTCACTCACTCACTCACTCACTCACTCACTCACTCACTCACTCACTCACTCACTCACTCACTCACTCACTCACTCACTCACTCACTCACTCCTCTGGACGCCTCTAGTCCACCAAGTGTTAATATGCATGTACTACATGACTACTCTAGACCACCGTCACTAAATGACTACGTATTGCCGCCTCGGAGCTAAAGGATCCTATCTGACACTCGTTAGAGTGGCAGATAGGATCCTTTAGCTCCGAGCCGACGGTATGTCCACATGCAGTAATCTACTAGTATACTTATTGGCAGCCAGCAGCCTGTTTACACTTAATATACACGCTACGCTCACGTCTGTAACTAACATAGAAATAGTATATATTAATATGACGTAAAAAGTGACGTCTCGTCTCATGACGTTGTCCTAGTGTTGGGTTAATGTTGGGTTGATTTTGGCAAAGCCGACGACCAAAAAAAACCCCTTTAATCGCTATGGCTACTGCTCTGCAAAGCAAAAAAGCAACACCGTAAATGTATTTATTTAGTATCGTTGTTTTATTCTGTTTTGCAGGTTAAGTCTCTGTTATTGGGAATAAAATGAGTGTACTTAGACATCAAACCTTGCAAATTATGTTTGGTCTCAAATTAAATAAATATCAGTAATTTCCACCCACTTGAACGTAAAACAACGATACATGCATCATTTACGATGAATTCCAAGAAAAAAAGCTGGAGAATTACCTCAAAACCCCCCACCCTTCTGGTGGAGAAGTACCCCAAATCCCTCACCTCTTCTGGACCCCCTCTCCCCACTCAAACAGTCTCAGTGAAACCCTGTAAAGTAGATTTTCACCGATTATCGGTCGAGTTAATAACCTAAATTCAGGTGGAATCATTGGAAGATGTCCCTCTGACGCGCACATACGAGACCAGCTGCCAACATTTATAACCTATAAATTGTATGTAAATTACATATCATCACCAAGTCCGCCACCACGGTACATTAAAAATACACTATCACATCTAGCTAGAGATATTCTGATAACTCCGTGCAAAGGCAAATAGCAGTAACTGCTGCAAAGGCAAACAGCAGTAACTGCTCACTTACATTATACATTATATTGTACAATAGCAGCTGTTTGCCTATTTTTTTTAACGTAATCCAGTCTCACAAAGATTTGTAAAGTGTGTTATGTGAGGAACAACTGGGGTATCCCCAGCAATCTCCAGACGTTCACCAAATGTTGGTTTAATGCTGCCCCACCGTCTGCGACGCTGGACCAACATTAAACTAGCATTGCCCAGCGTCTCGTGCCTGCTGGGTCATTACATTCAGCTTTTTATATTTGCGTCTTCTGATTTTAACCCTTTCAGCGCGGGGGGGGGGCATAGACGGCAGATTCTGACGTCTAAAGTCGATCCCCATCCTAAAAGAGTGACATATTTCTAATGGCCGTAGACCCATAACATAGGTATTCAAATGAAGCGAAAAGACCTGACTAAGATAAATGATTATTTCACATTAACAAACCCTTTAATCTCCATGGTTTATATAACAATATTTCAGCGATTTAACCCTTTAACCGCCAAATTATTCAATCTGAATTTTCACCCACTTGAAGTTGTGTCTCGCTGACGCGATCCACAACTTCAAGTGAGTAAAAATTATTCAGATTTGACAAAATAGAGGTCAATTGTTTTCAAATATTGCTAATTTATGTCATTTTTTGTCTTTAACATGTTTAAAAGGTGGTACTTAATGTGCTAATGAAAAATGAAAACCCGAATATATGTTACACCGGCGGTTAAAGGGTTAATGGTTAGTTGACACCTTGTGGAAGAGCACACCATTTAACCAGTGTTAACCTATATTGATCTGTAAGTCTGTATTTGGCTGTATAAATCTTGAAAGATGAATATGTAGCGAGCACAAGACATTTATATAGCATTCATACAACGGCGGCCCAACGTCCCTGACGTTGGGCCGCCGTTGTATAAATGTTATACAAATGTTTTGTGTTTGTTGGGTATGCAGCCGTCACAAAACTTTAAACAGGGGGGGGAGGGGGCTTCACATGTGAATGTACTGCCAAGGGTGGTTCAGAACTTCAAAATTGAAAAATAAAAATCATATCAAAAATAATAATTTTCAACAAAAAGTGGATTCGACTGACCCCCCCAACCCCCTTTATGTGTATGTTGCGTCCCGTTGTGTTTATATCTGACATGACCACCGCGATCCATGTAATATCAGTGAAACATCTGTCTGACGTGTGTGTGTGAGGGGGGGGGGGGGGGGTGTTATCTAGATAAGAATGATTTGAACCTGAAATTGGTCCAATTATTTACATCAATGGAGTCATATTTCTACTTTTTCCGTATGTGCTCCCCAGCAAACACAAAACATTTTTATAACATTTCTACAATGTCAGCCCAACGTCTTCGACGTTGGGCTAGCATTGTAAAAATGTGATTAAAATATTTTTGTGTTTACTAGGTCGTTTTGATTGATCACAGGCTCAACTGATAAATACCGCCTCAGCATAGAAAGGGTTAATGCCATGCTGTAAGACCATATCAATGCTAGAGGTGCGAATTAATTTCTTACACAATACTCCTAAATTTAATTAAATTATCAGTTAAATTACACTGATATCAGGTGATCACATAGAGAGGGACATGGCGCAATGGTTAGAGCGTGGCGCTCTGCCGATGTCGCTGCCTGTCGTGCGGTTTCGAATCCCGCTTGGTGCAGAATTTTCAGAGAAATATAATGTTTCTCCCCTCTCAATCTTGGGACATTGTTAAGATGGTGTGTCCTTGGGCAAGGCACTTCGCCCTCAAATGCTTCACTTGACTCAGGTGAAAGTGAGTACCTGGTAGGACAGAGATGGCAATGTGTACGATAAGTTCAATGCGCCGAAACGGCTGCAGGACTGTATGCTCTCTGTGGAGTTGAAATGGCACACGAATGAATAGGTCCGGTGACCAGGGGGTAAGATGTAAAGTCGGATGATAGGTCTTCCGACTTGATATCAGACTATAAACCTGCACTTTACATTTAAAAAAAATCTGGTTATTATACTAGTAATGTGATTCGAAAATAGGTTAATTTTATTTCATTTATTGTATCGGACCAAGCATCCACTACAAAATCTATCTTGCTGGCTGAACAATGTTAACGTTAATAGCTATACGGTTCAAACAAGATTCATATCGATATAATAGTATTATATACTGAGATCTGGTAATATTCGCCTGGTTTTATTTTTCGCGAATTTCGCGCGGAAGACAAATTCGCGATTTCAAGAATCACGCGAAAATTATTATTATAATAGCGCCACTAAAGACAAATTGCGCAAAAATTACCAGATCTATATACATATATATATATATATATATATATATATATCATTAGCCTGTGTTGCTATACAATATAAGGCATCCGCCCAGAACTCGTGATGCGGATGACAGTTACTGAGACATCACACCAGCCACTGCAGCATTCCCATAGCAACAGAAGCTGCAGCATTCACATAGCAACAGAAGATGCAGCATCAGCCACCATCAGTCAGAGCGTCTAAAAGTCACAGTGTAGTAATGTGTTCCTAACCTGCATAATTGTGGACACCGTTAATACATGGAGCATTGAGGATAACAGGGAATAAGGAACATGGGAAAAAAACATATGTGATGATTCAATGAGGAGGATTATCATGTTGTGAATTGTGAGGAATATTGTGACTTCAGATGATTATTTGTCTGAGAAACATTGTGTGGCATTGGTGTAGCCCGAAGCCGTGATATTTTGCATGACAAAAACTGCTTTTCTAATATCATATATTATTGTGTAGGATTTGCCCCAAAGCTATGTAGCAAATGCTAGGCTAAACCAGACCATTCTCTCAAATTGTTTGGTAAACTGCTCCACTGCAACAGCCAGATAATTCCATGTGATATATTGTGGTAATTATGACTGTTGTTTATTTTCGTCTGCTGGCGTCTTGTACATTTAAATGTCACGTGACATTAGGATGATATAGATACAGGTGTATTAGTGACAGTCATATATCATCAGTCACGGATATATATAATGATAACACACACAGTCACGGACCCTCATGACAACACCGCCTGTCACAGCCAGTCGTGACTCTGATACTATCTCTACCTACCTCTTTATATAAACAGGTTGCATCACAAACACAAGAGGTTAGATTACAAGCAGACCTAAAACTGACTGAGAAGTCATGTTGAAAACTGACATTAAAACTACCCTCCATTGACCCTAGTGAAATACACACGGCATACATCCAAGTGTGCTGCCCTCTATATTAGCTGACCTAGATCTTAGCCATGTAATTGGTCGAGATTACAATCTCGACCTATCACATGGCTACGATATATGTCAACTAATGACGAATCGGTTTCATGCTCTGCATTCAGAGCAGAATGAAATGTAATTCTTGTTTTTATTTAGGTTTGTCACAGTGTCGCCTATATTATGGATGCAGCTACACAGTGCGATATGACGAGATATTATGGATAAAGCACCATGCGATATTTCACAGGTCGACCACAATGTATGCTAGGATGGGCGGAATTATAATTAACTCATCTGTTATATACATGCAGTGTTTACGGATATGGTGAGACAATTGTTGAGCACGATTTTCCAAATGTGGATTATATTATGTGGCGTATCAGACACTGGAGGACAGTCACGTGACGCAAAATGGGAATACATCTAGAAGGATTATAATGATTTAAGATTCACAATGATTACATACAGCATCAGGAGTAATTCTCATTTTCGAAGAGATAGGAAATACGGACTATTAGTTTAATTTTGTTGGGTGACCTGTAAACGATAATAATGATATAGCCTGTTCACCGTGGTATTATAATAATCTGTTCTACTGTTCTACTTCTTCAGCTATAAAAGCTCAGTGTTATCCCTTCAGTGATGACTGTTCTAACGTTAGTATACACAAATTGACAATCACCTGTGATGTCTTATCTTTAAAACCACAATCTGTTGTCACCAAGATGATTCTTGCAGCGGTTTAGGGATCCAGTGAGTGTTGAGAGTTTCTGATTTACCAGTTTACCATGTCAGAGACACCAGAAGCTAGTCAGGTATCTGACATGTCAGAGACAGGTGGCGATCTGCCCCACCCGGAAGTCAGTGGGATATGTGACATATCAGAGGCAGCCCACGATCAGCCTGTGCCTGAGGCTGCTCAAGGTCAGGATCAGGCTTTTCAAGGTCAGGCTGATTCACCACCTCCCTCTGCCAGGTATGATGATGATAACGCTGTGTGTGATACAGAGGCTGGTGTTACCATGGGATCCTCATCTAGGACTAATGAATATACATTTCACCGCGCACCTTCTGTGAACAGCAGGACCAAGGACGATACGTCAGGTAAGGTCAAGGACGATGTTGTGTTCCCAATGATCGTGGATGATCAACCCCAGACACCTGTTGGGGAGAAACATGGCGTACATGATCCTTATATAACTGGACAAACGTCCATTATGGCTGAGACTGAACGATATGACAGTGAGGGTGCAGGTCTTATGACTGAACAGACGTCTATAAATAATATAACTAGTAATGGTGAAGCCGGTGTGACTAAGAAGACGTCACTGAGCGTTGAGGATAAGGGTCGTGTGACTGTACAGGTGCGAGATGGAGTCTCCCTTCATATCAGTCATCAACTCGCACAGAGGCTCCATCGGTTCCAGCATCAGAGAGATGCACGCCTGTTCAAGGGCGGTGACTCACAGAGAGATGCTCGTCTCTTCACGGGCGGCGAGTCAAGGCCGGGCGGTGACTCACTCACACGGAAACAGTCTGTGCAGAGTGGAGACTCCTTGACTCAGGAGGTAACTCATGCCTCCAGCACAGACTCTGTCACTCAGTGGCTGAGAGGTGTGCCCTTCAGGCGGAGTAAGCGGGGGTCACAGAGATCACGTAGACACCACTCTGACCTTTCACATCACAGTCAAGGTCACACACCGCGGAATGAAGGCGGCGTGAGGAAGGTGAGGCGATGGACGCATACCGGTACATACTGGATGAAGGCGGACGTGAAGGATGAGGGGGATAGCACCCCGGTGAGAGGGGCACCTGGCATTGATGACCTTCAGGTGACACAGGTACCTGTCATTCAGGTCAGAGGCAGTACACACATCACTGACAACCTACAGGTGAGGAACGCAGCCAACTATGACCTCTAGAGCTCTGATGTAGACTAACTATGACCTCTAGACGTCTGATGTATGACCGCTAATGCTTTGGTGTAGACTAACTATGACCACTAGAGCTCTGATCTATGACCTCCAGAGCTCTGGTGTATGACCTCTAGAGCGTTGACGTAGACTAACTATGACCTCTAGACGTCTGAAGTATGACCGCCAATGCTTTGGTGTAGACTAACTATGACCACTAGAGCTCTGATCTATGATCTCTAGAGCTCTGGCGTAGACTAACTATGACCTCTAGACGTCTGATGTAGACTAACCATAACCTAGAGCTCTGATTTGGACTAACTATGACCTCTAGAGATATGATGTAGACTAACTATGACCTCTAGACGTCTGATGTAGACTAACCATAACCTAGAGCTCTGATTTGGACTAACTATGACCTCTAGAGATATGATGTAGACTAACTATGACCTCTAGACGTCTGATGTAGACTAACCATAACCTAGAGCTCTGATATGGACTAACTATAACCTAGAGCTCTGATGTAGATTAACTATGACCTCTAGAGCTCTGATGTAGATTAACTATGACATCAAGAGCTCTGATGTAGACTAAATATGACATCTACAGCTCTGATATAGACTAATTATGACCTCTAGAGCTCTGATGTAGACTAACTATGACCTCTACCGCTCTGATGTAGACTAACTTTGACCTCTAGAGCTCTGACGTAGACTAATTATGACTTCTAGAGCTCTGATGTAGACTAACTATGACCTCAAGAGCTCTGATGTAGACTAACTTTGACCTCTACAGCTCTGATGTAGATTCACTATGACCTCTAGAGCGCTGATGTAGACTAAATATGACCTCTACAGCTCTGATGTAGACTAACTATGACCTCTAGAGCTCTGATGTAGATTTACTATGACCTCTAGAGCGCTGATGTAGACAAACTATGACCTCTACAGCTCTGATGTAGACTAACTATGACCTAGAGCTCTGATGTAGACTAACTATGACCTCTACAGCTCTGACGTAGACTAACTATGACCTCTAGAGCTCTGATGTAGACTAATTATGACCCATAGAGCTTTATATAGTCTTACTATGACCCCTAAGCTCTAACGTAGACTAACTATGACCTCTAGAGCTCTGATGTAGACTAATTATGACCTCTAGAGCTTTATGTAGTCTAACTATGACCCCTAAGCTCTGATGTAGACTAACTATGACCTCTAGAGCTTTATGTAGTCTAACTATGACCCCCACAGCTCTGACGTAGACTAACTATGACCTCTAGACCTTTGATATACACTAACTATGACCTTTAGAGCTCTGATGTAGACCAACTGTGACCTCTAGAGCTCTAACCTAACTGTAACCTTTAAAGATTCTGTGGTGTTATTTCTATGGTTCTATTTGCACTTGTGGAGCCAGTTTGAAGAAATAAAATTTGTCTTAAAATTTGTGAAAGTGAAAAAAACATATGGTTTGATGCGAGTAATTATCAGTCACTTGAAGTTGTGGATCACGGTAGCGAGACACAACTTCAAGTGACTGAAAATTTAATTTGAAGATCTCAGAGTTCTAGAGGTTAAACACTAGGGCTCTGTTATAGTCTACAGTAATCTTGATGTGTTTTCATAGCACTTGTGTATTCTAAAAGTGAAGGTCTTACAGTCTGTGTCATAGAAACATCAATTTTACAAATCCATGTAATTTTTAGTCACTGGTAGTCGTGGATCGCGGTAGCGAGACACATAAAATTATAATGTATAGTTTAGAGATCAACGGTTTAATTACATACAGGTGACAAGTCCACGGGAACCTTTGCCCATCATTACCAAGGTGAGCAGTGAGGATGGATCCACCCTAACTAAGTGCCTGAAGCCACAGAAGAGGTACAGAACCGAGGCGCTGAGAGCGGGATCTGACCCTGGGTTCTTCAGTGATATCATCCCTGACTGGTCTCACGTGCACCCCTCAGAGGCCTCTAGCTTAAAGGTGGGACAGGTAGATGGTCCGGGGTATGTACCTGATCTGCTGAGCTGTGACATGAGGCCAGGTGTGCGGGCGTCTGACATCCCCCCGGGGATGAGGAGTCCCGCGTTACGAGGGGCAAACAGGAGCGTGAGTGCCGATGAATCGCGGGCGGCAAGAACGCATGGTGTCTCTGGAATTCAGAGGAGTGCTAGCGCAGATGTGAGACACTCTAGGAGTACTAGCACAGATATAACACAGTCTATGAGTGCAAGCACAGACGTACCACACTCTATGGTTTATAGAGACACCAACAGGTGGGGTACTAGGAGTTTAAGTGCTGATAAGCCGGGTGGTAAAAGAAATTCGGGTGTGTTTAGCTCATATACACCGGCTTATGTGACAAAGGGGTATAACAGGGAGGCCAAGCGAAGTGCTAGTGACAGGTCACGGAGTTCTGGTGTACCTAGCTCCAAGGTCCCTGGGTACACTACGAGGGAGGCTAAGAGAAGTAGCAGTGCTGAGTATGCGGTGGATAGAATGACACGAAGTGCACCTAGCTCTATTGTCCAGGGCTATACTAACAGAGAGGCAAAGGCTAACATTCAAAGCCAAGAGGCAGCAACTGCTCACTTTTCTGGTTTTGCATGGCAGAAGAGAAGTACCAGTGCAGAAGCCTGTTTACACAGGCCTGTAAATGCCGAGTCAACTGTACACAGGCCTGTGCGTACTGAGTCTAGTGTACACAGGCCTGTACGGAGTGTGAGTACAGATGTACCTAGCTCTATGATCCAGGGCTACACTAACAGAGGCACGTACCTCAGGAGGACTTGCTCTGATAACGACTCCACGGATGTCAACAGGAATCCCTCGTTACGTCAGCATCAGATCCAGAACGCTCGCAACACGTTCCTCACTGTGCCGCCCGCTACGGCAGGATCCATAGACAAACATGCATTTATCAGTGTACAGCATCTGAAAGCTAAATCATTCCTAAAAGACATTAAAACAGACTCATATACTCATAATCAAAATGTATCACTAAGTCGAGAAACTCAGTCCCAAGCCGGTAATAATGTGTTCATGGATGAATCAGATGGTGACAAGCTGAAAGCTAAAACATCTCTAGAAGACATCAAAACTGACTTACATACTCATAATCAAAATGAATCTCCAAGGCGAGAAACTGAATCCCAAGACAGTAATAATGTGCATATGGAGAGTAGCAGTAAACATATTGGGAGATCATCACAAACTTATTATGATCGTCATAATAGTCAGAAGTTATATGGTGCTAGACAGTCAGTTGATAATCAGGATGTGAACCCCCTGCCACAGGACAGGCAGAGCGGGCATCCTGAAAACACACACACTATACAGGGATGTGTGGATAGTGATGTGAATGTGAATATTGTGACGTCCATACAGGATGTGGTTATTCAGAGTGATGATACTGTCAGTCCCCGAGATGATTGTAACAATAGGAGAGATGATATAGACGTTAGTGTGACTGAGAGAGATGACTGTAACAGGAATCTGGAGGTGTACACAGAATGTCTGACACAGACAGGCACGGTGTGTGATAACAACAATATGGAATACAGTGCTACCATCTTACACAGTGGAAAAGATCACTCTAAAATAGCTTCAGATGTATTACATAGCAATGCAGCATTGGATACAAATATAAGGAATGATTCTGCCAGGACATTTGATAGTGTAAAAATTCAAAATGAAACACAGCGTGAAGGTATGTCAACATTAAAATCACCTAATTTAATAATACCAGTCAGTACCTCTGCTTTATCTCAAGAGATCCCTATGGACATGTCAACATTAACATCCCCCGATATTATAACACAACCTGCTTCAGTCAGTCCTATAGTTATCTCAGCCTCCACAATAACCACCCAGGACAAGCAATCCACATCTAATGCCATTATGCTCCCCTATATTAATGATTCCTTGCCTTCAGATTCTGACTCATCATCTGGCAGCCATTACAAAGTCCAACATAGACGATTCTCCAGTCAGGATAACCATATACATGAATTAGTGGATAATGTCAAACAAACCTCAGATCATCTCACCAAGGAAATGCTGCCTTATTCTGAGAATGACACTAATAAAAATATAGAAAGGGGCACATCAACAAGTGATACACATGGTAAGGACACTGTTATGCAGAGCCATCTACATGTGAACAATTTGCTGCCCAATCAGAAAGCTGTTCAGACACCTTCTTTGTCTCAGTCTGATACTACCGTAGCTAATAATCAAAACAATGAGAAAATCAAAAAGGTGGAAAACGGAGGTGAGATAGTCAAAGGTGAATTACTTCCGTCTGGTTCTAGTGATGACCAAAATACACATTCCAACTCTGTAACAGACGGGAGCATGATGAATGCTAGAATGGAACACAATTCTGAGCATATTATTGAAGGTGGGGAGTCGCCGTGTATCCTACACAGGCATAAATCCCAGTCTGCTGATGACCTTTTAGATGGTTTAGATGACTATGATGACGTCACTCTGACTCAGAAAGCAGACTCTCTGCCTGATATCCTGGATATGGTTGACAGGAACGACGACAACTCTAATTCTCAACCGCGGGGTGACGCTCTAAACGGCTCGGAACGTTTTTCTGAGGAAGAAGAGGTTCATCTGAGGCCAATAGATCCTCATAATAAACTAGTCACTACTGGTAAAGTTATATCTAAGTTCCGAGGTAGGCGATCGCAGTACCGCAGTATTAGCGCCACATGGCCAGAACAGGAAAACGTTGACTCTAATAATACTGACCAGTACTCCAACAGTCTGAAGAGGCTATACGTGAAGCACTCGATGAAGAAATCCTCAGATCAGAGTAAATCTCTGCCTAATGGGGTGAATCTGTCCGGTAATATGAGTGTTAAAGTGCGTAATGGGGTGAATCTGTCTGATAGTGTTAAAGGGGAGAGTGCGGTGAAGTATGAGCCTCACACCACGAGTCTGGACAGATTCCAGAAGAGGCAGCGATTTCGTAAATCCCGACCCCATAGTAAATCTCTACCCGATGGGGCACAGTTCTCAACCAATCTGTACTACAGCGAGAAACACCCACTACAACTCAAAGCCATTCAAAGACAAGTCAACGAGCACGCTCTGCAGCTCTCACCCAATGCTGAGCAGGATAACAACTATCAAGAGCAAGGTAACAGTGACCATTTAACCAATGGTAAAGTAGGGACTCCACAACAAAATGGGCAACATTCACATAACGGAGTTAAAACTGTTGCACATAATGGAGGTAAAGCCTTTACACATAATGGAGGTAAAGCCATCCCTCCATCTAATTTCCAGCCTAAGGGAATCTTGAAGAAGTCTAGTAGCTGTTCTCGTGGGATGCTGGGAATGGGGGAGCTACGTAACCCCTCGGAGGCAGCGGTGTTCACGTTTGACGAGCATCAGTTGACAAGAAAAAGTAAATCTGACAGTTATCTGGGCAGACTGAGCAGGGCTGTGAAATCCTCTATACGTTCAAAGTCTGAAGGCAGTGACCCAATGGTCAAATCCCCAACCTCTCAATTCTATGAACCACTGACAAAATCCCCAAATGGTACCTCTGAGGATATCACGTCCCCGGGCTGCACCTCTCCTGTACAGAAGAGCTTCCTGTACAGGGAAAAGACCCCACCGAGATGCTCACCAACCAGCCCCTACAGTAACTACAGAGACAAAACCTCACCGAAATGCTCGCCCACAAACCCCCTTAGTAACTACAACATCTCCACCATCCATGAAGCAACACATGTGAGTGATGCTGAGACGGCTAGGGCAGAGAGTGACATCAAGGCAGGTCAGGGGGCCAAGAGTGACACCCCATCCCCTGTAGCATCAGGCACTAAAAGGGGTGAGGGTAATGACCCCTTGCCCTCTGTGTCTTCACACCCTAAGGATACCATGTTCACTATACACCTATCAGATGGATTACCTGACTCCCTGCCCCAGAAGGATATCTGTATCATCATCACTGAAGGTAAGATAATATATATAACCATTAGTATTAAAGGGACGGAACTGCCACTTTATAAAATGGCAGTTACGTCCCTTTAATACCAAGGTCACATGTAAAATAATATGATTGATTTTTATTCTTCCCTGAGGAATTTTTAACCCTTTAAGCCCTGAAGATGCATTAAAACATCATTTTACATCGCGGAAAACAGATTGAATTTTTCTACAACTGACGGTTTTAGAAGGACAATCTCCATAAAACTCTTTTATCAATACATGGCAATTTTCCTAATTTTTTCACCCACTCCAACTCATCTTCATCAACTACAAGTCGAGAATTGTGACAGCAATTCGCGGCTTGTAGTCGATGAAGGTGACAATAGTAAATACAGGTTTGAAAGGTGTCAGTAAGTAAAGTGGGTTGATATTTTACGATAGTTATTGAATATGTTTTGATACCAGTCATGTAAATACCACTCAATGTCAAAATAGTGTTATCAAGCTTTGGCTAGCTTTTTACCAAACTGTTATCAGCTTGATCATGCTGCAATGGTTCTTATCTATTCGACTGTGCTGTTATTGTTTTCATCGTGCTGTTATCAGTTCGGCCGTGCATTTATCATTTTCAGTGCTTTTATCGTTTCAACCGTGCTGGTATCGATTTTATTGTGCTGTTATCGGTTTCACTGTGCCGTTATCGTTTTTTACCGCGCTGTTATCGATTTTGCCGTGCCGTTAGCGATTTTGCAGTGCTGTTATCGATTTTGCCGTGCTGTTATCGATTTTACCGTGCTGATATCGATTTTACCGTGCTGTTATCGATTTCACCATGCAGTTATTGATTTTAACATGCTGTTATTGATGTTATTGTGCTGTTATCGATTTTACCGGGCCGTTATCGATTTTGCCGTGCCGTTATCGATTTTACCGTGCCGTTATCGATTTTACCGTGCTGTTATCGATTTCACCATGCTGTTATCGATTTTACCGTGCTGTTATCGATTTTCTCGTGCTGCTATCTGTTTCAATGTGATGTTATCAGTTCGACTGTGCTGACATCTATGCTACATGATATTTTGTTTGGGATTCCATAACACAGAACAGTTACAAGGGCACTGTTCACCCTCACATCGACTGTATTTATACTATAATGTCATGACCACTGAATGGATTTGGATTTACTCATGGTTTATTATATCTATCTAATGGCATCACTGTTTGAACCTTACAGCGCATATATGTGTGTATCAAACATGGAAATTCAAGGGTTATTTTCAATTTGAAATCATCATAAATGTCTTATTAGCTCTTTCCACTTTATTTGAATACCTATGTTATGGGTCTACGGCCTTTTGAAATATTTTAATTCTTTCAGTGCGGGGACTGTCTTTAGACGACAGAATCTGACGTCAACAGACGTCTGATTATGACGTCTAAAGACGGTCCCCGCGCTGAAAGGGTTAAATACAGATTGTGTAGACCCATCCATTCCCATGTACTCTCTGAAATAAGGGACAATGGCATTTTAGTTTCCCAGCAAACACAAGACATTGACCCAATGTTGTTTTTACGTTGGTCCACCGTCTACGACGCTGACCCAACGTAAAATCAACATTGGTTCAATGTCTAGTGTTTGTTGAAGCCTGTAGTCGATGCTGCAGTATATATATGGAGGTTCGTTTTATACCAAGTTCGAATTGGTTGAATATTATATATACGGAGGTTCGTTTTTACCACGTTCGAACTGGTTGAATAATATACGGAGGTTCGTTTTATACCACATTCGAAATTGGTTGAATATAATATATTTACGGAGGTTCGTTTTATACCACGTTCGAATTGGTTGAATAATATACGGAGGTTCGTTTTATACCACAATCGAAATTGGTTGAATATAATATATATACGGAGGTTCGTTTTATACCACGTTCGAATTGGTTGAATATTATATATACGGAGGTTCGTTTTTACCACGTTCGAACTGGTTGAATAATATACGCAGGTTCGTTTTATACCACATTCGAAATTGGTTGAATATAATATATATACGGAGGTTCGTTTTATACCACGTTCGAACTGGTTGAATAATATACGGAGGTTCGTTTTATACCACATTCGAAATTGGTTGAATATAATATATATACGGAGGTTCGTTTTATACCTCGTTCGAATTGGTTGAATATAATATATATATACGGAGGTTCGTTTTATACCACGTTCGAATTGGTTGAATAATATACGGAGGTTTGTTTTATACCACATTCGAAATTGGTTGAATATAATATATATACGGAGGTTCGTTTTATACCTCGTTCGAATTGGTTGAATATAATATATATACGGAGGTTTGTTTTATACCACATTCGAAATTGGTTGAATATAATATATATATACGGAGGTTCGTTTTATACCACGTTCGAATTGGTTGAATAATATACGGAGTTCGTTTTATACCACATTCGAAATTGGTTGAATATAATATATATACGGAGGTTCGTTTTATACCACGTTCGAATTGGTTGAATAATATACGGAGGTTCGTTTTATACCACATTCGAAATTGGTTGAATATAATATATAAACGGAGGTTCGTTTTATACCACGTTCGAATTGGTTGAATAATATACGGAGGTTCGTTTTATACCACGTTCGAATTGGTTGAATATAATATATATATACGGAGGTTCGTTTTATACCACGTTCGAATTGGTTGAATAATATACGGAGATTCGCTTTATACCACGTTCGAATTGGTTGAATAAAGGGGTAGGTACCAAATTATTAAGGTTTTGGGAGCGTGCATCTGAAATAAATGTGAGAAATGGGTCAATTTCATGCATTTTGCTGCTTTATATTGCACTTTTTGGAAATTTAAACGGAAAAATTCGTCCACATTATAAATATTTTATTTAACTCACAATTGTGTTTTTCAAGTTGGGTGACACCAGCTTTATAATTATGTTTCCACATGTTTGTCAAAAACTGACAATCATTATATCCGTCAAATCTTTATCATGTTTGTCTATTATAGATATATCATTATTAATAAGCGTGATTTCCCATATATTTCTTTATAATGCTCTCTGTATCAGACACTGAACCGAATGAAGGTAAAATGTTTATAGAGGGCGTCATAATTAGCAATTTACTAGTCTACATGCAAAATTAATGATGTAACATTTGAACTATAGCCTACCATACGATTGTTTTACGAGCCATGTGTCCGAAATAACATGAATAAGAAATCGTGAATTTCGTCTTTTGCAGTTCTATTCTATGGCCATGTTTACATCATATGGTCATATTAAGAAGCCAAAATAAAAATACCGATTTTTTTATTATTTTAGTCAGATTGTGCGCTTTGAGCATGTGTCGTTGTCACCCAGATATAAGGTTGAGTTTAAGCCTATTATATGTCCAGACACTCTGTTCACACCCAGGTATATGTATTTTTATTTCATTCACCCTCACAAGCTCATAGTAAGTTATTTTTTTATTATTATTAGCTTGAAGGCCGGCCCCGATGGCTCATTCGTATCGACTGGGGCTTGTAACCTGGGGGTACCAGTTTCGAATCCCGGGCGGGACGAATATTTGTCATCGTGGTTGTGCATATACAGTGAACCCTTGAAGTCATTCGAAATAAGAGTAGGGCATAGTCCCGGTTTCGGGCTTCCTTCTGTCGCGATAATGCCATCATTGTGCAGAAAGCGAGGTAAAGCAATATTCATATTAATATTTCTTTTTTAAAATGATGATAGGTGATTTTAGTTACAGAACATGAGTGCAAGAGATAAAAGTATAAATATTGGATTCATTTGAAGTCGGAAATTGCGTAAGTAATGCCATCTACATGATCTATGAATGAACAGGACATGTTCACCCCTCTGGCCGTACACACCGTGACACTGTATTATGTGTTAGATATCACTGACCACAACTTCCTCTACTAGAAGCTGTCACTTTGGGATTAGAAGGTCGTATCTGCGGCTTCACAAACCTAACAAACGCGAGACGTTGACCCAGTGTTGGCATGGTGTTGGCCAACGTCGTAGACGGTGGACCAACATCATGCCAACATTATATCAACGTCTCGTATTTGCAGGGTAGTTAAAAATTACCTTTTAATAAAATAAGGTGACAATTGGGACTGCGATAGATCAGGTTGTCATAGTGTAGACCAGGCTCGCTATTAAATCCATAGGCATGTTTTAGACTGGATTGTCCAGTTGGCTTTGAATTGAGCCACAGCAGTGATTTGAGATGTAAGTTTAGCATCCATCTTCCATTAACTCTATAGATTTATATCGGCTAGTTGGCTTTGAATTGGTTTACAGCAGTGATTTGAGATGTAAGTTTAGCATCCATCTTCCATTAACTCTATAGATTTATATCGGCTAGTTGGCTTTGAATTGGTTTACAGCAGTGCTTTGAGATGTAAGTTTAGCATCCATCTTCCATTAACTCTATAGATTTATATCGGCTAGTTGGCTCTGAATTGAGCCACAGCAGTGCTTTGAGATGTAAGTTTAGCATCCATCTTCCATTAACTCTATAGATTTATATCGGCTAGTTGGCTTTGAATTGAGCCACAGCAGTGCTTTGAGATGTAAGTTTAGCATCCATCTTCCATTAACTCTATAGATTTATATCGGCTAGTTGGCTTTGAATTGAGCCACAGCAGTGCTTTGAGATGTAAGTTTAGCATCCATCTTCCATTAACTCTATAGATTTATATCGGCTAGTTGGCTTTGAATTGGTTTACAGCAGTGCTTTGAGATGTAAGTTTAGCATCCATCTTCCATTAACTCTATAGATTTATATCGGCTAGTTGGCTTTGGATTGGTTTACAGCAGTGCTTTGAGATGTAAGTTTAGCATCCATCTTCCATTAACTCTATAGATTTATATCGGCTAGTTGGCTTTGAATTGGTTTACAGCAGTGCTTTGAGATGTAAGTTTAGCATCCATCTTCCATTAACTCTATAGATTTATATCGGCTAGTTGGCTTTGAATTGGTTTACAGCAGTGCTTTGAGATGTAAGTTTAGCATCCATCTTCCATTAACTCTATAGATTTATATCGGCTAGTTGGCTTTGAATTGGTTTACAGCAGTGCTTTGAGATGTAAGTTTAGCATCCATCTTCCATTAACTCTATAGATTTATATCGGCTAGTTGGCTTTGAATTGGTTTACAGCAGTGCTTTGAGATGTAAGTTTAGCATCCATCTTCCATTAACTCTATAGATTTATATCGGCTAGTTGGCTTTGAATTGGTTCACAGCAGTGAACTCGTGTGTTAGTTAGGAATCCAACTCGTATACCTTGCACTAGTCACCCACTTAAGACTTGTGTGGGACAAGTCATAGATTTGTTTGACGAATACGTGTTAACAGGAATATTTAGTGCCAAGCTTAGTCATACTCTCACTACCCCCCCCCCCCCCATCAGAACTATTGTCCAGATGTCAATTTTCGATATCATATTGGATTGATGCGCAGTGGATGTATTTTATCATCCATCCATCCATCCATCCATCCATCCATTCATTCATTCAATCATTCATTCATTCATTCATTCATTCATTCATTCATCCATCCATCTATCCATCCATCCATCATTCATCCATCCATCCATCATCCATCCACCCATCCATCCATCCATCCATCCATCCATCCATCCATCCATCCATCCATCCATTCATTCATTCATTCATTCAATCATTCATTCATTCATTCATTCATCCACAAATCCATCCATCCATTCATCCATGACCATACAGTAACATCCATCCATCTATCCATTCATTGATCAATCCATCCATCCATCCATCCATCCATCCATCCATCCATCCATCCATCCATCCATCCATCCATCCATTCATTCATTCATTCATTCATTCATTCATTCATTCATTCATTTATTCATCCACAAATCCATCCATCCATTCATCCATGACCATACAGTAACATCCATCCATCTATCCATTCATTGATCAATCCATTCATTCATCCATCCATCCATCCATCCATCCACTCGGTGAACAGGCGAGATTTTCTAGTCCTTGACATGTTGTACAATGTGTCTACAGCACATACATACTGAATACTGTAGCCTAATAAAAACCAATAAGTATCAAAGTATCATTTCCTACTATCGCCCGAAGGTAAAACATTCTGAATGTACCCGTCGCCATGGAGATATTTGATACCGTCTTTTTTCAGGTGCTTTGATATGCGGTGTCTCCTATTATCGCCCATTAGAAGCCGCCTAATTATGTTTAATTGGCTGAGTGAATATTCATGACTGGTGTAGTTTTATACTACCCCCCCCCCCCCTAGTCCTGAGGCAATGCTTGACTATGTGGGGCATTACAGAGAGTTGTCAAGTAACGTTTGCTGTCACAATGTTGTGCCAGCGTCTGAGACGTTTGCACAACATTGTGACAGCATTGGATTTTGGATTATTGTGGCATCGTAATTGGATAATTGGGTGAGTGAATATTGCTTTACGTCGCTTTCTGCACAATCATGGCAATATCGCGACAGAGCGAAGCCCGAAGCCGGGACTATATGCCCTACTCTTATTTCGAATAACTTCAAGGGTTCTTTATAGTGCACAGTACCATAGGCAGCACTGTGCACTCCAAGCCTTTGAACAGTTTGGAGTACTGTATATGCACAACCACGATGACAAATACTCACTCACTCACTCACTCACTCACTCACTCACTCACTCACTCACTCACTCACTCGCTCACTCGCTCACTCGCTCACTCACTCACTCACTCACTCACTCGCTCGCTCACTCACCCACTCACTCACTCACTCACTCACTCACTCACTCACTCACTCACTCACTCACTCACTCACTCACTCACTCACTCACTCACTCACTCACTCACTCAATCGCTCGCTCGCTCGCTCGCTCGCTCGCTCACTCACTCACTCACTCACTCACTCACTCACTCACTCACTCACTCACTCACTCACTCACTCACTCACTCACTCACTCACTCACTCACTCACTCACTCACCTCACTCACTCACTCACTCACTCACTCACTCACTCACTCACTCACTCACTCACGCACTCACTCACTCACTCACTCACTCACTCACTCACTCACTCACTCACTCTCTCACTCACTCACTCACTCACTCACTCACTCACTCACTCACTCACTCACTCACTCACTCACTCACTCACTCACTCACTCACTCACTCACTCACTCACTCACTCACTCACTCTCCATAATGGGTGTATACTTTACGAGGTTGGTTCTCCTTTTAGCGCACCGCTGTAAATAGCCTCCAGGTTTGGCTTATGATTGGTTGTGTATATAGCCGATGTCATCATTAAACTGCTTTATCTTACAATCACTCAGATTCTAAAGTGCTTTATAGTTTTACTGCTTAAAACGTACACCGTATTAAAACCAATTAAGGGAATGGCGTGTTCCTTCAAACTATCCCAGCACGGTATTAAGTATCAACACGGTAATTTGCCTGCTTGGTTAATATTTCATTTTAACTGCTGTTTTACCCGTTGTAGTGACAATTGCCAGAAGTGTTTTCTTCTATTTTTCGTCATTTGAAGCTGGAATTGCTAACGCAATTCCCAGCTTTAAATGACTAAAAATAATAAAATATATATTTTTCATGAAATAGTTATTGAATAATTGTATTCACCCTTTCAGAAACTGACATCTAAAGACGGCCCCTGAAAGAATTTAAAAAATGCAATGGCCGTGAATCCGAAACACAGATATTTAAATGAAACAGAAAGAGCTAACTAAGACATTATTTCATGATGAATTCGAATTGAAAAACCCTTTGGTCTCCATGGTTTATATAAAAATATTTCAGCGCTTTAATATCTAAGTATCCTGACTACAGTAATTCCTACTTTGCTCTCAGTAATTTATGACCGTGAATTCCAGCACAGATAATGTGTTGATGCATTACCTGTCCTGTATACACAGATGACCTGAAGCAATGGATTTTGCTCCTTAACCCTTTGAGCCCTCACGATGCATTAAAGCATTATTTTACATACCTAAAAACAGACTTAATTTTCCCATAACTAAGAGTTTTAGAAGGACAATTTCCATGAAACTACTTAGCAATACATGGCAATTTTCTTAAATTTTCATCCACTTCAAGTCATCTTCATCCACTACAAGTCGAGAATTGCGACAGCAATTCGCGGCTTGTAGTGGATGAAGATGACAATGGTAAACTCAGGCTTGAAAGGGTTAAATTGGTATAGGATTACAACAAGGCTATGATTGCTTTGTTCCAGTTATACTGATGTAACTGATGTAACTGGCTTTAAGTTGACAGCTCGGTCCAAGTGTCGTTCTAGTCATCGGGACCCATGTTCTCGCTCAAATTACGATAAATCGTAGGCTTCGGATTGGTCGAGATGGCCTTTTCGACCGTTCCGAAGCCTACAATATATCGTAATTTGTGCGAGAATACGAGCCCAGAACTGAATCATGCTGTTCACTGACCGTGAAAATGCCGTCTCTCATGAGGTGCTCGTCTATGACTACATTGGCCCCACCATTTGTGGGGGGGGGGGGGAATTGCAATTTTCACTGTCAGTGTCAGTGCTGCTAAATGATAGAAGTAACATAACTAGTATTTCAAATAAACAAAAAGGATACAAATATATGTATCAAATCAAAACATTACAATGTAATATATATATTTTTTTTTTTTATAAAAATACTTATGCATACACAGGGATGCCAAATCACTCGTGATTTTGCATGTAGCAATCATCAACCTAGCCTCGCAGATCAATGATTACCAAAAATGACAGTCATTATTTATTTTTTGATGATGAAGGGGATGCGTTCGTTTTCGATATAAAACGAAAACACATTTCTAGTTATATATAACTATATGCTAGGTGGGTGTCACGCTTGTTTGTGTAATATTGGTGCTCCACGCTAATTTTTTTTAACATAATTGTAATTTTATGATGATGGTTTCTGAGTTTGTATAGGCATATTGCCTGTTCTCAGTTAACCTGCTATATTGTACTGTTTGCTTAATCAAGGAAAATAATCTGATTCTATTTTCCTAGGTCTAATTAATTGAAAATGATTCATATGTACTGTGTATGGTGTAAATAAATCAATAGACCTGGAAGTATTGGCGTCCCCACAAATACGAGACTTCGAGCCAATGTCGGTTTGATGCTGGCCCAGCGTCTGCTACGCTGGCCCAGCATCAAACCGACATTGGGCCATGTTGTGTTTGCTGGAGCCTGTTGTGACTGGTACAGCTGGACGGGTCTCGGCAATAATAACACCCCTCTCTAGTCTGACACTGTCAAACGCCTTGGGGGAGTCTACAGGCGTCACTATATGCTATATGCCCGCAGTGGTGGTGTATAAATATAGTGGTGCGTAGAAATGAATGAATGTATGGATGAATTTATTTTTTTCAAATGTTATTTTTGCGTTTGTTTTAACGTCTGATTTCTGTTCCATCTGTCAACCCTACAGCTGATTGAACCAACACTGACATATTTTTGTATAAACCATGGGAACTAAAGGTTTTTTCAATTTGTGAAACCATCATAAATATCTTAATTCGCTTTTCCCCTCTTCACTTGAATACCTATGTTATGGGTCTATGGCCATTATAAATATATTTACTCTTACAGCGCGGGGATCGACTATAGACGTCATAATCACTATAAGGTCTAACCCTTTTTCCTTACCTCAAATTACACAATTTGATAACAAATGTAACAATGGTAATAACAACAGGCCCCGATCATGATATATATTTTTGGTCAAATTACATAACAAAGGTCTATAAATTTCAATTGAACATTACATAGCTTATTGCAAATACTTGATATTATTAAAATAAGCATTATGGCATGAAATTTTAAGGAGTAATATCGACCAATAAACAGATAAAATCACAGTCAATTCTTCAAAAATAATTTTCTGATTCAAATTTATAAATTTATAAATTTGAATCAGAAAATTATTTTTGAAGAATTGCCTGTGATTTTATGTATTATTTACATTATTTACTATTTTCTATTTTGTAATATCTTATTATAGAGCTGTGAGGCTATTTGATCGTTTATTTGTTTTTACTTAACCCTTTGACTTCCAGGCCGGGGTGCATGCCAGGATCCAGATATACTGGTGTAGGAGTTCTATTTTTCGTCATTTGAAGCTGGAATTGCTAACATAATTTCCAGCTTCAAATGACGAAAAATACATAAATGTAGTATATATTTGACGAAAATTTGTGTCATTTTATGGTTACGTTCATTGACGAATGACGGCGGAAATTTCCGTCATGTATGGTAGTGAAAAGGTTAATATACACAGAGCTTCTCGATAAAGGGGTGGTGTATAATATTCGATGACTGTTAAGGAAATCATAACATATTATTTATAATTCAAGTTCATACAAAGGTTATAAAACATGACATTAATGGACCTGGAATATACATGAAGCCGCCAATACATGTCGTAAATGTTTTGAAATGGTAGCGATGAAAGGGGGTCGTAAACCGAGCCAGCATGTGTAATCTAGGTGGTGGGAGCAGCAACAATGCCAGCAAACTCAACATCTGATGCAATGCCGGCACAGTGCTGGGCCAATGCCGGGGACGGTGGTCTAACCTTCACCCAACATTAGATCAATATACTGGCTGGCGTGCCAGCAATCACAAGACATTGAACCAGTGTTGTTTTTATGTTGGGCCAGCGTCGTAGACGCTGGACCGACATCAAAACATCAAAACCACATTGATTGCATGTCTCATGTTTGCGAGGTTGCAGTGTTGTACCGTGTATTAAAATCACCAGTGATCATAACTGAATCAGTCCGTTCCGTATAATGGCAACGTGATAGGTTTATCAGACACTTTCTACGGGATATTCACAGGAATACACCTATGGAGTGCAGTGAAAATCTATGTAATCACAAGGGATAGAAAATGCCGTGAACATTGTCAAATGCTTTTTGTATTCTATGAGACACAAAATGACATAAACATTGTCAAACGTTTGTTGGATTCTATGAGACACAAAATGACATAAACTTTGTCAAACGCTTTTTGTTTTCTATGAGACACAAAATGACATAAACATTGTCAAACGTTTGTTGGATTCTATGAGACACAAAATGACATAAACTTTGTCAAACGCTTGCTGTATTCTATGAGACACAAAATGACATAAACTTTGTCAAACGCTTGCTGTATTCTATGAGACACAAAATGACATAAACTTTGTCAAACGCTTGTTGGATTCTATGAGACACAAAATGACATAAACTTTGTCAAACGCTTTTTGTTTTCTATGAGACACAAGATGACATAAACATTGTCAAACGTTTATTCCTGAACGAAGAGCATCATACTGTGATCACTGGATATACAACACATAATAAACTTTGTCAAACGCTTGCTGTATTCTATGAGACACAAAATGACATAAACTTTGTCAAACGCTTGCTGCATTCTATGAGACACAAAATGACATAAACTTTGTCAAACGCTTGCTGCATTCTATGAGACACAAAATGACATAAACTTTGTCAAACGCTTGCTGTATTCTATGAGACACAAAATGACATAAACTTTGTCAAACGCTTGCTGTATTCTATGAGACACAAAATGACATAAACTTTGTCAAACGCTTTTTGTTTTCTGTGAGACACAAAATGACATAAAGATTGTCAAACGCTTGTTGTATTCCTGAACGAAGAGCATCATACTGTGATCACTGGATATACAACACATAATAAACTTTGTCAAACGCTTGCTGTATTCCACTCCAAGTAAAGAACACTATTCTAATATCACTGGATATCAAAAGGATACAACACACAATATTTATTGGCAAATGAACTGGTCTGCTTCAGTTTTCACGGAAGAGAAGATCAGACATGTCATGAACATTTCTGAGTGCCAAGTCGATAGTTATCACATGCGATGCAATTAGAAGATAAAAGAAGCATCAGCTGCTATAGCATAATATTATGTGAGGATATACAACATGCTGGAAGCTCACTACTGTCTGTCTATCTTTCAAGTGTTGAGCATAGTTGGATCTACTGAAGAACATAATATTTTCACAGGATATACAAGATAACTGAAAGTGTATCAAACGTTTTGCTCAATTCTATTATAACCATCAGGTTTACCGTGTGACAGGATTCAGATCGCCTTGTATACTTTGTCAAACGCTTTGATATATTTTATGATATATTCTATGCCAAGTGAGGCGACACGTTGGAGGAGATTCATAACGTTGTTAGTTTAGTGAGACGTTTGATTTTCTACATGGTTGACTAGAGGTGCATATGATTCACCCGTCATAATGGTTTATACAGCCCCAAGCCACTTCAGTAAGTATGAAATACACCTACAATATCGCACCATGTTATTACCTCCGCCAAAGGAGGTTATGGTTTTGGTCGTGTTGGTTTGTCTGTCAGTCAGCAGGATTTGCATTATACAGCAAATGACTATATAATAAGATATCAAAGAAGTATCTATGTCAGTACAATAAATACATATATAATGATATCCAAACGCAAATGAACATACTTACTCATTATTAAAGTGAGCTCTTTATGTGAATTATGCTTTTACGCAGATTTTTATTTTGTTTTAATTGTGAGATAGCGGTGGTAACAGTTTCGTGTCAATTAAACAGTATGGATTAAATATTGATTACTTTAAGCAAATACATTATGTATGCTGAGTTGTCATTCAATAAGTTATACTCGAGGACTGAATCGTGTAGGTTTCATTCAGTGAGGTGAGAATAATTCGAACACTTCACATCTCCTCATCCATTACAATAGACATATATACCTGGATGTACAGGGTTAATCTGACAGAATCATCTTTAACGTTTTACAATACCAATTTTTTTTGCATATCATACACTCTATCGCCGAAATAGCGGAGTGAAATTGTCCCGATTTAAGTTATATCTCGCAACGCGACACACACAGCATATATGATAAAGCTTATGAATGTCTTGTCATGGATATTTCACCTTTTATTTGTCATTGCTTATACAATTTAACAGATAGAATTGATGTAGAGACCACTAACATCTTGATCAGCATTTTGCCGGCTCAGTGAAGTCATTGAGTATTTGTCAACCTTCTGGGTCCAACTTTCACTCCTTTTCTGCTTCAGGCGCACCCTGAAGGCAAACAACAGTAACAACTGACTATTCAGGTCTTCAGTTACGGTTGTTTGCTTTTTAATCAATACAAAGTCAAACAGCAGTAACTGCTGACTTCTCACATTATCAGTTACAGTTGTTTGACTCTCCGTTTTCATGCAGCATAAAGTGAGATGATATCATAGATGACAGCTTTGTTGATTCCATTCATCAAAAGCACCAGTACTCAGCAAACCGAGCAGGCACACGACGCTTAATCAAGGTTGGTTTAACGTTGGTCCAGCGTTGTGGACGTTGGACCAACGTTAAACCAACCTTGATTCAACGTCTTGTGTTTGCAGGGAACACGGGACATTCACCCAATGCTGTTTCAATGTGCCAACATTGAAACAGCATTGGGTGAATGCCCCGTGTTTGCTGGGTATGATACAGCCATAAGTGAATAGAGTATGCTTGTCAAATGATACACGGTTGTTTTCCTAAGTTAGTTTATTGTAAAGTCACGTAATGACCATTTTGTGTGAATTGTACGTATAATTCGATCACAACAGTCAATCGATAACAGTAGGGCATAGTTCTAACTTTTTTCTGTCGCGTTATTGCTACAACGTGCATACAACGCTTTAAACCAATAGTCACTGACTGCCCATAAAGTCACTTTAATGCCTCTTTCTTCTTGTATTGCTCAACTTCAACTAGATAACTTTCGTTTTATGGCAAGAATACGAGGTAGATGCGATCATCTGATTGGCTAACCACTTGTTTGTGGATTTAGACATATTAAAATGTGCTTTGAAATTTAGAGGAATATATGAGAGTCATTGTCGGCCTTCTAAATCCAATATACCGACATCCATCTGTCAGACCCTTTGGACCTCCGGGTCGTGTTCTGGCTGACTGATGGTATACTGTACACCACAAAGAACCTCTGGAGTCATTCGAAATAAGAGTAGGGCATAGTCCCGGTTTCGGGCTTCCTTCTGTCGCGAAATTGCCAATAATTTGATGCTGAAAGCGACGTAAAGCAATATTCACTAACTCACTCGGATTTACTGAGAGTGACCAGTCTGCACTTGACCAGCTCAGTGTAACCTTGACCTTTATACAAGGTCACCCACACTGAGGTGTTAAGGTGTGAGATCCATTAGATAGAGCAGGGCTACCTTACACAGTAAACATGATGTAGAGTGCTGGCTTAATGCTGGGCCAACGTCTGTAACGCTGGCCCATTATTCAAACACCATAGTTTCATGAGTAAAACGAGACGTTGATTCAATGTTGATTTAATGTAGTTTCACCGTCTACGACGCTGGCACAACATTAAAGCAACATTGGGTCAACGTCTCATGTTCGTTGAGTAGCATGTGACCACAGAACATAGACCCAATGTTGTTTTAATGTTGTGCCACCGTCTACGACGCTGGCACAGCATTAAAGCAACATTGGTCAACTTCTCATGTTTCTTGTGAAGCATGTGTCCACAAAACATTGACCCAATGTTGTTTTAATGTACGACGCTGGCACAACATTAAAACAACAATGGGTCAATGCCTCGTGTGTTGTTTGACATGTGTATGACCATATGGTGAGTGGTAACGTGCTTGGTCTCAGTGCGCAATACGTGTGTCGCGTAAATTACCTAGTCTATTGGACGAGTGCTGTGTTGTATATATTTGAGATAAGATACCATATGAACATGTACAAATACTTGTAATATTACTTTCCGTGGGTGAAAACACTACTACTTGGCGGCGATAGATGAGCTGGGGAGATATTGTTTATTCTTTTACAGCGCTGAAATATTTTTGTATAAACCAAGAGACCAATTTTTTTCTTTTTAATTTGAAATGATCATAAATGTCTTAGTTAGCTATTTTTTGCTTCATTTGAATAACAACGTTCTGGGTCTACAGCCGTTATAAAAATGTTAGGCCCACTCTTTCAGTGCGGGGACCGTCTTTAGACGTCAGAATTTGACGTCTACAGTCGGTCCCCGCTCTGAAAGTGTTAATATTGTGTTATAATGCACAAATGACATGACCGATCACATATAATATCAGGGAAAGGTGAAACTAGACCAATAGGACATTCAAAACTGGGTAGCATACGTGAAAAATAGCATGGATTATTATACTTTTATAATATATATATATATATATATATATACTATTATAATAATAATTTTCCTGATATTCTTAAATTAGCGAATTTGTCCTCTTCGCGACATTCGCGAAAATGAAAACCTCGCGAATATTGCCAAATCTACAATATACTCGTCCACACGTCATTTCACACTTTTCTGATATCTCTCTCACCATGTATAACAGCGGTACATGGAAATGAACACGTTTGAAGTGTAACCTTGATAATACGGCTAATACCTCGTATGTCCTTGACAAGAAGACGTTATATGTCAAGTCAAATAAGATGCCACATCAAAATAGCCATGCTGGATGAGAAACCTAATTCTGTAAAGACTGGGTGGTGTTAAGTGGCTGAATTAGATCAGCTATCCGTCAATATCGTCCTTTTGGATATGAAAGGGTTTATCTGCCCCTTTGTAAAGTGGCAGATACACCCTTTCATATCCAAGGGGACGACATAGATTTATGATCTGCATCTATATCTTCCGTGTTCAAAACACATGAAAGCGTTGTGAAATCAACATTTTTTCCATTTAAGTTTTTTTTAGTATGTGTGTGTGGGGCGGGAGCAATTATCCTAGAACTTAAAAAAAAATATTAAACATTGATATTTTCACCTGACCCCTAAAAATGCTAAATGATTATAAATCATCATCACATCCTAAAAAATAGTCTTGAGAAAAGAACATTATTTAGAAACAGCTGGATGATATATCTTTATTTTGTTGACTAAACTTGAAAATCTAACCGGAAGTACATAATTTTATCCCTTTACTTTATTTGTCAATGACAGATTAACCCTTTCAGCGCGGGGACCGACTTTAGACGTTAAAATCTGACGTCTGTCAGATCAGATTCTGGCGTATAAAGGCGTAAAATCCTTCTGATGGCTGTATACCAATAAGATATATGTATTCAAATGAAACAGAAATCGATAACACTTTCTGATGATTTCAAATTGAAAACTCCCATTTGGTTTCCATGATTTATATAAAAATATTTCAGCTCTTTTTCACAGATTGACGTTTTAGGATCGCTCGTCGCATTTATGTACAATCATCCATGTGACAAATCAGCTCTTTAAGGATTAGAGAACCTCTTTATACGTCAAATCAGTTTCTGACGTCTATAAACCCCAATATACATCACTGAAAACTATCCTGATTTTTATATTTCTGCACATTTTCTATGCAATTTTGTTTAATTCGTCACCCATTTTGAGTAATGTTCCTCGACCACTATAAAGTCAAGAATGCGATAGAAATTCGCGGCTTGTAGTAGATGAAGAATCCAATGGTAAATTCAAGATTTAACTCCTAGGGCACTGATGTTTACTGCAGTAGCCACTCTGTGTTTTTATTAAAGCAGGTCTGTATAACGACTTGTTTATACATCTCAAAGTATACTGTCTTAAATTTCGAAACACTGATAACTTTATATATATTGGGACTTGAATTTTATAAAATATATACATTTTTTGTCATTTGAAACTGTGTTTCGCAGTAGCGAGACACAGTTGCAATTGTTTTATCTTTACTTTTCAAGTTCCTCACACCGAACGTTGTCTCAATGCTAGGCCTGTGTTGCCAATGCTGCTCCAACATGGTGCCACGTTGAGTTGATGCTTCTATGTTGTGACATCTCAGATAATTATTATTTTATCACTATCCAAGTCGGCGTGACACGATGGGCCAAATAAAATGAAATGAAATGAATCGGGCTTTAGGCCACTTTTGTGCACATACAGGCTACATTGGGCCAGGAGAACCTCCTGAGGATGGTGAGATGAGTGAGGTCTAAGGCCGAGCACGGTACCTCTCGGTCACGGGCCCCACAATACTGAGTGTTATGAGTGGATTGGGAAGAAACATTTTTGTTTCTTTCAAACCGCCAAGACCGGGAAACGAACCGCGAACTCTAGCGTGAAAGACAGCGGTGCTAACCACAACCCCAGGGCCCCGCCCGAGACGTTGGGACAACGCCGAGCCGGCATTGCCAATGCTGTACCAGCATCGTGTCAGCATTGAATGTGCCGCCTGATACACCTTACCTCACACGGATATATAACATTTGTACAATGCCGGCCCAACGTCTTCGACGTTGGCCCAACATTGAACAAATGTTATACAAATGTTTTGTGTTCACTGGGATGGCTCATCGTCGCAGACAATGGGCCATCATTAAACCAAGATATAGTGAACATGTGGTGTTTTCAGTGTAGATATGAGTGATAAACTTGATGAGGCCTAAAAAAAAATATTGTTTGTTTCCGATTACCGACCGACCCTATCAAAACATGTGCGACCCAGATTTATTTTATGGATTTCCTAAAAAAAAAATTATTTTTTTTTTAGGAAATCCATAAGTTAAGGGATAACTTACTGGCTGTAGTCAAAGTAACTCGAAAAACGTTACGAAAAGAAGAGGGGGGGGGTCAAAAAGCGTCCAAAAAACTAAAAATCATTATGTAATGTACAGATAGGACATGCATGGAAGTGAATTTGGCACCAAACAAAATAAAAAATAATTCTTACCTACCGATTGGTTGAAGTGACAAAAAAAAAAAAAAAAAAAAAAAATTCCCTACCTACCCACTGGTTAAAATGACAACGAATCGGAAACAAACATATATTTTTTTTGGCCTGGATGTGTGAGGATGTGATATATTCGGTTTATAGACTCATAATAACATATCGTTTCTTTGGTATTGAAAGGGTGTATCTGCCACTTTTATTACAAACGGTTTGGTACACAAATACGGTTCCTGATATCTGGATATATTCAATGACTATATTATATTGATTATAAGAAACCATTGGAAATACGTGTTTTTATCATGACTTCTTATTATTAGCTTTTCAATTTAATGGTCTCTCATTTGTGCATGATATCCGTGAGGTTCATGATATCTATTAGGTTCATGAGGTTCATTTTTACATCGACCCGTTGCATATGAAAGGGGTCTTTGCCATCTTGTAAAGTGGAAGACACCCTTTCATACTCAAGATGACAACAATTGCAATGAGGAAAAAACTGTAAAATCTATTAGTGGAATTACTGAAGTTTTAGTAAATATAGGCGTTCAATCATCAGTCATGCTAATTTTTGCACAACGAATATTTTTCAATCCATAGGCGCGACATTCAGAAGAAGTCAGTTCATTGCAAGTCGCCGACAATATTAACTCCTGTAGATTAATAAACACAAACCCAGCGACTGTTTAACCCTTACAGTTTAGGGATCAGCTTTAGTTCGGGGATCAGCTAAAGTCGATCCCTGCACTGTAAGATTAAAAATATTTCTAATGGGCGTAGACCCATAACATAGGTATTTAAATTAATCAGAAAGAGCTAACTAAGACATTTATGATGATTTCGAATTGAAATAACATTGGCAACATGACCTCATATTGCCAACATGGCCCCATGTAGTCAGCATGACTTCATGTTGTCAACATGACTTCATGCCATCAACATGACCTCATATTGCCAACATGACCTCACATTCTAGCAAACACAAGACAACGACCCACAGCCAGCCGGGTGCTAGACCGACGTTGAAGATGGTGGGTCAACTCTATGGCAGCATTGGGCGTTCAGCGGGATGAGTGATGTCAATGTGACAGCGCTATATCCATGTGATAACATATAATAAGCCCTAAATATATATAACATGAAATTAAGATGGAATAGCGCCATGTCTGACACATCAGCGCCGTAAAAGTATCGAACGCCAGCGTGTCAAACATGACAGTAACTTCCAAAAAATGGTGATTATGAGTCTTACTATTTCTTTGTTATCAAAGCAAATCGTTTAGTGGCGGTGATAAAAGTATCTAGCAGGGATATCAATTGAAGGTCAAGAAGGCTGTCACGTGTACCATGGAGAAGCGTCTCTAAGTTGAAGTTTATATTTATTTGGGTTAAATTTTCTATTAAAACGACTCCGGGTAGATGGTATTGTGGACATTCGATAAAAAAATGGTTGGTTGCTTCGTTACGTCCACATGTACATAGGGGATTATCAATAATGTTCATTGTAAAAAGATGGTGGTTAAGTTCACTGCATTCCATTCTAATTCTGGCCAAGATAATATTAAGTTTCCTTTTGCCAATGTTATAGTATGATTTTGTATTGGGCTTGTCTCTTTTTAGTATTTGTTTTAATGACTCTTTTGATGTCAAGTCTTTAATAGAATCGTCTAGATTGTTCCAGAATTGGGTGGTGGCAGGAATATATGATTTTCGAAAGGTTTCTGTACGAGTGTTGGTTTGGTTTATATTTGAGTTGTTTCGTAGGTTGTATCTGCCTTGACTAGTTTCTTTAACTGTTTGGGGAATAATGGGTTTTAAATAAGAAGAGTCCTATCGTGAAGTATATCAGAATAAAGTATGATCATTTTGTTTTCGCGTCGGGACTGTAGACTTTCCCATGACAGTTCGGTGTAAATTTTAATAGATGATGTGCCACGTATAGCCCCTGATACTATTTTTCCTGCTCTCTTCTGAATTTTGTCAAAAAGTTCCAGATTTTCTTTAGTTGCATTTGAAAAAAGCTCGTTTGAGTATTCCAGGACGCTTCTGACAAAGGTAAAATAAAGAATTTCAAGACTATTTCTACTGAGTTTAAAACTAAATAATTTTAGGATATCCAAACGTTTATTGACTTTGATTGATATTTCCTCAAAGTGTTTGTCCCATTTCAAATTTTGTTGAAGGGTAACACCTAAATGTTTGGAGTAGGGTATATTATGTAATTCTTGGTTATACATCTTGAGGTTATTTGGGGGAGTAATATTTCTATAATTAACCACCATACTGTTTGTTTTTAAAGCGCTGAAGCTGACAATCCATTGTTGCGCCCACGCTTCGAGTTTTTCGAGGTCACTGTTTAGAATTTGCGAATTTATTATATGACAATTTGAAATAGATAAAAGTAAATTGTCATCTGCAAATAGAGTCAGTTTTGATGTTAGGCCTTCTTCCATATCATTAATGTAAACCAGAAACAAAAGTGGTCCAAGGACGGAGCCTTGAGAAACTCCAGCGTTTACATAAGTCCAGCAAGACGACTCACCCTGCAACACCACCCACTGCTTTCTGTCACACAAGTAGTTACTGATCCATGCGAGTAATTCCTCCGTGATTCCTATATTTTTGAGCTTGAATAATAGCCCGGCGTGCCATACTTTGTCAAAAGCTTTGGAGATGTCACCAAACATCATCTGTACTTTTAAACCCTTATCGAAAGCTTCAGAGATGCTGTGGTACAAATGTACCAGATGGTGTGTGGTGCTACATCCCGGGAGAAATCCAGATTGAAATTTATATATTAGGTCGTTATCTCTGAAATAGTTATACATATGCTTAAAAATACACTTTTCCATCACTTTGCCTAGAGAACTTAATAGGGAAACGGGGCGGTAATTATTAGGGGAGCTCTTATCGCCTTTTTTAAATATTGGGATTACATTTGCCTGTTTCCATGTATCGGGAAAGATTCCGTGTTGAGGGATTAATTAAAAAGATTAGTTAACGGTTTTGATATTGTTTTGGCATTTAATTTTAAGACATGGAGACTAATACCGTCAGGGCCAGGTGATTTTGCTGGTTTAAGTGTAACTAGTATATCTTGCACTTCCTTCTCGCTGAGGCGTATTGATGTTAATCGACCTTCTGTGATGAATTCAGCAGCAGGCAGTGTTGTGTGCGAGTCGTCCACTGTGGAATGCGAAACGAAGAAGTTGTTAAGCGCACTTGCTTCACCTAATGGCAATAATAGAGCTGGCATGTTGTCGGATTTTGAGTTCCCAATATGTTGTTTAATTGTTTGTCACCACCCGCGACCACCGATATCTTCTAACTGTAAGTTACTGATTTGTTTGTTTTCGTATGCTTCTTTGGACAAAGCCAAACAATGAACATATTCATTTCGAATTCTGCGATATTTTGACCATGCTTCGTTGGTGTTTTTTAATTTAGCATGTCTAAATAGTCTGTCCCGCTGACGCCTTTTGGAGCGTAGAAGGTTGGTGTACCACGATTGGTCGCCCTGTCGAATTGTTACAATTTTGTTAGGAATGAATTGCCTGGCCAGATTAATAAAAGATTGTGTAATGAGAGAGGTAATTTCGTTAACATTCTGCCGGTCTAGATGTGCTCGCCAATCGTGGTTTATGATAGCCGCGTTGAGCCCTTCCCAATCTGCTTCTGAGTACAGCCAGATGTGTCGCGATGAAGTGGTTTTGGGAGGGAGATCTATTGAGATATTGCAGGAAATTTGACAAAGGTCCTTTGGTTGCGATATGTTTTACAAATTAATTCATTCAGATCTTAAAGGGTTAAGTACTACATCCCACTAAAAATCCTAAGATTGAGATTTTACTTTCCTAATCTTCTCAGGGTCGCCACGACACCTTAATAACCCGAAAAGTCTGGAATTTGTACGAAAAACCTGAATTGTCAGGAAAAACACCTTACTTAAAAAAATAGACAAAGTCAAGAAAATGTCAGTAGGCCTATTTTGGTCTTTTCAGATCCTGGTTAAGCCACCGATTTCTGCCCACTTTGCGCCCGATTTGCGTCATGAATACTTACATTTTTTGTCATAAAAGGTCATTATAAAAGATTGTTAGTGTGAGTAAAACGTCACGCGCATGGTTGGCTTGTCAATAACGGCCCATCAAAGATGACAACATCTACAGCAAGTGGTTTATTGTCATCTACAATATTCTCTGTTCAATGTGCTTTGATAAAAGATTAACCCTTTAGGGCCAATTACCACTGAAGTAATTTTGATATTTATTTGCACATCAAACATCGGTTCTTAGGGGTGAAATGTGTATATACAGCAACAATTGAAAATTTTGGTCTCAAATTTTACAATGCGTAAATTTCACTCACTAGAAGTTGTGGATCGCGGTAGCGAGACACAACTTCAGGTGAGTGAAAATTTAGATGAGATATTTTGGCCGTTATATGTTCAATAAAGATGGCAACAAAGTATTTTATGGCGGCTTTTATAAAGTGTTATTTTTCTTGTGAGGTTTTAATATCCGTGAATTCCTTTGTGAATCTCTAGTTCACACGAACTATGTGCCATCAATGGCACAACGTTGGCGCTATGCGTTTTGTTAGCTGACAAAGATTACACGGTCTAGAAAATACATGCCGGCCGAGGGGGGGTAGTCAGAAATTGGTTTGTTTGTGATCTTCTTTTAATAAATCCACGTGTGTGGCGAGTATGATAAGTGTAAACTAATAAAATCAAAACGTAGTAACTCTCGACTTGTCAAAGAGCAGTTACTGCCTTTTGGATTCACACGACATTGTGGTTAGCTCATCGTAATATCGCAAGAGGGAATAAATGTTCTTTTTAACTTTGCTTCATCGCTACCTGACGTCGGGAATGTGCCCTACTTTTTACGCAATTGTTTTATAATGCATCTTCCGTATTTATTCTAATAAACGCCCGGGAGCGTTGATTAAAATACCCTCTGTGATTACAGGGGCTGGGCTTACAGTAAAGTTTTTAATGATGATATAATGCACATGATCATAGTTCTTATTTTCATGTCAGGGGGTGGGCATTTATTGGAATATGTGCGTCGGTATTGAACACTCGATACTTCAACAATTGGAAAGAATAGAAAGAAAGGGTAGAAAGAAAGATAAATTCTTAATTAACAATGTCTCAGACTTTCTTCAAACTTCAACAAATTAGCATGTTTTGTATTTACCATCATTTTCCGCCCAGAAAGAATGAAAAAATGAATTCGGGCATTTCAACGACTCTTGCCCAACTACAAACCCAGATTTCGGTTATTGCCGGGAAAAATCGCTGTTAATAAATATCAATTATATCCGTTATCGTTCAAGTCAAACAGCAGTGGGCACCATGGTGCTTATGGGGTTAATCTATTTGGCCCGGTTGCCAGAAATGTATAATTATTTGTCACCAGCAAATCACGTTTCCAGTCAATATATACATGATACACGTGTTTGTAAAGCACATTAGATTGATTTAAACTGAATACGAGCACAATTAAAAACCCGATTATAAAATGAAATATACATGTCGAGTATTTATTATATGAATGAAACGTTTTATTTGTATTCAAATTATAAAATGTTTTATTTTTGTCCCTTTGGGGATTCGAATGTTGGGAGGTTGACAATTCTCACTGCGACATGAATTAACGTGTAATTATTCTTAATTTATGGTTCACAACCGTCACAATATACTCGTCACAATATTCATCTGCAGCTTTCACTTATTAGGTATATACTGCAATACGGGTCACTTCTCCTGGGCACACATCACGAAGAATCTTATTCTGCTAAGTTAATTTATTTACATTTTCGCCCACCACTTCTGCTATGATGTTCTATTGCTATGCTAGTCCATGTGATGGCGCCAAATTTGGACTAATATAATATAACCTACATACGAGAACCTACAATATACAACCCCCTTCCCACCAAAAAAGACACATTGACACAATGTTAGATTAATGTTGGGCCAACGTCGTAGACGGTGGCCCAACATTAATCTATCATTGGTTAAATATGTCGTGTTTGATAGAACCCACATATTATAAGATACAAGATACGAGATATGTATTTCTCCAAACCATATGTACAGTACAGAGTGCCGAACATATAGCAAATAATGGTTACAAATAAAAATGTCTAATGAGTACACATATCAAGTCCACATTTAATAAATTTAGCTACATTAACAAGTGTAATTGTATTCTTTATGTTACCTATGCGTCCGTAATTGATAACATTTTGGTCTATTATAAATATTTGCGTGTAAAACGTAATTCTTAAATCTTCTAGGGCAGGACATTCCAAACAAAAGGAGAATTCGTCCCCCAGTTGACCACTATTATACATTTTACATGTCCTTTGATTTCTTGGAATCCTTGTATAACGACCTGTTTCTATGGGTAATTTATGGTTTACAGTGCGGAATTTACATACAATATATTTCAGTGCATCAGTCAAATCTATTAAAATAGTTTCCAAACATAAGTTCGTTCTGAAACAATCTATAATTATAACATTTGACACCTATATCAACATCAACCTTTATTATAACTTACATTATAGAAACAGCTTTATTCATTATAGAACCTACATATTCTTAGTGGGGCCTTGACTACATATAATAATTGACTTATCAATTATATAATATATACTGTTATTATTTAGCAGTAAAGTAAATTTCTGATCTTTATATGTCGTAATTTTGGCAAAATATACTTGAAATAAAATGTATGTGAAAGAACAATGGGGTTCATTATAATGTCATGTACTGTGTCACTGCACTTAATGACTGGACAACAAATGTATTTATAATTTGACAGTTTGACAATGCCTGTATTATATATGTAGACCGGTTATATATGGTCTATATGGGGGTGATATATCACTGGTGACTGAATACTGGAACAATTAAACATCTAAGAGGATGAATGCTTTAACAATCACCCCTCCCCCCCTCCTGGTACCTAGCTGTTTGTTTTCATTTGTATTCATTGAGATGTGAATTATCCCAAGGTGAATACAAATGTCCTCATTTGATTAAATATCCTGGTATAAATCTGACGTCTGGTTGACATCAAGTTCTAACGTCAAAAGACGATCCCCGCACTGTGATAATTGAAATATTTCTAATGGTCGTAGACCCATAACATAGGTGTTTAAATGAAACAGAAAGTGCCAAGTAAGACATTTATGATGATTTCAAATAGAAAAAAACCCCTTTGGTCTCTATGTTTTTTTATCAAAGTATTTCTTTATTTTTTGAAGGGTTAAACCCCCCCATGATACTGATCATATTACATCCCTGAAAACTGACCTCATTAGACTGTCTCAACAATATATGTCAATTTTCTTTATTTTGTCGCCCACTTCAAGTTATATTTAGTTGAGAATTGCTTTCGCAATTCCCGTCTTGTATTGGGTTAAGATTTAATTGGTAAATGCGGGGTTGAAAGGTTGACGAATGTGTAATATGAGTAAGATTGACGACATATACTAATTTGTCACCAGACACTTAACACGCGCACCTTCTCAAACCTAGAATCCTGATTAAAATCCTGAAATCTGGTTATCTTTGGTTACTGTACATCTGGTAATTTTCGCGTGTTTAGATTTTCGCGAATTTGTGATTTTGGGACTTTTTGCGATGTCTAGAATTCGCGAATTATCGATTTGGATGATAGGTAGCACTCTTATAATAATTAACGCGAGATTCTTAAACTCGCGAATTTGTCTTCGCGAAATTCGCGGAAATGAAAACCTCGGGAATATTATTAGATATTTTTCTCGCAGTCTGTGTGTACTATATTCTAACAGACAAAGTTGGTTTAATTTTGACGTCGGCCCAACTTTAAATCAACATTGGTTAATCGTGTTGTGTTTGCTACGATCTGTGAGGATGGCCAGTTTAATAAACCCTTGAAGTGCTAAATCAAATAATTTAAATTTTCAGCCACTTGAAGTTGTGTCTCGCTACCGCGACCCACAACTTCAAGTGGCTGAAAATTACTCACGTTAGTTTAATTTGAGACGAAACATCTGCAAAACTAGATGTTTAAACATTCATTTCATTCACAATAGCTGTGATTTAACCTGCCAATAAAAATATAAGAATAAAAACTACTTTAGTCGTGATAAAGGTAGCTGCCTTGTTGAATTCGTGCAGGGCGTTGTCGAGTTTAAGTCCGGTGTCAAGCCAAATCTAATGATCACGCGGAATCTAATGATCTTCCGGTCTCGGAGCAGATCTCAGATCTCGCGGGATTTTGTCAGAGGTTATCAGTACTGTGTCACATATAGTATGCATAAGCTTTAAATAATATTCATTTAATGAATGGAGACAGTCAGATTATTATACATGTATTCTGGCGACATTAGACGAACAATGACCAGCGCTATACATATAGTTAGCTGACTGGCGAAATTAGATGACCACTGACCAGCGCTATGCATATAGAGGACTGGCGAAATTAGATGACCACTGACCAGCACTATATGCATATAGGTGACTGGCGAAATTAGATGACCACTGACCAGCTCTATACATATATTTAGATGACTGGCGAAATTAGATGACCACTGACCAGCGCTATGCATATACTTAGCTGACTGGCGAAATTAGATGACCACTGACCAGCGCTATGCATATATTTAGCTGACTGGCGAAATTAGATGACCACTCACCAGCGCTATGCATATACTTTAGCTGACTGGCGAAATTAGATGGCCACTGACCAGCGCTATGCATATACTTAGCTGACGGGCGAAATTAGATGACCACTGACCAGCGCTATGCATATATTTAGCTGACTGGCGAAATTAGATGACCACTGACCAGCGCTATGCATATACTTAGCTGACTGGCGAAATTAGATGACCACTGACCAGCGCTATGCATATATTTAGCTGACTGGCGAAATTAGATGACCACTGACCAGCGCTATGCATATACTTTAGCTGACTGGCGAAATTAGATGGCCACTGACCAGCGCTATATGCATATAGGTGACTGGCGAAATTAGATGACCACTGACCAGCGCTATGCATATATTTAGCTGACTGGCGAAATTAGATGACCACTGACCAGCGCTATGCATATACTTAGCTGACTGGCGAAATTAGATGACCACTGACCAGCGCTATGCATATACTTAGCTGACTGGCGAAATTAGATGACCACTAACCAGCGCTATGCATATACTTAGCTGACTGGCGAAATTAGATGACCACTGACCAGCGCTATATGCATATAGGTGACTGGCGAAATTAGATGGCCACTGACCAGCGCTATGCATATACTTAGCTGACTGGCGAAATTAGATGACCACTGACCAGCGCTATAAATATCCAGCTGATTGACAAAATTTGACGAACTTTGAAATATAGTTGTGTGCTGTTCTTTGGAATTAGCCTATGTTGCAATGCATAACATTCCCGTAGTTCTACTGTTTTATATAAATATACAGTTATTTTTTAGCAGCATCTCAGAGCAATTTAATTTACTAATAATATTCATAATATGTCTTGCCCTTTGTCTGCATTGTCATATATGGTATTTATCATGTTTATATTTCGAATAAGCTAACACCTGATTATATTTTTTTTATTGTTGAATATTTTTGTTCAGTCTTATTTCCCGTGCAACAACATATTTGATCACGTTAAATGCAACTGCGTTCTATTATCATTATTATTTGTTAATTTATCAACTGATACTTTTCTCTGACAATAAAGCTTTTTTCAATTAGATGAACGTTGACCAACACTACACATAGCTATACTAACTGGCGAAATTGGATGAGCGCTGACCATGTGTTATCTGTCATATCAATAATATATAAGACTAAAAAAATGGTTTTATATATTCCTGGTTATATGTACCGTGGCTAGCGCAACCCATATCTAGCTGACTGGGGAATCTTTACATTTTAATTAAATACTACGAAACAATGATATATTACACCGTAAGCTTATAAACGCAAAAAATTTAAGATGCGGATATAGCAAAGACGACACGTGAGCCAATGCTGATCTAATGTTGGCCCAGTGTTGTAGGCGGTAAGCCACCATTAGAACAGCATTGGCTCAACGTGTCATGTTTGCTGATATTGTAGCTAAATAAATACGTGTAAAACTAACAACATCAATACTAGTATAGATTCAGGTTTTGTTTACCGATTGCAAGCAATAATAATCAATAATATGAGTAACATATTACAATCATGATACCAGATGTGCAATTTGGAATTTAAAGGGTTATTACATATATTAATGAACCCCATACTTGAATAACGATGCATTCTCGTTTCATATACCATCTTCTTGTAACATAAATATATGTGTTTATCCCTTGATATCGACTAGTCATATACTAAATTTCCAAAGACCTAAATTCTACATTTTCATGCAAATAATAATAATAAATTTAGAACATTTCACACAAAAGGACTGATATTTACATTTTCCCTTAGTTTGGGGAGTCATATGCCTACTGTTTAATCCATTAGCATAAGCGGAAACGTAAACTGTTATTTAAATATATTGTGTAGATTCATAATATTGTAATATCTCCACTATTTAATTTACCGCATGTCGCATATATAAATGACATTTGTTATAACTTATTTATCTTATTTAAACTATTTTTCTATTAATTTTTTTGATGAGAGACATTTTAAGAATTCGATAATTGAAGATGTTAAATGGCATTGCAAGGGGTTTTGTTTCTTGCACTAAGAGAAAGGTAGCTCCCATTAATGGTAGATCAAAGAATGACGTAACAGGTCGTCGAGCATAATTACTACTAGGCGTAGATTAACTTCACAACACATCACAACACATTGGTGACTTGCTCTTTAGTTAATCCTAGTAGGCATATAAAAAAAGCGATGACCCATCGGGAAGTAGTCAAATAAAAATATCAATTATTGAAATGAATAGTATACGTTACACACGTATTCTCACGTCTAACTATATATATCATACAAACTATTATTTATCATCTGCAGTAATTTATACTACAACATTTCCTACTTGAATTTCACGAGTGTGTTATAGTCAGAAACAAAAAAAGTTATTTGTAGTTGACAAGAGTTTGCACGCAATAAATACAGTTCTAGTTCCACTTCTGACAGCAAGTGTATGTTGAATATATATTTCATTGACTTCCATCATTACCAAAGCAACCATACATGCTTTCTTAAGAAAACATTGTTTGACAGCGTTAAAATTACTGATGCAATTATATATTAACCCATGCACAGAGTTGTGATATAGCTACTTAGTTAATGAGCTATATATTATATATTTATCTCTAATTAGCGATAAAGCACTCTTTCAAGTCTAATTTGTTTATTTTTTAACGAAAGGTGGCGAGAGT
This sequence comes from Flabesymbios commensalis, assembly GCA_964017125.1. NCBI lineage: Eukaryota > Metazoa > Annelida > Polychaeta > Terebellida > Flabelligeridae > Flabesymbios > Flabesymbios commensalis. The sequence continues at coordinate 925,865 of OZ024917.1, forward strand.
ATACCAGAAGTATAAAGGGGAGATTATCATTACGTAACTTCCATTACACACTGGTCGTCCGTATAGACGGTAATTATATAACCCCATGGTTGCGAGATCTATCGTATGTACAAATTTATAATATTTAGCCTACACTAGGGTTGGGACCATTATTGAACGGGAATGAATGCATTACAATAATATTATATTTTTTCGGTAAATTCCGATGTCTCATTTTGTGAAAATAATTTATATGCCATTGTAAACATTAAAATGAAAAAACAACTACACAAATATCTTGGTGGTGGAAGGGTTAATTGCCGGATCGCCATGTCGCTTTAGTGCACAAGGTGTCACTGGGCTGTTACCAATTAGTAGGCGTGACAAGATACTCTTATTACCCTTTCAGTGACAAGAGCTGATATATTCCTCATTATAGAAGCGTCAACGGCAATTGAATTTTCTTTAGAATTGATAAATAAATTGTTAAATATAAGAAATTTAATTTGAGTGATATCCATTTGCTATCAATTATATGCGGAAAGTTGAATTCCAGTTTGATTACTACGACAGAACATTTCAACGCTCAATGTGCGTTTTTTACCATGTTTACGTATATAAATTATGTGGACACAAACTAAAAAAAATATTTAGTATGTCGTTTTCAGCGTTTAACTTACTATTAAAACAATGAACGGTTGATCAATGAGCTATTAACCCTTGTGCTGTTAAGAACGTATATATACGTTTTCAAACAAATGTCAGACTAAATAAAAAAAGACTAAAATGTGTATCATATCTTGTGGTAGATGCTGAGTTAATCAAATAATTTATTTGTGAGATGTCTATTTTTCATAAATAATATTATTTTTCATTCATTTAAAGCTGTAAATTTCGTCAACAATTTCAGCTTGAAACAAATGAAAAATACTTACAAACAATGCAGCAGTATACTGGTTAACTTTCAAAAGCTAACGTGTACTATCACAAACATATTTCTGAGTGCTGATCATCCACATAAAGTTGATATTAAAATAAACATACCATAATTGAATGAGTTGTTTCAATAGATTAGTCAGTGAACAACGATATACCAGAATAGTGTGACAAAAACAATACTATTGAACTTAGTAGATTTAGGTTAATTTATTATGTTGTGCATTTTTATTATTTATTACATGTCGATAAAACGACAATGTACCAGGTACGTGGTAATTGTATCCAAGTACATATCAAATGTACTTGTAATGTACCACAGTATATTTGAAGAAAATCTGCATTTTTACTTGGATCATTTTCAGTGTACTTGTATACGCAAGTACCATGTAAATGTACTTGCACCCAACCCTGCTATATACCAGTATGAGATTAATTTATCCCAAGATTTAGCACTGGAAACATGCATCCTGTACATTATCTTTTACATTTAAACTACAATCATTTGTAATTATCCGTATGCAAAAAACATCAGCAATTATTTGGTTGAGACACCATACACTTCCTCTAATCACCCCTCCACACGTAGTCATGGCTCCAACGCATGCCCAGTACACCCCCTGCCTGCCCCGGTATCGCTCTTATTATATATACCACGCGAGAAATGTACAAACTTCGTGTTTGCTGACGCGATCGACGTGTGATAGTCTGACAATCGTAGATTACCACAGTGCGATATGGGCTGATGTCATACGTCTTACAGTCGTGGAAGACACAGCACGGACTTTGTGAACAGAGGGTTGGCCCATCAACCGTTAAAGCGCCGAACATGGAGACTGAAGGGTTTATTAACCCTTAAAGCGCTGAACATTTTTATGTAAACCATGGAGACAGAAGGGTTTATTAAATGCGAAATCATCATAAATGGCTTAGTTAGCTCTTTCTGAATCATTTGAAATGAAATGAATCGGGCTTTAGGCCACCTTTGTGCACATATAGGCTAAACTGGGCCAGGAGAACCTCCTGAGGATGGTGAGATGATTGAGATGACACTGTCCTCAAGACACAGGATTCGATATTCGAGCCCTGGCGGTCTGAGGCCGAGCACGCTACCTCTCAGTCACGGAGGCTCTCCACAATACTGAGTTTCACACGTGGATGGGGAAGAAACATTTGTTTGCTTCTTTCAAACCGCCGAGATCGGGAACCGAACCCCGGACTCTGGCGTTAAAGGCAGCGGTGCTAACCACTACCCTAGGGCCCCCGCCCTCTGAATTATTTGAATTCCTATGTTATGGGTCTACGACCATTAGAAATATATTTACTCTTACAGTGCGGGAATCGACTTTAGTCGTCAGAATCTGACGTCGACAGACGTCAGATTCTGACGACTTAAGTCGATCCCCGCGCTGTAAAAGTTAAGTATTAATCACGTCTTCAGCTTTTTTATTTCTCGTTCAAACACGAAACTTGAAGGTAGAAATGAGCATTAAGTTTGCTAGATTTCCATATATTTTGACCAGTTTAGTTCAGGCTGCAAACCCAATGTTGGGCAGATGTTGGGCCAACATCAGCACAACATTAGACCACTACAAATGTGAGTAATTTTTATCCACTTGAAGTTCTGGGTCGCGGTAGCGAGACACAACTACAAGTTGGTAAAATTTGAATTTCCTAACTTAGCGCTTTAAGGGTTAAAGCACGGGCTACTACGATCTCCTTGTGTGAACACGGTGTGCAATTATAGTCGCCGTCAAATTAAAAATGATCAACCAGGATCGCATGATTTTCGGCGATTTCTCCGTCAATTTTTGACCGATTTTCTTGAAATTTTGCAGAGGCCATTTTCTATAAAAATCCTAACAGGGGTAAAAATTTCGCAAAATAATATTTAATATTTCAAAAGTTAGACCATTTGCCATGTAATACAATTCTAGAATTAGTTTAATGGGGTTATAGAGGGACGTCGTAATTTCAATTCATTACATGTCAAATGGTCTAACTTTTGAAATACGCTATATAATTTTACGAAATTTTCAGGGATGTTAGGATTTGAATAGAAATTTGAAGAAAATCGGTTTAGAATTGACGGAGAAATCGCAGAAAATCATGCGATCCTGGTTAATTTGACGGCAAGTATAGTCTAATTTACGACATAGCAATTTGTTTGGCCAACACTTAAATACTTACACCTTTTGAAATCTAATTTCCAAGTTCAAATTCTGTTTTTGATTTTAGTTTATTTTTCTTTTTCTTTCATTTTTCCAAGAATGAATAATGTCTTCATTCTTTGATATTGTCTTCTATTCCATGTTGCCTATTTTCAAAGGCCTTAGGTGTGTGTTACTCAGTGTGACCATGTACCTTACACCTAATTAGCAATATCTACATGACTTTGTGATCGGTATTATTCTACTACATCAACATATTCTGTATATATATACATTATAAGGGTCATCTGCCAACCAATAATTATATACATATATTTACATATTTCAGTCATTATTACCGTTTCGCTCGAACAGTTGGTGGCTCCGTGATAGCACACAACTTGTATATTTACGAGTGTCTCTAGACTTACTTTAAGCATGTATTAATGCAATATATGTATATCATGTGCACATTCTTGTCAGATAAAATCGGATACAAATACATGTAGATATATCAGTTTCCCTTTTCATGACTGAACACTGTTACGTTTTGATGTGAGTGACGTCATGAGTGACGTCATATGATGTGAGTGACGACATGAGTGGCGTCATATGATGTGAGTGACGACATGAGTGACGTCATATGATGTGAGTGGCGATATGAGTGACGTCATATGATGTGAGTGACGACATGAGTGACGTCATATGATGTTAGTGACGTCATAAGTGACGTCACATGGTTACAATTCCTGATTATTAAATTATATATTGCCTAATTTTATATGGTCTGTATATATTTACATAATCTTAGTAATCTGTCAACTCCTGTTAATACCTTATATTTTATATGCTCTGTATATATTACATAATCATTGTAATATTTACATAATCATTGTAATATTTACATAATCATTGTAATCTGTCAACCCATATTAACCCTGTCAATACATTCTCATTCTCTGGGATCTAAATTGCTACCAGACAGACAGATATTTTTTGTCATAGAGAAAAGTCATCACTGACTTGTTATAGAAATGAGAGAGATATATATACATGTATATACAAGATTATTATTTTCTTAAAATTACATGACAATATACATGGTATGATATACAGAATTAAAATCATGTTATGTGGCATTGTCATATTAAATATTAGATATTTTGATAATATAAATGCTGACCACTTAAAATAAAATTAAAAGCATTTTCAAGATATGCACATAGGAGTCTATCATTTTGTTTCCCGCACAAAAAAAACCCAGATATAAAACAGCTACTATCTATACCATACACATACCATACATTTCATTATTGGCGGCTGGCTATTATCGAGTGTGCTCTTGTTTCAAATGAGGGCGGGGGCCCTAGGGTGGTGGTTAGCACCGCTGCCTTTCACGCCAGAGTTCGGGGTTCAGTTCCCGGTCTCGGCGGTTTGAAAGAAACAAAAATGTTTCTTCCCCATCCACGTGTGAAAGTCAGTATTGCGGGGAGCCTCCGTGACCGAGAGGTAGCGTGCTCGGCCTCAGACCGCCAGGGCTCGAATTTCGAATCCTGTGTCTGGAGGACAGTGTCATCTCATTCATCTCACCATCCTCAGGAGGTTCTCCTGGCCCAGTTTAGCCTATATGTGCACAAAGGTGGCCTAAAGCCCGATTCATTTCATTTCATTTATACCATACACATTTTATATGGTAACAAAAAAGAGACTCTGGAAAGCGTAGAAATCTAAAAAATATATACAGGTGCATAAATTATGCTACTGGAGTATGTAATAAGACAAGGTGGAACATTATATATTGAAAAATCGAATCTAATGTCATGCAGGTACAATAAATTTTGCAATCTGCGAAACAGGTAGCTCCGAGCCACGTGACCATACAAGCACAGTTACTGCTCGGAAATTACGGTACTTTTCATTCAAAGTGAGGTGTGAATTGCTGCCGCAATTCCCACCTCGCTGTGAATGAAAATTACCAAATTGTATATAATATGTAAGTGCAATAGTTTTCAAGGAGAAAGTTTAGAGCATTCTTATCTCATTTGGATTAGTTTTATGATGTTTTAATAATATTTACGGATATTTCAGTTTTTCTTTGCGTTACCATGACTAACCCAGGACACAAGATAACTTTATTAATTTAGCTTGATTCATTATATGTCACGTGACTTAAATGGTAATTTTCCTGGTTTATGCCGCTCAACACACACAGGGCAAATACAAAAAATAGTTATTTAGAAAATGTTTTGCTAATATTTTTCAAAGATATTAAAACGTCAGGACAACAGAATGTTATAAAACTTAAATTGAATATAATATGCGAAAACATCGTGAAAATGTTTTAAAAACATTTTTTTAAATATTCACATAATATGTTGAAAAAATTCAATTATAAAATCTTTTTTAATAAAAATTTTGCATTAAGTTAATGTTGTAATTGTGTTGATCCGCCGTTTTATAAAACATTTTTATGTGACTTTCTCCACATGTTCGACAAATGTTTTGTGTTTCCTTGGTATATTGGTGTGTGCGCTATTGTAGAAAAAACCTATGAGTCATTATACATATAGTACAGAGCCTACCCCTGGGTGAATTAACATCTCAACCAGCCAACCCCCCTCCCCCGACAGAGCGTAGACAGGGGAATTAGCATTTCACCCCCGGGTGAGGTCGGGGTGTGTCATCACGCTGAGGGTAACAGGTCAGGGGTGATGACCTTTGTGGGGGGTAAATAAGAGGAAATGCTGCTTGAAGAAAACGCTATGTGAGTCACCGTGTTTATGTCAGCCTCTAATATTATAATGATAGCTATTAACCTTCTCAAGCCTGGGATGCCACTTATTTGTCATGAACATTTTAAGCACATTTAACACTTCGTCCCCTTGATATGAAAGGGTGTTTCTTCACTTTGTGAAGTGGCAGAAACACCCTTTCATATCCAAGGGGACGACTTAATATTTGATCCTCCGGACTGTTTACTATGGCGGTTTTGCAACATAATGTATTTGTGATTTTGTTTTATTTCTGACGACCCTCTCTGCCAATGTATGTGTCCGATTTTTTTTCACCGATGATTTTTCGCACTATTAGCTTTCAACTACACGAGCCTGTAATAAGAAGTCTCAACTTTTTTTGGAACGTCCGCGAAGCACAGCGAAAGCGATTTTTTGGTCCAGTAAGCTTAAAAAATTGTCGTCAAAAATGTTTTTTCTTGCACTAAATATCTTCTGTATACCTTGCTGTAGCTTGGATTGGATTATTTAAAAATTTCCAAGTGATGTTTTTCTTGACTTCTCATTTTACATGTTCTAGTTGAATCTTTCCATTCACTTTGGCAAATTAACCCTTTCACCGCCGAGTTATTCAAATTGAATTTTCATCTACTTGAAGTTGCGTCTCGCTGACGCGATTCACAACTTCGAGTGGGTGAAAAAATTTCAGATTTGACAAAAGGGAGGTCACGTTTTACCTTAAAAAATAACAAAATTGAAAGCTGACATTTAAAGAGATAATACAATTTAAAGAAAACACACGAATATAATCGTGAGTGGTGGTTAAAGGGTTGAGGTCGCCTTTATTTAACACATGGCATAGGCCATAGTTCGAATAAAACATATTTAATAAAAAATGATAATATATCACAATATGGTCGTTTAACCAAAAAAACCAGTTTTTAATCTGTTGAATTGAATCGCGTCTCAAGACGTACAGTATGTGCTGCTTTGATTCGGCAGCTGAACTCATCTCGTTCCATCAAATAGAAATATATATTTAGTTTAACCCTTTGACTTCCAGGCCGGGGTGCATGCCAGGATCCAGATATACTAGTGTAGGAGTTCTATTTTTCGTCATTTGAAGCTGGAATTGCTAACGCAATTTCCAGCTTCAAATGATGAAAAATACATAAATGTAGTATATATTTGACGGAAATTTGTGTCATTTTATGGTTACGTTCATTGACGAATGACGACGGAAATTTCCGTCATGTATGGTAGTGAAAAGGTTAATATTGGTGAACTCATCTCGTCCCATCAAATAGAAATCTATATTTAGTTTAATATTGGGCATCCATCTGTGACGCCAGCCCAGCATTAACCCAAACTTTACCCAACGTCTCTGCTTGCTGAACTATCATTTCGTCACAGCAAGGAATTTGGAATTACCTTCTATATTCCTTGGTCACAGATAATTATTCTGTGTAAAACAGTGACTTTTGACATGTTTGCATGACTACTCTGTGAAAACAATATTATATAAGACCCCTCCCCCATACTTCATTGCATTAGCTACCTCGGTGAAAACATTGGAGGTCAAGGCTATGGAGTTTCACAGAATAGGCTTTAGGGTGTAATACTCCGGTAGGAAAAATGAGATGAATCGGGCTTTAGGCCACTTTTGTGCACATATAGGCTAAACTGGGCCAGGAGAACTTCCTGAGGATGGTGAGATGGATGAGATGACACTGTCCTTCAGACACAGGATTCGAAATTCAAGCCTTGGCGGTCTAAGGCCGAGCACGCTACCTCTCGGTCACGGAGGCTCCCACAATACCGAGTTTTACACTTGGATGGGGAAGAAACATTTTTGTCTCTTTCAAACTGCCGAGACCGGGAACCGAACCCCGAACTCTAGCGTGAAAGGCAGCGGTGCTAACCACTACCCTAGGGCCCCGGGTAGGACGCCGGTCCAACAGTATTCCCACATCTGTTTAACGTCTTGTTTGGGACACGTTGCCTCTCATGCCATCATTCATTGACTCAGCATTTTAGAGTAATATTCATACCAAATGTGTTGACACCGATCTCTTTAGCCATATCCATAAAATACCAATTAGCGACATTCAAACTGAGTTATAAGCCCCGATTCGCCCTGGATGCTCAACCCTCAACACTTTAAGCCCTGACGATGCATCAAAGCATCGTTTTACATCCATGAAAACAGACTTCATTTTCCCACAACCAAGGGTTTTAGAACGAAAATTTCCATGAAACTGGTTTACCAATACGTGGCAATTTTCTTTACTTTTTAAACCACATCAAATCATCTTTATCCACTACAAGTCGAGAATTGCGACAGCAATTCGCGGCTTGTAGTGGATGAAGATTACAATGGTAAATTCAGGCTTGAAAGGGTTAAATGACTATTTTTGTATAAACCATGGAGACTAAAGGTTTTTTTTATTTTGAAATAACCATAAAAGACTTAGTTGAATCTGTCTGCTCCCTTTGAATACCCATGTTAAGGGTCTACGACCAGTAAAAATATTTAGATTTTTTCAGTGCGGGGACCGTCTTTATACGTCAGAATCTATGTCAGATTTTGACGTATAAATACGGTCCCCGCACTGAAGGGGCTAAGGTAAACTTTAGAGGAGTATATCTATGTGCAAATCAGTAATTGTTTAGTTACTACGAGGGATTTTTTTATAGATTCTTGCTACAACTACATTATTATCACCGCCACGACGTGGAAGGCATTGTTATCGTCACGGAGTTGACATACATTCTTACCGTGACGGAGTTACTCAAGCAACACAAAACGTTAACACAACGCTGGTCTGGGGTTTCTGTAGATCTGGTAATACTCTCGAGGTTTTAATTTTCGCGAATTTCGGGAGAAAGACAAATTTACGAATTTAGGAGTCTCGCGAAATTTTTATTATAATAACTCTACCTATGATCGAAATTGACAATTCGCGAATTATAGGACTTTGTGGGAGTCCTAAAATCACAAATTCGCGAAAATCTAAACACGCGAACTTTACCAGATCTACGGTATTTTCGTCACGACACTGGACATTGTCTCGGTCACGGTGTTGCCATACATTATTACCGTCACGCAGTTGACCATATTTAAACACATGGTGTCAGTTGAGCCGTTTACCTCTCATTTCTCACCGTACTATGAGTCACTGACACTATACATGCTACAGCTCAAACAGCTGCTATAACTTTATAATTTCCACCATTAAAATTTATATTTAAATACATGTATTGTAGAAATGTAAAAATTCACATTTTTTGTTGATTTATTGTGATAAATGAATGAAAATAGTTGAACTTCTCGCATCACCGAAAAAACTTCAATATGTATATGTATGTGGGCATGCAATGTTCACACACATACGCACAGAGATCTGGGATTTTACGTCTTGGCGAGGAAAAGGTGCTGTGCGCCTCGCGTTTCCTCTGAGTCATAGATGATATCCCTTCCTTTCACTCTTTCAGCGCGGGGACCGACTTTAGACGTCCGTAGACGTCAGAATCTGACGTCTGTAGGCGTCAGATTCTGACGTCTAAAGTTTTTCCCCGCGCTGAGTGAGTAAAACATGTATAATTGTCGTTGACCCAGAACCTAGGTATTCAAATGAATCAGAAAGAGCTAACTAAGACATTTATGATGATTACAAATTGAAAAAACCCTTTGGTTTCCATGGTTTATACAAAAAATATTTCAGCGCTGTAGGAGTTAACCCTTTACATACAATGTGCGTTATCTGACATATGTTTAATAAAATAAATTTTATAGAAAAATGTAACTACTAATTCAAATCAAGACATTAACCCTTGTCCTGCTATGCCCGGATATATACGGGGTTAAGGATGTTTTAGATCAATACAAATATCAATTAATTTTGATAAAATAGTTTTTAGTAGATGCTTTGTTGATCCAGTAATTTAATTTTAGACATGTCTATTTTACATAAATAGTAATATTTTTCGTCATTTGAAGCTGGAAATTGAGTTAGCAATTCCAGCTTCAAATGACGAAAAATACAATTGAAACAATTCAGCAGGACAAGGGTTAAGATCTTTGATGTCATCTGGATGTTCTGGATATTGTATAAAATCGGGGAATTTTCATTCACTGTCAGGTGTGAATTGCTGTAGCAATTCACACCTGACAGTGAATGAAAATGTGATCATAGTTACGAATATTCTAACTAAATTGATGTAAGTGACAGCATGGAAAGGCTCCAGACACAGGATTCGAAATTCATAAATGTCTTAGCTCTTTCCGCTTCTTTTTAATACCCGTGCTATGGGTCTACGGCCATTGTAAATTTGTTAATGCTTTCAGTTTGGGGACTGTTTTTAGACGTCAGTCTCTGACGTCTAAAGACAGTCCTCGCTGAAAGGGTTTAATATATCTATGTAAATGTCACTTTTTAATAACACAAATCAACCAAACTATAGATTCTGCTGAGAGTTTCAGCTTAAAATAGAATACAAATAAACACAACATCATGACAGAGATTTTTGGCTAAAAGGTTAATTTCGTGTCGGAGATTGTTTCTAGTTTTCAATTTCTAATTTGCTCATTAAAAAATCATTGCTGCACGTTTACATTGTTAACTCGGCTTCTTTTGATCTATATTTCGTCTTTATCTGTTGAGTCAATGATCGCGTACTTCCTGGGCGCACATTTTTGGTACATATGGGGAGACATAATCAGGCCCGCAGGCTTTATATGGGGAGACATTATCAGGCCCGCAGGCTTTATATGGGGAAACATTATCAGGCCGTAGGCTTTATATGGGGAGACATTATCAGGCCCGCAGGCTTTATATGGGGAGACATAATCAGGCCCGCAGGCTTTATATGGGGAGACATTATCAGGCCCGCAGGCTTTATATGGGGAGACATTATCAGGCCCGCAGGCTTTATATGAGGAGACATAATCAGGCCCGCATGCTTTATATGGGGAGACATAATCAGGCCCGCATGCTTTATATGGGGAGACATGATAAGGCCCGCAGGCTTTATATGGGAAGTCATAATCAGGCCCGCAGGCTTTATATGGGAAGACATAATCAGACCCGCAGGCTTTATATGGGGAGACATAATCAGGCCCGCAGGCTTTATATGGGGAGACATAATCAGGCCCGCAGGCTTTATATGGGGAGACATAATCAGGCCCGCAGGCTTTATATAGGGAGACGTAATCAGGCCCGCAGGCTTTATATGGGGAGACATTATCAGGCCCGCAGGCTTTATATGGGGAGACATTATCAGGCCCACAGGCTTCATATGGGGAGACATAATCAGGCCCGCAGGCTTCATATGGGGAGACATAATCAGGCCCACAGGCTTTATATGGGGAGACATAATCAGGCCCGCAGGCTTTATATGGGGTGACATAATCAGGCCCACAGGCTTTATATGGGGAGACATAATCAGACCCGCAGGCTTTATATGGGAAGACATAATCAGACCCGCAGGCTTTATATGGGGAGACATAATCAGGCCCGCAGGCTTTATATGGGGAGACATAATCAGGCCCGCAGGCTTTATATGGGGAGACATAATCAGGCCCGCAGGCTTTATATGGGGAGACATAATCAGACCCGCAGGCTTTATATGGGGAGACATAATCAGACCCGCAGGCTTTATATAGGGAGAAATAATCAGGCCCGCAGGCTTTATATAGGGAGAAATAATCAGGCCCGCAGGCTTTATATGGGGAGACATAATCAGGCCCGCAGGCTTTATATAGGGAGACATAATCAGGCCCGCAGGCTTTATATGGGGAGACATTATCAAGCCCGCAGGCTTTATATCGGGAGACATTATCAGGCCCGCAGGCTTTATATGGGGAGACATAATCAGGCCCACAGGCTTCATATGGGGAGACATAATCAGGCCCGCAGGCTTTATATGGGGAGACATAATCAGGGCCGCAGACTTTATATGGGGAGACATAATCAGGCCCGCAGGCTTTATATGGGGAGACATAATCAGACCCGCAGGCTTTATATGGGGAGACATAATAAGGCCCGCAGGCTTTATATGGGGAGACATAATCAGACCCGCAAGATTTATATGGGGAGACATAATCAGACCCGCAGGCTTTATATGGGGAGACATAATCAGACCCGCAGGCTTTATATGGGGAGACATAATCAGACCCGCAGGCTTTATATGGGGAGACATAATAAGGCCCGCAGGCTTTATATGGGGAGACATAATCAGACCCGCAAGATTTATATGGGGAGACATAATCAGACCCGCAGGCTTTATATGGGGAGACATAATCAGACCCGCAGGCTTTATATGGGGAGACATAATCAGACCCGCAAGATTTATATGGGGAAACATAATCAGACCCGCAGGCTTTATATGGGGAGACATAATCAGGCCCGCAGGCTTTATATGGGGAGACATTATCAGGCCCGCAGGCTTTATATGGGGAGACATAATCAGACCCGCAGGCTTTATATGGGGAGACATAATAAGGCCCGCAGGCTTTATATGGGGAGACATAATCAGACCCGCAAGATTTATATGGGGAGACATAATCAGACCCGCAGGTTTTAAATGGGGAAACATAATCAGGCCCGCAGGCTTTATATGGGGAGACATAATCAGACCCGCAGGCTTTATATGGGGAGACATAATAAGGCCCGCAGGTTTTAAATGGGGAAACATAATCAGACCCGCAGGCTTTATATGGGGAGACATAATCAGACCCGCAGGCTTTATATGGGGAGATATAATCAGACCCGCAGGCTTTATATTGGGAGACATAATCAGACCCGCAAGATTTATATGGGGAGACATAATAAGGCCCGCAGGCTTTATATGGGGAGATATAATCAGACCCGCAGGCTTTATTTACATCGGGTCTAGACACTTACTGCTGAGATCATCCTCACAAAGTAGGAATATTACTTGCTTAAATACTGATTTAAAATAGTCCTAATACATACAAGCCTTGACTCGTGGGTCTGTAGAGCTAGTAGAGTCGTTCTAAATTTTGGTTGGTGAAGATTTACTTTTAGTTTTATTTCTCAAAAAGACCAGAATCTCTCAGAATTGATTTTTACTGTTTCTCCAAAATTATCAACAAATTATCAATATTTACTTCTTAACATCGATTTTAATTTATTCATAACCTTCTTAAACGTATACCAGTCCTCTGCAAGGTCATTGGCTTTGGCTTTTTTCCAATAATTGTTGACAAATGTCTAATCTCTTAGTCAAACCAGGGAGGATCATTAGATTTACTGACTCCAGCTTGTGGAATACATTCAATAACAGCGTTATTGTGATGCTGGAGGCATATATCCCAAGCTGCATCAATATCAGTAACATATACAGTACGATTAAAATGAGGTAGATTACTTGACAAAGTGCGCAGCTTTGAAACATCAGTTTTCAATTAAAAACTTTTCTTTGAACATCAGGCATTTCAGACATCATTAACAAAATACTCAAATTAAGCACAGTATGATCAGTGGTAAAATCGCCATCCACAGCTGCTACCTGGTCTACTTTGGACTCGTCATCAACGAAAAGTACGATATATTCGTAGATCTGAATCGTACATTCAGATCTATGAATCTAGCGTATTTCGTTCTTTCTCCCAGACATGAACATATATTTTATATATTTCGCAATTAGAACAGTTTAAAACAATAAAATAAGGTGATCCCATGTTAAAGGTAAACCACACTAACTGTTTACTTTATACGTAAACAAACCCTTTTGATAGATATATGCAATTCACGTGAGATCCCAGCTAACACCAGACATTGAGACAGTGCTGGTTTAATGTTGGGCCAGCTTCGTAGACGGTGGCCCAACATTAAAACAACACTGGTACAATGTATCGTGTTAGCGGGGATAATAAGTTATATATTTATTGCCGACATGACCAGCGGACCTATTAGGACCAGACGACTCTATCTATTTCGGAATTGAAGCAGTTGCAATAAAATATGTGAATAAATGTAAAATACAAACAGCAGTAACTGCTTACTTTACAAGTAAGCAGTTATTGTTGTTTTTCCTTTGCTCGGCGATCAGTATGCCAGTACTCGATGGCAGAAGAGAATGATGCAGCTCAAAGACAAACAGCAGTAACTGCTTACTTTACAAGTAAGCAGTTACTGCTGTTAGCTTTTGCACAGCAGACAAAGTCAAACAGCAGTAACTGCTTACTTTACAAGTAAGCAGTTACTGCTGTTAGCTTTTGCACAGCAGACAAAGTCAAACAGCAGTAACTACTTACTTTACAAGTAAGCAGTTACTGTTTTTTTGCCTCTGCACATCAGACTAACGCAAACAGTAGTAACTGCTTACTTTCCATGCTGTCACTTACAGCTGTTTATCTTCACCCGGCCCGTAGCGTCAGTAATACTTATTATTCTGGTCAGACACCTATGACTAACTAGAGGTAATCAGCTATTTGTATTACAAGAGACAATGATACTATGTCTGACCCTTAGAGGCCCAGAATCACTCTTATCACACTTATAGTCAGTGTAAGATACACTGACGCTACGTGGTTTAATATTGGCGACGCTGTAAGGCCCATAGCTACCTGGTTACACTGACAAGTTGTGTGACCCTTGGAGGACCATAGTGACACTCTGTGTGATTGTTAATGATGCCTATATTTAACCCGTAGAGGCCCAGGGTTAAACTGATGCCATGCGTGACCCTTAGAGGCCCATGGTGACTCTTTGTGGTAAGCAATGGTATATATATAACCCTTAGAGGCAAATTGAATGAAAGACGTATTTTTATTTGTCGCGCCTCTGGCAATCATCATATCACATCGTATTATAATGATCGCTTATCGTATTTCAATATAGTATATCGTCTTGTGTTATATCGTGTTCGTATCGTATCATTTCGTAGCACATCGTACCGTGTAGTACCGCATGTTATTGTGCTGTATAAGCGTACCATATCATATGTTATATTGCCATACCGTATCGTATCATATAATATGTTATTCTATGCCGTACCATATCGTATCATATCATATTTTATACTATTCTGTACCATATCGCACCGCATCGTAGCGTATAATATCGTATCGTATCGTATCGTATGTTACATACCGTAACATACCGTAACATATCGTATCGTACCGTATCGTATCGTGTTGTGCCTTATTCTAGCGTATAGTATGATATAATATCGTATCTTATTACTACTTCCACATCAGTCTATCGTACATATCACATATCATGAGTCAGTGTGTTTATAACATCAGCAAGTTTTAATATAAATAAAGTGGTGGTTCAGTAGTATTAATAAATATTGATTTTTGTAATTGCATATACATGACGGTACACCACCATGTTTCAGTAATTTTAGTACTAATATAAATATTAATTTTACAATAGGATACTGAATATACACAGCCTCTGGGGTTTAAAGCGTCATTCAGTCAGTTAACCCTCTGGTGAATGCACAGGGCAAATCACTACACCACACAATAGCCCTTTAGCTGCTAGCGGACATTAAAACTGGAATAACTAACCCTATTTCCAGCTTGAAATAACGACAAATATTTATATTTATTAAAAACAGACGTATTTAAAAAATATATCATTCGATTTCTGAGAATTTACCGCGGAATATTTGATCATTTCGGTGACATTCATCTTGTTTATTTCACAGATACTATATAGGCCTATATATACAAGTCAGCAGTACAAGGGTTAACCCTTTGCCTGCTAATCACGACAATAGTTGTTTTAAATCCATTGCACTAGTTGATTAAATCACAGTTATTTGGAATGAAATGACTGTTTAAACATCAAGATTTGTAAATGTTTAGTCTCAAATTAAACAAAAAATTTCCACCACTTGGGGTTGTGGATCGCGGTAGCGAGACCGCGGTAGCGAGACACAACCTTAAGTGGTGGAAAATTTATATAAATTTATATAAATATTAAAATAAAATTTATATAAATTAACTTAGCAGGATAAGGGTTGATATTATTTCGGTACAGAAAGGGTGCCATGTTTGTCATATCCAGAAGGCTTATACATATATCACGGGTATGATACATGGGCCGAGTTCAGCTGTGACGCTGTATCAATGATGGCCCAGTGCATCGTGTGTATGGCCAGCATTAAGCGAGCATTGGACCAACATCTGCTCAGTATGTGTGAGAGTATGGTGGACACTGGACCCACGACTGCGCATCAAACACGAACGTTGGCCCAATGCTGGGCTAGTTATTTATGTATACTGTAGATCTGGTAATTTTCGCGTGTGTCAATTTTCACGAAGTTTAGAATTCGCGAATTTTCATTTTTCTTTAGTAGTGCTATTATAAAAATAATTTTCGCGAAATCCTTGAATTCGCGAAAATCGAGACCTCGCGAATATTATCAGATGTACAGTATATTAAACCTCCATAGATGGAGAATAGATGAGAGTAATATTTATTAACAGAGAGTAAGGTGGATGCAAGAGCTTTATCTGCACAAATACGATGTGACTAAACCACGATACGTTTATCCAATGCTGGTCTAATGCTGGTCCAGCGTCGCAGACGAAGGTCCAACATTAGCCCAACATTGGGTGAACGTCTCGTGTTTGCTGGTAGTTATTCGTGTATATATTATCCCTCAAAGCACTAAATCAAATAATTTAATTTTTCTTCCACAACTTCAAGTGGATGGAAATTACTCATATTTGTTTAATTTGAGTTCAAACACTTGCAAATCTTGATGTTTAACACTTTCAAGCCTGAGTTTACTATTGTCATCTTCACCCACTACAAGCCGCGAATTGCTGTCGCAATTCTCGACTTGTAGCGGATGAAGATGATTTGAAGTGGTTGAAAAATTGAAGAACATTGCTATGTATTGGTGAGCCAGTTTCATGGAAATTTTCATTCTAAAGCCCCAGCTGTAGGAAAATTAAGTCCGTTTTCAGGGAAGTAATATGATGCTTTATTGCATCGTGAGGACTTCTTTCCCAATAACTGTGATTTGTTCCACCAATAATGTATATACCCTCAATCCTGTACGGATATAATATGGTAATAAATTTGATTGATTGGTTAATAAAATAGATTAAAACGACTGTAGTCGCGATAAGGTTAAACCTCCGCAGTTGGAGACAGTATACATAAATCATATATGAAATCTACACATTTAAAACATAACATTTTAAATATATGACATCTACACATTTAAAACATGACGTTGCAATATATAAATATCACTCTTTTAAATTGTTTTTAAGTATTTATGTTTTTAAAATTTAAAAACATAAATATTTAAAAACATATAGGGCCTAGTTCTTCTGCATAAATTCTTGTGAGCAGCGTAAGAGTTTTATGAGCCACATATTTTGTAGACAGGATTGTAGTATATCTTGGTATATTTGCTAGGGAATCTTCAATTTATATGTCTGTAAACTTCACACCTGCACCCAATTTTGTTTCAATGTTGGGCCAGTGTCGGCCCAACATTAAGCCAATACTGGGTGAACGTCTTGAGTTTACTGTCAGCTGTCTGGTGTTGTCACGAGAAGGGGCCTGGTGTAGTGGTTAGCACTGCAGCCTGTCGCGCCATACGGTTTTATTTCCGTCAACTCATCAGGCTTGGGGCGAGTACTGGACAAAAGTACTCGAGTACAAGTACAAGTACTTGAAAAAATGACGAGTACAAGTACAAGTACAAGTACTGGATTTTCAAAAGTACTTGAGTACAAGTACAAGTACTTAGAAAAGTACTTGAGTACAAGTACCGAGTACTTTCGTTGTAAACTCTAATTAATTACATAAAATTTATTAAATAAATAATTGATTATAATATATGTTACTTCATGTTGATATACATGTGACCCTACCTCGCAAAATGAGTTTTAAGTCGCACTTTGGCAAATGATTATAAAAAAAAATCTATTTAGTTTATTTTAATACAATTGTGTGGTATTTTCCAAAAGTGCACAAATTGCCTTTTTGAACTTCAAATGCCATTTAAAAAAAACACAGTTTCAGACTTCATATTTTTCTGAGTATGTCGAGTCATATTTTCGGAGTTAAACACGCTACAGAGTTGTGTGATATACCGTTTTAAAGGTAATTTTGTGTAGGAGCGGGATATCTTAATAACTTCAATATTTAAATATGCGACTGACGACTTATTTTGTCAGGTTTATTGATATTGCATGATGCCATCTCCTAGCCAATAGTATGATATTACATTGTAAAACGTATTGTATGCTACATGTAGGCTTACAATTTGGCGAATCATAATAAATAAATAAGCATATGCTAGTATACAAATTGTCTGTGTCTAAAGCTTTACGTTGCAAAACACGCTAGTTTAAAAACTTTCAGTAGTCCTAATGATGGTAAAATTTTGGGCCAGTGCCGCCAACATTTGGCCGCCACTGTAATACACGTTTAAATGAGCCTGAACACACATCGTGTCATGGAAAAGATCAAGGCTTTTAAAGGTATACGGATCACAATTCTGCCCTGAAAATCCAAAAGGCAGTATCTGCTTACTTGTAAAGTGAACAGAACTGCCTTTTGGCTTTGCACGGCAGAATTGTTTTGCGATAACAGACACACTTTATTTGCTGGTGACTGTGATATCAAATCAAATGTATTACCATAATACATGTATATATCCGTACAAGATTCAGCCCGGGCATAGGGCCTACGCTGGCTGATAAATTAGCCTATTATTAGTTTAAAAATATATTTGTATGCAATTTATAGGACGAGCACCTCAGTGTTGTATCCATTTTTATATTCGGTCCGTCATCACTTTTCGGGGACGGAAAGGGTTATATAAAGCCGCCGTAGGCCTACAGTTGACTCATTATGTAACCTCACACCTTTAACCCTTACGCGACACAAACGTGTTCAATTATATTTTTCTCTAATTTCTAGCTATAATTGCTGACTCAATTTCTAGCTTCAAATGACAAACTACATAATCACGATATTAAAAAATAGACAAATCAAAAAAATAAATTTTTTGACTTACCTGCTGCTTACTGGTGACCTGACGCAATGTATATATATTGTACATTTCAGGGTAGTTTAGTTCGCTAGACACCTGACGTCTTGTAAACTTGTGCATAATTTCGTCTACTTTTATTTTTTATTTTTCTTGTTTTTAGTATGTACAGCGATCTGATTTTTTTGGATGAACCGCTTTCTAAATGATTTGTAATAATGATATACAAAAAATAGTGGTGTCCCGCAGTTAAAGGGTGATGTTTGCCGGCTAATTACTTTGGTCGTCTTTGTTTGAACAGTACTGTTATATCATGTGTTAAACCTACGTACTTGCTGGTTAATTCTTGGTCCAATGTCGTGGACATTGACCCGACATTGTAGATGAGACGTCGCGTTGTCGCGGTCGTGTTTTTTTATATTTACACAACTCTGGTACTGAGTTGTATGAGCTATGGCAGTTTTAATATATTTTAGTCCACACTGAGTTTCAACTGCTTTATAAAGATAACAGTTATAAACTACTTGTTCACTCAAGTGATATTATTTGTCCGGTGCTGGGGAAATGTCGGCTAAGTGACTACGCTATTGGGCCGATATTGTGCCAATATTATGCAAATACCGATCGATCGTCCCAACAAAAACGATATTTAATTGAGCCTATAGTAACCTTGGTACATAGTCTTCAACGTTGGCCCAACAGCATACCACCATTGTTTCAATGCCTCATGTTTTCTGGGGCTTAGCTGCGAAGAACGAGGTGTTGTAAGTGTGATTCTTAAATCTCGCGACATTATTGTTAAAATGACTACTAGTACATTATTGTTCAATGATTACTAGTACTTCTGTATAGTATAGTCACTTGTAAATGTTATATACCAACATATATTCCTGTTTTCCGAAGAAACGTCTCTTGTTTTTTTTTTAAGAATAGTTATTTAATTATCTTGTGAACTACACGAGGTTACTAGTATATACAAGGCAGAACAAGCATTATTAGCAGCATGATATTGTAAAAAAGTGCACTTTTGTTAAAAGTTGATGTAAGTAATTGGACTAGTTTTGAAATAATTGCAAAGTATTTATTAAATATTTTTTCAATATAATAGCTAAACGGATGGTAAAAAACCCATTAACTAAATGTTCCATATCCTGCAATAATGATTTATGATTTGTCTGTGAGCTATTTTGAATCAATTTAAGATGACTAGTACTCGTAAAGTACTCGTCAGTACTCGTTAAAAGTACTCTTATTTTTAAAAGTACTTGAGTACAAGTACAAGTACAAGTACTTTTTAAAAGTATGAGTACTGAGTACCGACGAGTACTGCAAAATCGGTACTCGAGTACCAAAGTACCGAAGTACCGAGTACTTTGGCCCCAAGCCTGCAACTCATAAAGAATCACTATTATGGGGAAGCCTCTGTGACTGAGAGGTAGCGAGCTTGAAGGATGGATGGATGGATAAAAAATTGGGTTTGTATGTAGTGTATATAGTTATAGAGTGGAACCATTTTGTTTGAACACAGGACACCTTTGATTGTGATTAAAAGGGGGTAAATAACCATTTTATAAGAATCACTGGATGGCATTGTAGTGCAGTATTTTTTAAAATAAATATTAACTATTGCTGAATAAGTAATGCAGCATAATCATGACTGATTCTTGAAATTACAATGCTATAAAAGCTACAAAACAGAAGTGTAATGAATAGTTATTACATATATCCGCTTTGGTGTGAATATTATAGGTATCCCTAGCATATAAGGGGTTTAATAGCGTATTGTCCTGGCACCAAACATGACTATTTACCCGCCTTCAGCATATAGAGGGTCAGTACCGCCTTTTGGTCATGATACCATGCTTGTATTACCGGTAAATATCAGCTTATTGGTCTGGCACTACCATAATACTGACATGTTAATAAGGCAAACACCAGTAACGGGTTACTTTACAAGTAAACCATCAAACACGACACATCTACCCAATGTTTGACCAATGTTGGGCCAACGTCGTAGACGGTGGGCCAACATTGGTCATACATTGGGTAGATATGCCGTGTTTGCTGGGAAGCAGTTACTGGTGGGGGTTGTGTGGCTGATTATAGTCCTGGCATTATCTCTTACATCTCATCATCATCCATATCGTCACAGAGTGTAATATAGCTAGATGTGATCCTCATCTCATTTTGACATCATACCACACAGACTGTAGTATGGCTAGATGAGTAGATGTCACATAGTGTAGGCATTAATACCAGAGTAACCTCATAGTCAGATATGGCCAGAGTTTACAAACACCGTAAGTAACTTAACGTCATAATCTATCATTGTCATTTTCTCTTGATTTCTTCATTCGCTCAATCATTCGTTCATTCATTCACTCATATATTCGGTCATTCATTCCTTCGTTCATTTATTAATCCATTCCTTCATTTACTCATTCATTCATTGGTCCATTCCTTTATTCACATGATCCGCTCCTTCGTTCGCTCATTCAATCATCCATGAATTCGTTCAATCATCCATTCCTTCATCCATTTATTCATTCATCACTTCACTGGTGTATTCGCTCATTCATTCCTTCATTTATTCATTCATTCATTCATTCATTCATTCATTCATTCATTCATTCATTCATTCATTCATTCATTCATTCATTCATTCCTTTATTCAATCATTCATTCATTGATTCATTCATTCATCCATTCCTTCACTCACTCACTCCCTCACTCACTCACTCACTCACTCACTCACTCACTCACTCACTCACTCACTCCCTCACTCACTCACTCACTCACTCACTCACTCACTCACTCACTCACTCACTCACTCACTCACTCACTCACTCACTCACTCACTCACTCACTCACTCACTCACTCACTCACTCACTCACTCACTCACTCACTCACTCACTCACTCACTCACTCACTCACTCACTCACTCACTCACTCACTCACTCACTCACTCACTCATTCATTCATTCATTCATTCATTCATTTATCTATCAATTCATTTTTTCATTCATTCATTCATTCATTTACCCGTCAATTCCTTTATTTATTCTTTTATCCATTCATTCGTTTGTTATTACTGCTCCTTTTACCTGTGCCTGTTTCACCAACCGACTTAAGTCATGAATGACGGTTTAAGTCGAAAACTGATTGGTTGAGACTTTGATCACGTGTTGATGTTTAACATAAATTTTAAATGCTTCACATATAGGCCTAAAACATTTAAGCTATATCACGTTATCTGCGCATAACATATCATAATTATTCATATCAGGATTAATTAGTCTTATCCTTACACTGCCATGCAAGGCCAAAAAGCTGTATCAGCTTACTTTTCAAGTAAGCTGATACAGCCTTTTGGCTTTGCTGCAGTACTATGTAATGATCCTCGTGTGTATTGACTTTGGCCACAGTGTGTGTTATGTTTTGACGGTTATTACGACGTCATATCAGATGAGGCAAGTGAGTTCGAATTCTAATGTTTAATATTAAGGTTTAATTATTAGGTTTAATATTAATCCAACACTCAGAAATGTTTTGGGGGTTTACACTGATGAAGTTCCTGCTCCTAAATGTTCAAATGCTCGGGATAATATATGACACCCTTTGACCCTTTCAGTGCGAGGATCGACCTTAGACGTCAGAATCTGACGTCTACAGACGTCAGATTCTGACGTCTAAGGTCGATCCCCGCGCTGAAACAATTATATATTTATAATGGCCTTAGACCCATAAAATAAGTATTCAAATAATAGCGGAAAGAGCTGACTAAGACATTTATTACGATATAAATATATTTCCGCGTTGTCAGGGTAATGTCCCCGGCATCCCATACCATTTACTAAATTCATCATAATGTTTAAATGATGTGAATTTTTTCATAATATTATAATACATTGCCGCTTCTATATGTGTGTTGTTTGTTATTTCAGGGCGGGATGAGTTGACCCTGTGTCAGAGTTCAACATGTCAAAGTCAGAATCACGCCGCCAAGGTCAGTCACTTTAAACATTCACTTCTGAGATGTTCACCCAATATTGTTTTAATGTTGGACCAGCGTCCTAGACGGTGGGCCAACATCAAAACAACGTCATGTGTAATATGGGACGAATTCTTACCTCAGCAATCACGAGACATTGAGCCACTGTTGTATTGATGTTGGTCCACCGTCTACGACGCTGGTCCAACATTGACCCAACATTGGCTCAATATCTTGTGTTTGCTGCCACTCTACACATCCCAGCAAACAGGATACATTGACCCAATGTTGGTTTAATGTTGGCCAGCGTCGCGGACAGTGGGCCAACATTAAGCCAGCATTGGTTCAACATCTGGTGGTCACATCCTGATTCCTATCCGTTATGTCTCGCTTCGCCGCAAACCCGGCCACACTGACCGCCATTTTATGTACGCAGTTTGCTGTGTACATAAAATGGCGGTCAGTGTGGCCGGGTTTGCGCCAATGAAACTGAGACAATTTTTCGAGTGCCTATGAAAACTAGGCCTTTTTCAGCTGGGGAAATGAGGTGATCGTATTAGAAAGAAGCTATTTAAATATATTGATCTCTGTGTCAGAGCCTTACGATGTCATCAGGGTACCTGGGGTGCATATTACAAAGAATCCTAACTTTGATACTATCTCAACTTTCTATTATTTCCATTACAAAAAGTTAGGTGATCCTAACTTTTTGTAATGGAAATAAGAGAAAGTTGAGATAGGATCAAAATTAGGATTCTTTGTAATATGCACCCCTGATTCCCAGCAAATGTTGGTTAATGTTGGGCCAGCGTTGTAGACGGATGCCCAGCAATAAACCAACGTGTTTTGTTTGCTGGGCCCCATTTTTACTGTACTGAGTACTCTACATAATTCAATAACATTTATGGCGTGCAAAGCCAAAGGGCAGTGACTTGTTCATTTTTAAAGGTGATCTATCACGGTATGAATAATTATGTCCTTATATGGGGTGATTGGCTATCATGTGACCCTCTCAGAGGGTCACATGATCGCCAATCACCCCATATATAAGGAAACACTTGTGCCCCATCTTGTGGCAACTTTGATTTATTTCTCACAAAATTATTCATACTATATAAGGGGTAATAGATCACATTTGAGTAAGCACTTAAAGCCGTCTGGCTTTGCACGGCAGAATTCATGATATTCTTTTATCACTCCCAGTAGAACTCCCAGTGGGAGAGAGAACAAGGTATTGGTTTCATTAGGAATCAAAACTTGATGATAGTCCATTAATACTTGTACCCATCCTAACCCAAAATTTAAAGAAAACATTGACGTTCAAATTGGTCATAATGATCTAACTGTCCACTTATTACTGCCTGGTTAGAATGGGAGCAGCTTTGGGGCACTGTGTATTATCAAGGAAAATAAAATCACATTCTATTTTCCTTGGTATCATTGGTATTATGAAGGTTGTAAAGCGGACCGATGAAGCTGTTGCCTGGGCGTAGCTGGCCCTGTAACTACTGAAGCTGCTGTCATTGGGAAGGCGAGATGGGCTCATCTCAGCACAAGTCACCACATCAAACCCGAGCCTTTAGGCGAGGGCTTGATGTGGTGACGAGTGCTCAGATCAGCCGATCTAGCCGTACCAACGATGCCGTATGCATTTTCTCGTACGAATATCTATCTGAAACAGCAAAATCAAACTGTGCAGTGAAGCGTATAGGAGAGAGTGCGATCCGTTTCACCTGGCCCAGTTTAGCCTATATGTGCACAAAGGTGGCCTAAAGCCCGATTCATTTCATTTTGTCTCACCACGAGACGTATGATCTCACCATACGTCTCGTGGTGAAAGCCAACATCGTGATAGAATATGCCTAATCAACAGGTATTAAATAAAAAGCTCTCGTGAGAAAATAACGTCAGCGTCACCTGGTGAATTCTTCTGAACTAACAGCGCCTGTGCAGTACAAAGTCAAACAGCAGTAATAACCAGTTACTGGCCGCGTCTGGTGTATTGTTTACTGCTCTAATTACAGTACGTTGATCCAATCGTCGCCTCGAAGCTAAAGGATCCTATCTGTCACTCTAACGATTGTCAGATAGGATCCTTTAGCTCCGAGGCGACGCAATGTTGCTTTAACTCTCAGAACGCTGAGATATTTTTGTATAAACCATGGAGACCAAAGGTGTTGTTTCAATTTGAGAGTATCATAAATGTCTCTTTCTGCAAGTTTCAATCTAAATAAAATATCACTGAAAGTAATAATAGTTTGTGGGAGATGTCCTGGTATTTAATTTTTCTTTTAATTTGAACGAAAATTAGATGCAAGGGGTAAAATAACTTCGCTGCCACCCGTGAGGCGTTAGCTTGACTTTCAACCAAAACGAATAAATAATTATTTGTGAGGCTAGCATATTTTTAATAGGAAAGAAAGAAACTGTTTTGTACTTTTTGTAAATATTTGAATGTGTCTAATAAGTACACATTTCTAATTGACACTTTGAATAGTTTATCAAGTTCACCCTCATGTTGTCATCAGGTCATGGTAACCTTTTCACCCTCATGTCATATCACCCATCACTCTTTGCTGATTAGAAAATCTGATAATTGTAAAAAAAAGACAGACACCTTACATGTGTGATATTTGCACACCTCTAAGTAAAATAATACTGGTATTTGAAATTGAAATTGCAGTTCTTTTACTTATATAACGCCCTAAGGAAGAATGTAAATTAGGTCACTTTATCTTATAAGCTTTTACTGGATTCATATATAATAGACCGTGACCTTTTGACCTTGGATTAGTGTACGACAAGTCTACAGCAGAGAGCAAACATTAGGCTCAAATCCAGGCAGATAATGGGATTGACTTTCTAAAGTACCCTGGATCATCACTTCAGGAGGCTTGTCGTTCGAGCCATCAATCAATCAATCAATCAATCAATCAATCAATCAATCAATCAATCAATCAATCAATCAATCAATCAATCAATCAATCAATCAATCAATCAATCAATCAATCAATCAATCAATCAATCAAACAATCCATTACCTTCTATAGCACCTGAATCATCAATACCCATGAGAATAAGTTGTGGTTAAAAGGTTAACCCGATGTGGAACACGTGTTTAATTAAACCATTTGACCGTTACAGCGTGGGGATCGACTTTAGACGTCAGATTGTAGACGTCAGATTCTGACGTCCAAAACCGATCCTCGCGAAAATATATTTATAATAACTGTACACACATAACATAGTTTTCAAATGAAGTGGTAAGAGCTAACTAAGACATTTATGATGATTTTAAGGGACGAACCATTTAATACCAGGAGGGGGGGGGGGGGTATGGTTTTTCTTCCTGATCAAATAATTTTTTCCCTCTCAACAAGAAAGCATAAGATTTTTTTTCTTTCTGATCAAAAACAAACAAGTTTTTTCCTGATATGTCACAGACAAACTTTTTTTTTCCAAGACATGTTTAAAGATCCATTCAACTGCGAAACGGGCAAGCGTGGCACAGTCACCCAGCTAACACAAAATATTTGTATAACATTTATACAACATCGGCCCAACGTCTTTGACTTCGGTTCAACATTGTATAAATGTTATACAAATGTTTTGTGTTTGCTGGGCACGTGTAGGCATACAGTAGCCTATAGAGTACAGGCTGACACATTAATATCAGCAACTAAACTGATTACAAGATACTACTCAAACGAGACATTGTCCCAATGCTATTTTAATGTTAGACCAACGTCTGCGACGCTGGCCCAACATTGAACCAACATTGGCGGAGTGTAGAATTTTTGTGGAAAAGCTGTCCTGTCAATACACATTCTGGGGGTCAGCTGTTTCGCAATCCCCGCAGTATTAAAGTCAGTTAGCTTGCAAACCCAACACCCAGCTAAGAACCAGTTCTAAGAGCTTCGAGCTTTGGTGGAATTACTAACTCATAGATGTCGCTCGAGTGTATAATGACTTGCTACGATTTGGGAACTTGCTTTTAATGCGGCGGTGGGTATGAAACGTATATCTCAGTATTATTATGATATAGGGCCTAGGCCTACCCACGGGCTATATATTGCATTCTGGGGGACCCAAGTCCTGCAATTTTTAACAGTTGACTGGACCTTTGATTCCATAAATTAAAAGGCAGGTGTTATTTCTCATGCTCATTCCAGTGTGCCGGTATAATAGGTATACGCATTAGACGTTTGAGCATTAGACGTTTGACCGAGCGGAGCGAGGGAATTTTTGCCTTTCTTTGGCAGTTTCCGGCAGATTTGGAAAGATCTGCTGGCTGTCAACAATCTATTTTTTTCTTACAGATAAAAGAACAAATTATTTTTTTCCCACAGGCTATAGAGCAAACTATTTTTTTTTGCCAATTTTGTGAACAAACTATTTTTTTACGAAAAAACCATACCCCCCCCTTTCCACTGGTATTAAATGGTCGGCCCCTAATTGAAAAAAGCCTTTGGTCTCCATGGTTTATATAAAGTATTTCAGCGCTTCAAGGGTTAACACCCATAATGGTTTTCAATCTTTGAGATTGACCCTTAGAGTACTGAGGTTGACTTTAGTATTATTTTCTCATGTTTTAACCCTTAAAGCTCTGAATTAATTTGTAAAAAAATCGCATCCAAATAGCTTCTTTTCAATTTGAAATCATCATTTCGTCGCCTCGGAGCTAAAGGATCCCATCTGACACTCGTCAGAGTGGCAGATAGGATCCTTTAGCTCCGAGGCGACGATTTATATCTTAGTTAGCACTTTCTGATTCATTTGAATACTTATATTATTAGTAGAGGTGCTAAGGTCCAAAAATCCACCAAAGTGTTCGGGTTGTGATAAATGCACCAAATTTCACACACAGGTGCCTTTTCATCTCCTAAATCATATAAAAGGAACACCCCAAGCGATTTTGACCCGTAAAATGTCCTAATTTGCATATTTCAAAATAGTCGCTAAGTGAAACTAAAATATTTTTTGTTCACAATAAATCTCGATTTGTTCTCCGTATTTTGTGATATTATTTACTTCTATGACTTGTGTAACTTTGTATATTTGGATATATTGATGATTAATAAAGAAGCCCAAATTAGAATAACGGAATTCAAAATGGCTGCAAACATCATATTCAAATGATTTTCCCCCTTGAAGATAAAACGTACCCAGACCCGTAAGTTATCATAATCTGCATAATTTAAAATGGCCGCCATGACCAAAGTGGAATGAAAATATTGTGATTACATCTTGTGATTTCAATTGTCAATTATGGCATATTTTATAATTATGTTCTTCATTAATATCTTATCATCTTTATATATATACCAGAGGCGTAGCCAGGGTTATTAGCATGTGTACTCACACAGCAAATGCTGTATTCTGAAGCTTTAGCTAATTTGACACGATTTAATTGATTTCGTAAATTGAGTAACTTATGAGAACATAATAAACTTAGCAGCTTAACAATATAAATTAATAATTTCGATCCACATGTGTGCGTTTAAACGCCTTGTTGACTTTAACTGCCCATTTAATGTAATATGTGTCTGGTGTTCCATGTGAATAGCCATAGCTTATCGATTTATTCAATAAAAGAGAGAAAAATATTTGTGTATCTTGGCTTATTTTTTTACATTTCTGAACTGCGCCATTCGACTGATCATGCTGATAATTAGACCTGCGTGCACAGATTACGTGACGGATTGCACATGATGCTGTTTGCCAAATATTGTCTACAGGGAAGATGTGTAATTAGGATTAAACCCCTTAGTCTGGGCTAATATTACATGCCTGTATAGATTTTAATATACAAACCAAGACCATAGATCGTGAATTCTATGAAAACGTTACCAAACACATAGAAATGAAATTTCTCATTTCGCCATTGAAATGTTTTCTCTGCCAAGTAATCATATTAAAGCTTGTGTACCGAAAAATAAATTATCAACCGTCTATAATTTTTACGAAAAAAATCGACCTCATTCAGATCACGAACATAGTTATTCAAATGAATCAGAAAGAGCTAACGAACACATTTATGATGATTTCAAAATGAAAAAACCCTTTGGTCTCCATGGATACCAAAGGGTTTTTTCATTTTGAAATCATCATAAATGTGTTCGTTAGCTCTTTCTGAATCATTTGAATAACTATGTTCGTGAATTCCATGAAAAACGTTACCAAACACATAAAAATAAAATTTCTCATTTCGCCATTGAAATGCTTTCTCTGCCAAGTAATCATATTAAAGCTTGTACACCGAAAAATAAATTATCAACCGTCTATTATTTTTACGAGAAAAATCGACCTCATTTAGATCTGTGGGATTTGAAAAAGTGCGCCTTTTTGCTTGCAGTCGAATTCTCCGAGGTGTCTTATTTGAATTCAACCTCCATAATTTGATTGATCAATAAAACTATGCTAGATGTCTTATATCGTAGCCGTGAATGTTTAGATCATCCTGAATCCTACCATATGGAGTTCTTAACTTATGTTCTACAAAATATCGCAACAAACAAACTGATGTTTTCTGGAAGAAACACAAATGACCCTGTGTGATTACGTAACGAAACCTTTAACTTTTGAAAATATTTTTTTATATGTTGCTTTTAATTATGTGAAAGCACTGTAGTGAGCTAAAATATGAAAGTTGAGGTTACCTTTATCACATTTATTTTGTACTAGGTCGCTTGTGAACAGTGTAAATGCCGTTACGTAATCACAAAAATCACCGTTACGTAATCACAAAAATGACAAATATTATACAATTATCATGTAAGTTTCCATATTATTCGTTCTGTGTCATACGTGTATATATGAGCAATATACATCTAGTAATATGTTCACTGTTAACAGGTTAAACGTGCAGTATGAATGTGCAGACAAATGACTTCGTAATTCATTACAACAACACTATGAAATCAATTTAGAATATATTATTGCAAGAAATCGTAATCATGCAGCTAATAATATTATGTTAAAAAACATGTTTTTGGCGTTCAAAGTAGGTGACAATCAATCAATATATCCTTTCAAAATATGAATTGCGTGATGAATAATTACCAGTATTTTGGCGGATGTCTATTGTCGTCATCAGGCTGGTCCGTCGGTCTCCCCGCCACTTTTAGCACTATAACATGTTTCGCGTAAGTTGAATGCACATCAAACTTCTCATACAGAGTCTGGTTAATCATGACTAAAGCTTCACTCATTTCACATTTGATCTTTCTATGACCCCTATGACATTTTTTTATGTATTGCTCAAAAATTTATACCGTAGGCCCCCTTATATCCATTTCAATAATAGCTCGGATGAGTTCGAAATTGGGCAATATTCGGACAGAAACTAGGTCATGGGGGCTGATTATCGGCCATTATTTTTTTAATATGCGTAATATCTGGAAAACCGAACCTGATAGCTTGACCATTGTGCAGTTTCTGGTAGGAATAATATACCATGGGAAATTTCAACTTGATCAAAATCAAAATGGCAGACCTGCGGCCACTTCCGATCGACACATTTTCCCGTTAACGCGATTCACTAAACATTTTTTTATATATCGTCCAAAAATTCATACCATATATACATTTTACTAATAGCTTACATGAGTTTGAAATTGGGCAAGATTTGCACAGAAAGTAGGTCATGGCGGCCAAAAATTATCGGGCATTATTTTTGTAATACATGTATGCGTAATATGTGGAAAACCAGACCAGACAGCTGGACCTAAATGTGCAGTTTCAGGTAGGGATATAGGATGAAAAAATTAAACTTCATCAAATTCAAAATGGCCGACCTGCTGCCACTTACTTCACACTTCGGTTGTGACTTCAATATGCGTAATAACTGGAAAACCTTGCCAGATAGCTAAACCATTACTATTGAGCAAAATGTGCTGCTAATAACCAGTTCTCGGACAATTTTAATAATGGTGGCGGGCTATTGTCGAGTATGCTCTTGTTTCAAATGATTTTTAATTTTAAACGATGAATAGAGGCTGAGGCCTATTTCCGTCGCCGGCGAGCCTTGTTAACAAATTATACACAAGGTGACGACTATGTGTGTATATGACACCAGGTTCCTGCCCAGCAAACACAATGGTGTTTTAATGTTGGCCCAGCGTCACAGACAATGTCTCGTTTCTGCTGGGTGGGTGATCGCCCGGCTGGATAACATAATCTGATAATAGTTAGGCTTTATAATTCTTGATCTTGTGCTGCTGTTTTTGCCGTGTCGCGATCGCAATCTCGTGAATTCCAGCGTTACGTAATCACAAGTTGAACACTTTTTTTGCGATTTCAACTCGCACTGCCTGAAGGCATTTACTTATACGAGGTTATATACCACTCTAGTCTGTCCTACGGTGGAGGATTGTCCAAAATGAAAGTTACCTTTCGTTGATTAGGCCTGCTCAGTCAATTCTAAAGCGATTTTCATGCAAGTAGGCCTACTGTCATTTGGTAGCTGATGAGGTCGCCGGTCACAGACACGGCTGACCAGCTGCCTATTGAAAAAAACAGATGCATCTGTTCGATGTTTGGCCACAGGAATCGGATTGTTTAGTGGTCTACAATCAATTTGTGACGCTGAAAAAAAAAAGTTTTTAGGGTCATGATTAGAAAATATAAACAATTCAAAATTCGAATCGAGCAAGTCTGATCAGTATATAAACAGTCGCTTTTGTGTTTAATCTTTTTGCAGCTGCAAACAACATTCAGCTCTCTGTCTGGAAACGCAGTGCCGTCTAGTCATTTGGCACCTGTCCTGAAAATGTCATTGAAAAATATGGTATAGCTGAAAAGTTAGAACGTTTGACATTGTAGTAAATAACTAATTATGACGCCCCTCTATAAACCTATCATAAACTTATTCTGGTTTATTCTCAGAATTGTGTTACATGTCAAAATGGTCAAACTATTGAAAAACTCACTGGAATTCCAGAAATTTGTCGCCAAATGACTTGATAATAATGGTTGTAAAATTTTGTAAAAATCAATGGAGAATTGACTGAGTAATACCCGAAAAGCTAACTTTCCTTTTGGACTTCCACCGTCGGACAGACCAGGCCTATATATAGGCAGTGATTTATTGTCGTAACGAGTGATCAGGGCAGGTGTTTTAAGTGGTGATAAAGTCAATATCAGTTTTGTTTTGCACTCTTGTGTTATAATGTAATTAAACTGTTCTCCTCTGTGTAGGACCTATACTTTCTGTAAAACGGATCAGATACAAACAGATAGGGCCTAAGCAACACAGATTTTTTTCTAAAACTGTGAACCGGTCACAAACCTGCTCTGGATCCGCTACAGCACTGAAGTACAGATTAAATGTTGCATTTTGATGAGATTTGAATGCTCTATTAAATATATCCTAAAATTAATTATTCTTCACCCTTCCATACAATGTGTACGCACGTGCGTACTGGCGTACGTCTGGCTACGCGCCTGTTATAATACCCTATCTAAATATTCAAGCTTATAACAGCTACAAGGCGAGGCTTCACATACAAAGTAACGGGTCTTCGATTTTTTAGAATTTTCAACAAAAACATACACAATATTTTGCCACAAATCTGTGTTTTGCCAAATATCGCCTTACATAAATTGCGCAAGTTCCAGATAGCTGTGGTGACCACTGTGTTAGCCAGCGACCTGTGCAGCCGTCTTTTGGACGAGTATAAAGTCAAAATGACGGGAGGAAATGCACGGGCAGTTGCGAAAATTGGGAAAAAAACACGGTCATTTATCAAATCCCAGCTAAGACAGTGATGGTGACATAATCTCACCACACGATCACCTTCGTATATAAAATATCAGCACATGCATATAGACCTATTATAAGTTCAATCTGTTTACATTTGAAGTACTCTGGATAAATAGTTTTGTGGGCATTTGGATGCCCCTCTGGAAGAGTCATCCAGCACATGCACCCATTTATCTCCTGTTTTTCCAGCCATGTGTATTAGGAAGTTTCCCCTGGATCATCACTTCAGGAGGCTTGTCGTTCGAGCCATCAATCAATCAATCAATCAATCAATCAATCAATCAATCAATCAATCAATCAATCAATCAAACAATCCATTACCTTCTATAGCACCTAAATCATCAATACCCATAAGAATAAGTTGTGGTTAAAAGGTTAACCCGATGTGGAACACGTGTTTAATTAAACCATTTGACCCTTACAGTGCGGGGACGACTTTAGACTTCAGATTGTAGACGTCAGATTCCGACGTGTAGACGTCAAATTCTGACGTCTAAAACCGATCCCCGCGCTGTAAGAAACAAAAAGAAACAAATATTTATAATAACTGTACACCCATAACATAGTTTTCAAATGAAGTGGTAAGAGCTAACTAAGACATTTATGATGATTTCTAATTGAAAAAAGCCTTTGGTTTCCATGGTTCATATAAAATATTTTAGCGCTTCAAGGGTTAACACCCATAATAGTTTTCAATCTTAGAGATTAACCCTTAGAGTACTGATGTCGACTTTAGATTAACCCTTAGAGTACTGATGTCGACTTTAGTATTATTTTCTTATGTTTTAACCCTTAAAGCTCTGAATTAATTTGTAAAAAAATCGCATCCAAATAGCTTCTTTTCAATTTGAAATCATCATTTATATCTTAGTTAGCACTTTCTGATTCATTTGAATACTTATATTATTAGTAGAGGTGCTAAGGTCCAAAAATCCACCAAAGTGTTCGGGTTTTGATAAATGCACCAAATTTCACACACGGGTGCCTTTTCATCTCCTATTCATATAAGAGGAACACCCCAAGCGATTTTGACCCGTAAAATGTCCTAATTTGCATATTTCAAAATGGCCGCAAAGTGAAACTAAAATATTTTTTGTTCACAATAAATCTCGATTTGTTCTCCGTATTTTGTGATATTATTTACTTCTATGACTCGTGTAACTTAGTATATTTGGATATATTTATGATTATTAAAGAAGCCCAAATTAGAATAACGGAATTCAAAATGGCTGCAAACAGAAGAAGAAAGAAGAAAATAAATTTATTTGACCAAAACATAATTAATTACAAATAAAGTGAAAAGTACAAATAACAAATAACAGTCAGGAGACCATAGTTAAGACAAAAAATGCCGCTACCACTATGGCCACCTTTCACACAAGAAAACATAATTTCAATATATTCAAGTAGCAAAAATGTCAATGATTATAAAGAAAACGATATTGTACCAGTGATTACATAATAAATATCTACAAACATGCAAAAATGTAGATTGATTTATACAGATATATTTCAAATATATAGCAAAATGATAATGAGACGGTCGTCCCAACAAAAATGTAAACTAGCTTGTCATGATATCATAATAATAATAAAATAATATTATGTCAATACAGCTTGTGCAGAGCCAAAAGGCAGCAACTGCACACTTGTAAAGTAAGCGGATGCTGCCCTTTGGCTCAACAAAGAAGAATAAAACAAAGCACTTTACTCAGCTCCAATGGAAACAAAAGGTCGGTAGACCCGACCCTTTGGTACCATCAGAGCGAAAAAGAAAATTATGAAAGAGTAAAATGAAATATGGTTTTATATGTTAAATAACATTAAAATCAATTTTGATTCAACATGTTACATATATAACAGTGATTTATATTACATACAGTATTATATTTACTAATACAGACTTTTTTAATGTATTCAGTGAAACCAGTCATACTGTGTGTAGTTGCTTTATTTAATATTATTAAAGGCGTATTGTTAATGACAATGGGTAATTGATATCTAATGCATTTACGTGAGAATTCGTGTTTAACTATGGAGTTTCGCAAATTGGTGCATCCTCTAGTATTGTAATTGTGAGTTTCTAAACCAGTTTGGAAAGTAAAATTTTGAAAATACACAGGAAGACAATTATTTGTATATTTGAAATAAAATTTTAGCTGTTGTACATAATGCAGGTCATATATTTTTAATACGTTAAGCTTCTTAAATATGGGATCAGTATGAGAAAAGAGATGACTTTTGTCTATTATTCGAATAGCCTTTTTTTGCAATTTGTGGATACGCTTAGAGTCGTGTCCCCATGCCAGTGAACAATAATTAAGATGCGGGAGGATAAGAGAATTGTAAATTGTTAGGAGTGTTGTTTGAGGGAGCTGGTATTTTAATTTATTAATTATTCCTATAGTTTTTGAAATTTTATTTGCTACTTTGGTCACATGACTTTTCCAAATTAGATGTTTGTGCAAAATTAGTCCTAGAAAATCAAATTGTTCAACACACTCAATTTTTTCATTGTTTATTTCTATCTCTGGAATTTCTAAGCGTTTTTTGGGCTGATAAAATAACATAAATTTAGATTTCTGTGTATTTAAAGTAAGTTCGTTTGCCCTTAACCATAGCCTAATTTTGTCTAATTCGTTATTCAACTTTTTTATGTTTACTTTTGTGTTATTTTTAAAATAGAAGTCACTTAAATTGGCTGAAAGTGTGGTGTCATCGGCGTAAATAATAGTTTTAAAAATAGTGCTAGCAAAAGGTATATCATTCATATAGATTATGAATAAGAGCGGACCTAAAATCGATCCTTGTGGGACTGCAGTTGAAATATTTGTGAAGGCTGATCTAATATTATTTATTTCGACGCATTGTTTTCGATTTTTTAAGTAATTTTCGATTAAGTTTAGTGAGCTACCTTGGATACCGTAAAATTTAAGTTTGTCTAGTAAAATTGTATGGTTTAATGTATCAAATGCTTTGGATAAATCCAAATATATGGTTATCGGTATATTGCCTTTTTCCATTCTACTTGTAATAGTGTCGATGATGTCAAGGGCAACCAATGCAGTAGAATGTTTACTACGAAAGCCGTATTGTCCTTCATAATAAAGATTGTTTAATGTAAAACAGTTATTTATTTGGTTGTAAATTACACGTTCAAATATCTTTGACAGTGCTGGTAAAAGAGATATTGGGCGATAATTATTCATAGAGGTAGGATCACCTTTTTTGAAAAGAGGAATGACTTTTGCTAATTTAAGATTGTCTGGGAAAATGCCTATGTTTATCATATTCAAATGATTTTCCCCATTAAAGATAAAACGTACCCAGACCCGTAAGTTATCCTAATCTGCATAATTTAAAATGGCCGCCATGACCAAAGTGGAATGAAAATATTGTGATTACATCTTGTGATTTCAATTGTCAATTATGGCATATTTTATAATTATGTTCTTCATTAATATCTTATCATCTTTATATATATACCAGAGGCGTAGCCAGGGTTATTAGCATGTGTACTCACACAGCAAATGCTGTATTCTGAAGCTTTAGCTAAATTGACACGATTTAATTGATTTCGTAAATTGAGTAACTTATGAGAACATAATAAACTTAGCAGCTTAACAATATAAATTAATAATTTCAATCCACATGTGTGCGTTTAAACGCCTTGTTGACTTTAACTGCCCATTTAATGTAATATGTGTCTGGTGTTCCATGTGAATAGCCATAGCTTATCGATTTATTCAATAAAAGAGAGAAAAATATTTGTGTATCTTGGCTTATTTTTTTACATTTCTGAACTGCGCCATTCGACTGATCATGCTGATAATTAGGCCTACGTGCACAGATTACGTGACGGATTGCACATGATGTTTGCCAAATATTGTCTATAGGGAAGATGTGTAGATGGGATTAGGCCCCTTAGTCTGGGCTAATATTACATGCCTGTATAGATTTTAATATACAAACCAAGACCATAGATCGTGAATTCTATGAAAAACGTTACCAAACACATACAAATGAAATTTCTCATTTCGCCCTTGAAATGTTTTCTCTGCCAAGTAATCATATTAAAGCTTGTGTACCGAGAAATAAATTATCAACCGTCTACAGGGTTTCCGCCAGGAATGTTTGAGAGGGGGGGTCCAAAAGGGGTGGGGGTCTGGGGGTCCTCCCCCAGGAGAAAAAAAATCAGAGTTTTTAAA
This sequence comes from Flabesymbios commensalis, assembly GCA_964017125.1. Lineage (NCBI taxonomy): Eukaryota > Metazoa > Annelida > Polychaeta > Terebellida > Flabelligeridae > Flabesymbios > Flabesymbios commensalis. The sequence continues at coordinate 962,624 of OZ024917.1, forward strand.
TTTTGGTGCTTAAAATGGCCTATTTTAACTAAAATGACAGTAAAATATGGAAAATATTTTAATTTTTCTTGTCAACAAAGGGGGGGATATCCCCCCCTGTGGTGCTGAGTGGGGGGGGTCCGGACCCCCCCCCCCCCTGGCGGAAACCCTGGTCTATTATTTTTACGAAAAAAATCGACCTTATTCAGATCTATGGGATTTGAAAAAGTGCGCCTTTTTGCTTGCAGTCGAATTCTCTGAGGTGTCTTATTTGAATTCAACCTCCATAATTTGATTGATCAATAAAACTATGTTAGATGTTTTATATCGTAGCCGTGAATGTTTAGCTCACCCTGAATTCTACCATATGGAGTTCTTAACTTATGTTCTACAAAATATCGCAACAAACAAACTGATGTTTTCTGGAAGAAACACAAATGACCCTGTGTGATTACGTAACGAAAACTTAAACTTTTGAAAATATTTTTTTATATGTTGCTTTTAATTATGTGAAAGCACTGTAGTGAGCTAAAATATGAAAGTTGAGGTTGCCTTTATCACATTTATTTTGTACTAGGTCGCTTGTGAACAGTGTAAATGCCGTTACGTAATCACAACATTCACCGTTACGTAATCACAAAAATGACAAATATTATACAATTATCATGCAAGTTTCCATATTATTCGTTCTGTGTCATACGTGTATATGAGCAATATACATCTAGTAATGCCTTCAGGCAGTGCGAGTTGAAATCGCAAAAAATGTGTTCAACTTGTGATTACGTAACGCTGGAATTCACGAGATTGCGATCGCGACGCGGCAAAAACAGCAGCACAAGATCAAGAATTATAAAGCCTAACAATTATCAGATTATGTTATCCAGCCGGGCGATCACCCACCCAGCAGAAACGAGACATTGTCTGTGACGCTGGGCCAACATTAAAACACCATTGTGTTTGCTGGGCAGGAACCTGGTGCATATACACACATAGTCGTCACCTTGTGTATAATTTGTTAACAAGGCTCGCCGGCGACGGAAATAGGCCTCAGCCTCTATTCATCGTTTAAAATTAAAAATCATTTGAAACAAGAGCATACTCGACAATAGCCCGCCACCATTATTAAAATTGTCCGAGAACTGGTTATTAGCAGCATGCAGTACAAAGACTGCACATTTTGTTCAATAGTAATGGTTTAGCTATCTGGCAAAGTTTTCCAGTTATTACGCATATTGAAGTCACAACCGAAGTGTGAAGTAAGTGGCAGCAGGTCGGCCATTTTGAATTTGATGAAGTTTAATTTTTTCATCCTATATCCCTACCTGAAACTGCACATTTTGTTTAATGGTAATGGTCTAGCTGTCTGGTCTGGTTTTCCACATATTACGCATACATGTATTACAAAAATAATGCCCGATAATTTTTGGCCGCCATGACCTACTTTCTGTGCAAATCTTGCCCAATTTTAAACTCATGTGAGCTATTAGTGAAATGGATATATGGTATGAATTTTTGGACGATATAGAAAAAACTGTTTAGTGAATCGCGTTAACGGGAAAATGTGTCGATCGGAAGTGGCCGCAGGTCTGCCATTTTGACTTTGATCAAGTTGAAATTGCTCATGGTATATTATTCCTACCAGAAACTGCACATTTTGCTCCATAGCAATGGTCAAGCTATCTGGTCCGGTTTTCAAGATATTACACATATTAAAAAAATAATGGCCGATAATCAGCCCCCATGACCTAGTTTCTGTCCGAATATTGCCCAATTTCGAACTCATCCGAGCTATTATTGAAATGGATATAGGGGGGCTTACGGTATAAATTTTTGAGCAATACATAAAAAAATGTCATAGGGGTCATAGAAAGATCAAATGTGAAATGAGTCAAGTTTTAGTCATGATTAACCAGACTCTGTATGTGAAGTTTGATGTGCATTTAACTTACGCGAAACATGTTATAGTGCTAAAAGTGGCGGACAGACGGACGGACCAGCCTGATGACGACAATAGACATCCGCCAAAATATTCATCATCCAATTCCTATTTTGAAAGGATATATTGATTGATTGTCACCTACTGTGAACGCCAAAAACATGTTTTTTAACATAATATTAATAGCTGCATGATTACGATTTCTTGCAATAATATATTCTAAATTGATTTCATAGTGTTGTTGTAATGAATTACGGAGTCATTTGTCTGCACATTCATACTGCACGTTTAACCTGTTAACAGTGAACATATTTACTTTTACTAGGTTATATACCACTCTAGTCTGTCCAACGGTGGAGGATTGTCCAAAATGAAAGTTACCTTTCGTTGATTAGGCCTACTCAGTCAATTCTAAAGCGATTTTCATGCAAGTAGGCCTACTGTCATTTGGTAGCTGACGAGGTAGCCGGTCACAGACACGGCTGACCAGCTGCCTATTGAAAAAAAACAGATGCATCTGTTCGATGTTTGGCCGCAGGAATCGGATTGTTTAGTGGTCTACAATCAATTTGTGACGCTGAAAAAAAAAAGTTTTTAGGGTCATGTTAAGAAAATATAAACATTTCAAAATTCGAATTGAGCAAGTCTGATCAGTATATAAACAGTCGCTTTTGTGTTTAATCTTTTTGCAGCTGCAAACAACATTCAGCTCTCTGTCTGGAAACGCAGTGCCGTCTAGTCATTTGGCACCTGTCCTGAAAATGTTGTTGAAAAATATTGTATAGCTGAAAAGTTAGAACGTTTGACATTGTAGTAAATAACTAGTTATGACGCCCCTCTATAAACCTATCATAAACTTAATTCTGGTTTATTCTCAGAATTGTGTTACAAAATGGTCAAACTATTGAAATACTCACTGGAATTCCCGAAATTTGTCGCCAAATGACTTGATAATAATGGTTGTAAAATTTTGTAAAAATCAATGGAGAATTGACTGAGTAATACCCGAAAAGCTAACTTTCCTTTTGGACTTCCACCGTCGGACAGACCAGGCCTATATATGGGCAGTGATTTATTGTCGTAACGAGTGATCAGGGCAGGTGTTTTAAGTGGTGATAAAGTCAATATCAGTTTTGTTTTGCACTCCTGTGTTATAATGTAATTAAACTGTTCTCCTTCGTGTAGGACCTATACTTTCTGTAAAACGGATCAGATACAAACAGATAGGGCCTAAGCAACACAGATTTTTTTTCTAAAACTGTGAACCGGTCACAAACTTGCTCTGGATCCGCTACAGCACTGAAGTACAGATTAACTGTTGCATTTTGATGAGATTTGAATGCTCTTTAAAATATATCCTAAAATTAATTATTCTTCACCCTTCCATACAATGTGTACGCACGTGCGTACTGGCGTACGTCTGGCTACGTGCCTGTATACCCTATCTAAATATTCAAGCTTATAACAGCTAAAAGGCAAGGCTTCACATACAAAGTAACGGGTCTTCGATTTTTTAGAATTTTCAACAAAAACATACACAATATTTTGCCACAAATCTGTGTTTTGCCAAATATCGCCTTACATAAATTGCGCAAGTTCCAGATAGCTGTGGTGACCACTGTGTTAGCCAGCGACCCGTGCACCCGTCTTTTGGACGAGTATAAAGTCAAAATGACTGGAGGAAATGCACGGGCAGTCGCGAAAATTGGGAAAAAAACACGGGCAGTTATCAAATCCCAGCTAAGACAGTGGTGGTGACATAATCTCACCACACGATCACCTTCGTATATAAAATATCAGCACATGCATATAGACCTATTATAAGTTCAATCTGTTTACATTTGGATAACTAGTTTTGTTGGCATTTGGATGCACCTCTGGAAGAGTCATCCAGCACATGCACCCGTTTATCTCCTGTTTTTCCAGCCATGTGTATTAGGAGGTTTAAGAAAAGCATTCAATGTCTTTCGCCAGATACGTCCATCCTGATATGTAACCATTTGGGGTAGGGGGGAGTGGGGTGCTGTTTCAGATAGAAGTTGTGCAGTCTTGAAGAAATATTTTTTTATTGCTGTATCAGGGCCTACACCACACAGCGCAAATATTTATGTACGTTTATAATAAATTGACTCTGCCTGTCTCTCTGATGCTTTTTGACCAATCCTGTGGCTGCTATAACTGGAATTTGATTAACAATAAGTATGTTAAGTTTCAAACGTAGACTGTTCATTATCCCCAGAATCCGCATCTCAGCTGGACAAGAAGGTATTATAATATATTGCGTATAAATGAGAATATGAGCTAGACCTACACTATGTGCTATGTAGGCCCTACGTATTTGTTTTAATGTTGACTAACAAAACTGATGATGGTGTGAAATGTTATTTGTACCAACAATTTCAAGTAAGAAAAGTACCAACCTAGTTTATTTCAATACATTTGTGTTAAAGTTTATTTTAAAACATCTCTCATTGTAAATTTAAATGCAATCCTACACACGAGCTTTTTGTGCGGGCTTCGTATTTAAAAAAAAATGTACCTTTATGTGATTATGTCAGAAAATGCAGAACGCTTCACATAAGCTAACTAAAATATCGCGGATGTTTGATTAATTACATAATATTTAGGTAGTGTATGAAGTCCAGTAAGCGGAAGATTATAGCTTGAATTAAATCTGTGCATACGATAATGTTGGCGGCCATTTTGAATTTTGTTACCCGAATTGCTGATGTTTTATTAATTAGCTCCCGCCGTCACCGTAGGTGAGACGGAGGGAGCTATGGATTCCGCCTCCGTTTTTTTTTTGCCTCTTCTTTTGCCTATAACTTTGTAAGAAAATAAGCTAGGATAACAATTTTTGGTATGTGGGTTACTTCCAGGTGGATAATGGACAGGTAAAATATTTTTAATCTGAATTCAATACGCAAGGTCGCAGAGGAGAAAATGAAGATGTTACGGCATCGGGACGTTGGGCCGTCCGTAAACAATTCGTTTCCGGAGCATATCTCTGAAAGTACTTGTCCGATTGTCTTCAAATTTTACACACAACACCCCTAGGGGGTCTAGTTGTGCTTTTTGAGGTATTTGAACTTTGACTTACTTTTGGTTCAGAACTATGACCTATTTAGACGTTTTGACGCGCACTTCGTTTCCGGAGCAGATCTCGAAAAGTACTGGGCCGATGACAGTCATATTGCACATGCATGTTCTCTAAGGTCCCTAGTTGTGCCTTTTCATGTTTTTGGACCTTGACCTTGAAGTTGACCCAGCACTTCGACCTAATTTATAACATCGGTAAATCTGACTGAAAGATTTTGCGGATTATCATAAAAACCGCTCAAGATAGCTACACCATTACTAGAAAACAAATTGTGAGGTTTCACGAGAGGATGCATCTTGAAAAATTTCAAGTCGATAAAATTAAAAATGGCCGCCTATCGGCCATTATTCACCTCGACAGGCCTGATATTGCGGAATATCATGAAAACCGCTCAAGATAGCTGCCCCATTAATATCAAATAAATTGTAAGGTTTCGGGAGAGGATGCATCCTGAAAAGTTTCAAGTTGATAAAATTCAAAATGGCCGCCTATCGGCCATTATTCACCTCGACAGGCCTGATATTGTGGAATATCATGAAAATAACTCAAGATATCTACACCATTACTATAAAACAAATTGTAAGGTTTCAGGAGAGGATGCATTTTGAAAAAAATAAACTCGTCCAAGTTCAAAATGGCTGCCAATCGGCCATTATTCACTTTCACATGGCTGTTATTTGGTAAACCGTGCTAGATGGCTAGACCATTACTATAAAACAAAATGTGTGATTTCAGGAGAGGATGCATCTTGAAAAAATTCGCCTCAATAAAGTTCAAAATGGCCGCTTATCGGCCATTATTCACTTTCACATGGCCGATATTTGCTCAACCGTGCTAGATGGCTAGACCATTACTATAAAAATGGCCGCCTTTTTGGCCATTATTAGCTCCCGCCGTCACCGTAGGTGAGACGGAGGGAGCTATGGATTCTACCTCCGTTTTTTTTTGCCTCTTCTTTTGCCTATAACTTTGTAAGAAAATAAGCTAGGATAACAATTTTTGGTATGTGGGTTACTTCCAGGTGGATAATGGACAGGTTAAAATATTTTTAATCTGAATTCAATACGCAAGGTCCCAGAGGAGAAAATGATGATGTTACGGCGTTGGGCCGTTGGACCGTCCGTAAACAATTCGTTTCCGGAGCATATCTCTGAAAGTACTTGCCCGATTGTCTTCAAATTTTACACACAACACCCCTAGGGGGTCTAGTTGTGCCTTTTGGGGTATTTGTACTTTGACCTACTTCTGGTTCAGAACAATGACCTATTTAGACGTTTTGACGCTCACTTCGTTTCCGGAGCAGATCTCGAAAAGTACTGAGCCGATGACAGTCATATTGCCCATACATGTTCTCTAAGGCCCTTAGTTGTGCCTTTTCATGTTTTTGGACCTTGACCTTGAAGTTGACCTAGCACTTTGACCTAATTTATAACATCGGTAAATCAGACTGAAAGATTTTGCGGAATATCATGAAAACCGCTCAAGATAGCTACACCATTACTATAAAACAAATTGTGAGGTTTCAGGAGAGGATGCATCCTGAAAAATTTCAAGTCGATGAAATTAAAAATGGCCGCCTATCTGCCATTATTCACCTCGACAGGCTTGATATTGCGGAATATCATGAAAAGCGCTCAAGATAGCTACACCATTAATATCAAATAAATTGTGAGTTTTCAGGAAAGGATGCATCTTGAAAAATTTCAAGTTGATAAAATTCAAAATGGCCGCCTATCGGTCATTATTCACCTCGACAGGCCTGATATTTTGGAATATCATGAAAACCGCTCAAGATATCTACACCATTACTATAAAACAAATTGTAAGGTTTCAGGAGAGGATGCATTTTGAAAAAATTCAACTTGTCTAAGTTCAAAATGGTCGCCAATCGGCCATTATTCACTTTCACATGGCCGTTATTTGGTAAACCGTGCTAGATGGCTAGACCATTACTATAAAACAAAATGTGTGATTTCAGGAGAGGATGCATCTTGAAAAAAATTCGACTCGATAAAATTCAAAATGGCCGCTTATTGGCCATTATTCACTTTCACATGGCGGATATTTGGTCAACCATGCTAAATGGCTAGACCATTACTATAAAACGAAATGTGAGATTTCAGATGAGGATGCATCATGAAAAAATTTGACTTGATCAAATTTAAAATGGCCGCCTTTTCGGCCATTATTCATTTTCACATTGCTGATATTTGGTAAACCGTGCTAGATGGCTAGATTATTACCTGATTACTATAAAACAAAGTGTGAGTTTTCGGGGGAGGATGCACCCTGAAAATTTTTAACTTACGAATTCAAAATGGCCGACAATCAGCATTATTTACCTTGATAGGCCTGATATCAGGTAAACCGTGCTAGATAGCTAGACCATTATTATAAAACAAAATGTGACGTTTTGAAAACTTTTGAAAACTTTCGACTCAATCGAATTCAAAATGGCCGCCTATCGGCCACTATTTACTTTCACATTGCTGATATTTGGTAAACCGTGCTAGATAGCTGGACCATTACTATAAAACAAAATGTGAGATTACAAGAGAGGATGCATCTTGAGAAAAATTGACTTGATCAAATTCAAAATGGCCGCCTATCGGCCATTATTCACTTTCACATAGCCGGTTTTTGGTAACCGTACTAGATAGCTAGACTATTACTATAAAACAAAATGTGAGATTTCAGGAGAGGATGCATCTTGAAAATTTTGACTTGATCAAATTCAAAATGGCCTCCTATCGGCCATTATTCACTTTCACATGGGCGATATTTGGTAAACCGTGCTAGATGGCTAGACCATTACTATAGAATGAAATGTGAGATTTCAGCTGAGGATGCATCTTGGAAAATTTCGACTTGATTAAATTCAAAATGGCCGCCTTTAGGCCATTATTCACTTTCACATGGCCGATATTTGGTAAACCGTGCTAGATAGCTAGACGATTACTATAGAATGAAATGTGAGATTTCAGCTGAGGATGCATCTTGAAAAATTCTGACTCGATCAAATTCAAAATGGCCCCCTATCGACCATTATTTACTTTCACATGCCCGATATTTTGCAAACTGTGTTAGATTTTAGTCCATTACTATAAAACAAAATTTGAGGTTTCGGGGGGGGGGGGGGGGGAAGCACCCTAAGTTTTTAACTAATTTATATCGAATTCAAAATGACCGTAAATCAGCTATTAGCTACCTCGATTGGCCTGATATCAGGTAAACCATACCAGATAGGTAGACCATTACTGGGATACTGATTAGGATCATTAATTTCAATGGAGGTTTGCAATCTCTGACAGACTGTCTAGTTCTTATCTTACTCTTAGACTGGGCTTCTTAGACCTAGTTGTCTTGCGTCTTGATTTTTGACCTAGCCTAGGACTACATTATTAACCTTACACAAACGTGCTTAAATCAAATTCTAATTTGGAGCGGGAGCTCCTGGACTTATGTAGTCTTGTTTATTTTCACATGGCTGATATTTGGTAAACCGTGCCAGATGGCTAGACCATTACCTGAATACTAGTGTGAGTGTGACTGAGTTTTCGGGGGAGGATGCACCCTGAAAATTTTTAACTTACGAATTCAAAATGGCCGACAATCAGCATTATTTACTTCGATAGGCCTGATATCAGGTAAACCGTGCTAGATAGCTAGACCATTATTATAAAACAAAATGTGACGTTTCGGGAGAGGATGCCTTTTAAAAACTTTCGACTCAATCGAATTCAAAATGGCCGCCTATCGGCCACTATTTACTTTCACATTGCTGATATTTGGTAAACCGTGTTAGATTGCTGGACTATTACTATAAAACAAAATGTGAGATTACAGGAGAGGATGCATCTTAAAAAAAATTGACTCGATCAAATTCAAAATGGCCGCCTATCGGCCATTAATCATTTTCACATAGCCGTTATTTGGTAAACGTACTAGATGGCTAGACCATCACTATAAAACAAAATGTGAGATTTCAGGAGAGGATGCATCTTGAAAAATTTCGACTTGATCAAATTCAAAATGGCCTCCTATTGGTCATTATTCACTTTCACATGGGCGATATTTGATAAACCGTGCTAGATGGCTAGACCATTACTATAGAATGAAATGTGAGATTTCAGCTGAGGATGCATCTTGGAAAATTTCGACTTGATCAAATTCAAAATGGCCGCCTTTAGGCCATTATTCACTTTCACATGGCCGATATTTGGTAAACCGTGCTAGATAGCTAGACGATTACTATAGAATGAAATGTGAGATTTCAGCTGAGGATGCATCTTGAAAAATTCTGACTCGATCAAATTCAAAATGGCCCCCTATCGGCCATTATTTACTTTCACATGCCCAATATTTTGCAAACTGTGTTAGATGTTAGTCCATTACCATAAAACAAAATTTGAGGTTTCGGGGGAGGATGCACCCTAATTTTTTAACTAGTTTATATCAAATTCAAAATGACCGTAAATCAGCTATTAGTTACCTCGATTGGCCTTATATCGGGTAAACCGTGCCAGATAGGTAGACCATTACTGGGATACTGATTAGGATCATTAATTTCAATGGAGGTTTGCAATCTCTGACAGACTGTCTAGTTCTTATCTTACTCTTAGACTGAGCTTCTTAGACCTAGTTGTCTTGCGTCTTGATTTTTGACCCAGCCTAGGACTACATTAATAACCCTACACAAAATTGCTTAAATCAAATTCTAATTCGGAGCGGTAGCTCCTGGACTTATGTAGTCTTGTTACATATTTTTTTAGCTATAATTAAGTAGTGTGTACAGTGAAATGAACTGTTATAATGGGAATTATAACTTTAATGAAACATTTGAATATGATAATTCCGTTATGCTAATTCGGGCGGTTTAAAAAGCAAATTAAATCACGAAATGCAGAGAAAAAATCTAAATTTAGCGTGAACAAACCCGATTCAGTTTGATTTTTCGCGGCCATTTTGAAATATGCCTTAGCACCTCTACTATATGGGTCTACGGCCGTTAAACTATGTTACTTCTTATAGTGTGGGGATCGACTTTAAACGTCAGAATCTGAGGTCTACAGATGTCAGATTCTAAAGTCGCTGTAATGGTTAATGGCTTTATATATCGAGCTTTTAGAAATCGCCTCATATCTGCAATAATCATATACATTTTGACCTAAATTTAGCAAATTCAACTGATTTTTATTCACTTTAAGGTGTGCATCGCGGTAGGCAAGCGAGACACAACTTTAGGTGACTATAATTTAAATGTAGTGTAGGGGTTAATATATCAAAGAACAGGGTTTTTTTTTTCAGTTAAAACCGGCCTCGTAGTGGATTATTTAATCAGACAATTCGTGTCTATCGCCCGATCAGGGACCGTATTCTCGTTATTATATCGTAGGCTTCGGATTGGGCGAGGTGGCCATATCAACCAATCAGAAACCCACGATATACCGTAACTTGTACGAGAATAGGGGTCCTTGTCAAAATTTAGTGAATAGCGCCGTGATCTCTAAGTCATTGAGGTGCTATGAGTATTTAAAGGTGTGGTCAACTGTCAAAATTCGCGGGACAAGGGTCCCCCAGAAGGCAATAGTGCCCGTGGGTAGGCCAAGGCCCTATTCCATAATAATACTAAATATGCGTTTCATACCCAAAGCCTCATTAGGAGCAAGTTATCAAATCACAGCAAGTTCATATATACTTGAGCGACATCTATGAGTAACAATTCCATCGAATCTCAAAGCCCTTTGTCCTGGATCCTAGCTGGGCCTTGCTTTGCAAACAAACTGACTGTATTACTGTGGGTATTTTGAAACAGGTTGACCCCATGCGTGTACCGACACCCTGTGAACACAACACATTTGTATGACTTTGTACAATGTTGGACCAACGTCGAAGACGTTGGGCCGACGTTGTATAAATGGTATACAAATGTTTTGTGTTTGCTGGGAAGGAGGACTTTCTCTCAAACATTGTACATTTGTGCAATGTTGGTTCAATGTTGGGCCAGCGTCGCAGACGTTGGCCTAACATTAAAACAACGTTGGGTGAGTATTCGTTGGAGTAGTATCCAGTCTTATAATCAGGTTACTTCATCAACCACACTGTACTGAAGGCTTACACGCATGCGAGTTTAGAACCTGACTCTATCTTTAATCTGATTATAATATATATTGTGTTATACGGACGTTTATCTATTTCAAGCAGACGCTGTCTCGATGTTGTTCTAATGTTGCGCCAATGTGGAAGACAATGGAACAACTTGAAAACAGCAATGTTACAGCGTGTCGTGTTTGCTCGGTTGTCGTCGTGAAGGTTAACGCTTTAAGACCCAACATTAAACATTTTAAAATTTATTTAACCCGTGTACTGCTGAATTATTTGTTTCTATTTTTCATCAATTGAAGCTTGAATTGCTGACGCAATTTCCAGCTTCAAATGATGAAATAAATTTAAACATACAAAAAATGTAATTATTTGATTACCTGAGCATCTATCACAAAGTATTTAATGGTTCCGTGGCATTTTATTTGATATGAAACTTTATTGTAACCAAGCATTGACTGCTCCAGGAGCACAAAGTTATATGAACTTTTTAATGTATGTAGCGCATTTTATTCTTCAAACTGCTAAGCGGGACTATAATCGTTTTTGATAAGATTTATTATTCGTTTAAATTGCAGTTTTTTGGGAATTAAATGTGTGTTTAAACATTAATATTTGCAAATGTTTGGTCTCAAATCAAGTTAATTTTGTGGAACGCGGTAGCGACAGACAACTTCAAGCGGTTAAATATTTAAATTATTTAATTTAGCGCTTTAAGGGCTAAAAGTGAAAACTGTTCTGAATCAGCAAAATTTAAAAATACTTGACCCCCTTATTTTGACATTTGTTATTATTTTCACCCATTTGAAATTGTGAATCGCGTGAGCGAAACACAACTTCAAGTGGATGAAAACTGTAATCACATTATTTGAAGCTTAAAGGGTTAAAGTTGAGGAGGGCATGACCTATGTAAGTGGTTTGATCATCGTAGGGGGGGGGGAGGGGGTGAATGTTTTCATAAATCGTGAGCAGACGTAATGTTGTTCTGTGCCCCATGCCTTCAATAGGCCAGGGCTAATAACATTTTTGTATCCTTGTATCCTATTGCGTGTATATATACAGTACGTGCCCTGGTGTAGTGGTTATCACACATGTCTGTCGTGCAGGAGCTTGCAGGTTCGACCCCCCCCCCCCCGCTCTGGTAGTCAGGGCCTACACGCAAGGATTCAGTATTGTGTAGACCCTCTGTGACCGAGAGGTAGCGTGCTCGGACTCAGATAGCCAGGGCTCTAACTTCGAGTCCTGTGTCTGGAAGGCAGTGTCTATATGTGCACAGAGTAGTCCCTAAAAACAGACTCTGTGTGATGAGTCTGTAATAATTGAATTGATACGTCATTGTTTAATCAGTGATTTTTATTATGCCTCAGCCGAAATGTTGGCGGATGCCTATTGTCGTCACCAGGCGCGTCCGTCCGTCCGTCTGTCCGCCACTTTTAGCACTGTAACTTGTTTCGCATAACTGGCATGCACATTACACTTCACATACAGGTTAATCTTCACTAAAGCTTGACTAAATTTACATTTGACCTTTCTGTGACCCCCATGACCTTGACGTTTTCCCGATCGACTGTTTTTCTCGTTAACGCAATTCACTCAACATTTTTCTATGTATCGCTCCAAAATGTATACCATATATATTTCACTAATAGCTCGGATGAGTTCGAAATTGGTCAAGATTCGGACATGGCGGCCAAAATGGACGATTATCGGCCATTATTTTTTTAATATGCGTGATATCTGAAAATCCAAACCAGATAGCTAGACCATTACTATGAAACAAAATGTGCAGTTCCAGGTAGGGATATACCATGACAAATTTAAACATGATAAAATACAAAATGGGTAGCCTGCGGCCACCTCCGATCGACAATTTTTCTCCTTAACGCGATTCACTCAACATTTTTTTATGTTTCGCTCCAAAATTTATACCATATATCCATTTCACTAAGAGCTCGGATGAGCTCGAAACTGGGCAAGATTCGGACAGAAACTAGGTCACGGTGGCCAGAATATCGGCCATCAATTTTAATATGAGTAATATCTGGAAAACCCGACCATTACTATAGAACAGAATGTTCAGTTTCAGGTATGGATACACTATGAAAAAAATCAACTTGATCAAATTTAAAATGGCCGACCTGCGGCCATATCCGATCGACAAATTTTCTTGTTAACGAAATTCACTTAAAAAAAAATTATGTATCGCTCCAAAATGTATAACATATATCCATTCCACTAATAGCTTGGATGAGTGCAAAATTGGGCAAGATTCGGACAGAAACTAGGTCATGGCGGCCAAAATGGCTAATTATCGGTCATTATTTTTTTAATATGTGTAATATCTGGAAAACTGGACCAGATAGCTAGACCATTACCAATAAACAAAATGTGAAGTTTCAGGTGGAGATATACCATAAAAAATTAAACTGGATCAAATTCAAAATGGCCGACCGACAATTTCATTAATGGCGGCTGGCTATTGTCGAGTGTGCTCTTGTTTTCAAATGATTTTCCCTTTTAAACGATGATTAGAGGCTGAGGCCTATTTCCGTCGCCGACGGGTCTTGTTTTATTGTATAGTGACAGATTCACATCTCATTGATTTAACCCATACAGTGCGGGGATAGACTTTAGTCGTCAGAATCTGACGCCTGTAGACGTCAGATTCTGACGACTAAAGTCTATCCCCGCACTGTAAAGAGTAAAACTATTTATAATGGCCCCAGACCCATAACACAGGTATTCAAATGAATCAGAAAGAGCTAACTAAGACATTTATGATGATTTCAAATTGAAAAGAACCCTTTGATTTCCATGATTTATACAAAATTAATTCAGCGCTTCAAGGGTTAAACGCCAGTCTCTATAAAGTGGATTTATTATTTGAATAGGGTAACCTCACATTATTTGTATTCATTTTGAACCAAGATCGTAGCTTCAAAACCTAACTTTATTGGTTACATATTTTAACCCTCAACCCTTGTCCTGCTATGCCCGGATATATACGGGGTTAAGGATGTTTTAGATCAATAAAAATATCACTTAATTTTGATAAAATAGTTTTTAGTAGATTTAGTTGATCCAATAATTTAATTTTAGACATGTCTATTTTTCATAAATAATAATATTTTTCGTCATTTGAAGCTGGAAATTGCGTTAGCAATTCCAGCTTCAAATGACGAAAAATACAATTGAAGCAATTCAGCAGGACAAGGGTTAAAGCGCGGAATTAAATAATTAAATTTTAATCCATTTGAAGTTGTGAACTTCAAGTGGGTGAAAATCACTTAATATGTATTTAATTTGTGACTAAGCATTTGCAAATCTTGATGTTTAAACACATTTTTCATTCTCAATAACTTTGATTTAAACCGGTAATAAAATAGAATAAAAACGACTACAGTCGCGCTCGAATCTGTGTCACCGTGCTGTGATAACACCTGTAAAAAACTCATAAATTACCCCCCCCCCCTTCCTCGAGGAGAGATAAAGGGCAGCTATACATACCGTACACGGTGACTATATATGTTCAGAAGCATGCGTTTAGCTTACAGTACGCGTGAGACCCCTGAGGCGCTGAGACCATTATAACCCTTTACATCCCATATGCAGTCTCTCACGTTTTAACCCTTTCAGTGCGGGGACCGTTTATTGACGTCAGAACTGACGTCAATAAACGGTCCCCGCACTGAAATATTTCAATATTTATAATCAGATGATGACCATAGACCCATAACATAAGTATTCAAATAAGGCAGAAAGAGCTAACTAAGACATTTATGATGATTTTACAAAAAACCCTTTGGTCTCCATAATTTCTCCTTTGGTCTCCATAATTTCAGCATTTTAAGGGTTAACGGAGCCTCTGAGCTCGGGATATCGGGGATTTAGGCGCGTTAGAAGTCTAGTATGCATTTATCCCAGGGGCTCATGTCACTAAGAAAATCTTATCTTAACTTTCACTAAAAAGTTAGGTTGTCATCTCAATCATCTCACCATCCTCAGGAGGTTCTCCTGGCCCAGTTTAGCCTATATGTGCACAAAGGTGGCCTAAAGTCCGATTCTTTTCATTTTATTTAATATCACCACCCTTGAGTCCCAAATCTGATTAAAATCTTTAATTTATTTCATCATTATATTGTGATTCTCAAAGAATGTCTTCATGGTTTTGTGTTCTTATTTGATATACTTGATATAATAATTCATGCATTAGTATTACTACAGCATTATTATTTCCAACTTCACTTTTCCAAATTTCCAACCTCACTTTGTTTCGACTGAAATGCAGTTTGTGCTTTAGGCGAAGCTCACCCGTAACCCGGTGTGAAAAGATCAAGTGATGAGGTATAATCTAGGTAAAGTTCAACATTCTTCAACCAAAGCCGCTTGCAAAAAGGGACATTAAATAGTGAACCTTTCCAACCCAGAACTTATCATTGGAATGTTCACCCAATGTTCGCAATTCTCAACTTAGCCTTTACAACGGTTTACGCTGAAATATTTTCGTATAAACCATGGAGACTAATGTTTTTTTCTCAATTTGAAATCATCATAAATGTCTTAGTTAGATCTTTACGCTTCATTTCAATTCCTATGTCATGGGTCTACGGCCCTTTAGATTTTTTTTGTTTTTCAAGTACGGGGATCGACTTTATACGTCGTCTGTAGACGTCAGATTCTGACGTACAAAGATGGTCCCCGCGCTAAACGGGAGTAACTGAAAGAATTTAAAGACATATACATGTTAATGATACCAACAACTGTATATAATCTATATAAAGTTCTTGACGATACCATATATGATACCAGAAATGCATAGTGTATTATGCATTTCTGTTACATATATGCTTCCATCACCAAAACCAGGAATAAAATAATATCTATTATAATTATTATTATAAATAGTTTTAGCAAAAATGTATATATATATATTTGAGCTGCACCCCCCCCCCCTAGAAAAAACTAAAATGCTCCGTTTTAATTACACTTTTTTTCGACAAAATGCTCAGCTATTTACAAAAGAAGCGTCAAACACATTACCAAGTCAGCAGTTTAAATTCAAAAACAATGCATCACAGTAATATCATAAAAATGTAATTTGTCTAGCACCCCTCATCTGCACCCTCTCGTATACCGATAATGATATTTAACCCTTTGCTTTCTGGAGCATGATTATGTTGACCCTCTGTTCACTGGTGATGTATCGTCATTTAAATATTTTTTTGGTAGAGAGAAATATTTCAAACGTACAACATTTTTTTGAAGAAAAACTACATTTTTCTTACTAGGTTTGTCATTCAAACTAAGGCTTGACTCAGTAGGTCAGGGTGAATGACAGTATATGTCTGTAAGGATCCGCTTACACCTGATGATTATGACGTCTGGAGGGTCACCCCCCCCCCCCGCCACGCCTGAATGACGCCGGTCACCTGTCCCAATCACACATTGTACACACAACCACAGATGAGGTTAACAGGAACACACATATACATGCATGGTGAATTCCGAACTTTACTCCAATCATTTCTCAGTTTGACTCACATCACAAAGACGAATACACTAACAGAATGCATTGTCATGCGTCATTTTGCAGTTTTACTTGATTATTACATTTCGAAGTTTTACTGAAGCTCACACCTCACAAGACGCATAATTAAAACGGATATTGAAAACTTGCAGGTTACTGGTGTGGAACAACCTGGGTAGTATACAACACATGGGGTTAAACTCTGGAGAAACAACACAGAATACAAGGGCAAGTCCCAGGTTACCTCCAGTGATCTCGCAGTTTTAGCCATGCTTACAACACGTCTAATTTAAGATATTTGGAAGCTGGAATTATACACTCGTGCGCAAGAATAAGGATATCTGAACTCAGGTTGACACAGTGTCTCATTTAGGAGACGTGAAAAGTAGAATTTATATATTACTGGCGGATTTACTTTATCACTCCAGTTTGCATCACCAAGGATAATAACGATATTATACCTCAGATTGACAATGTTACAATTTAAGAGAAGTGGAAAGTGGAATATATTACCATGATATATATATTACCATGGTTACTGATGGAATGCATTAGAATGTTTTTAAACATTACGAGGTATCAAAAGATCGTGCTATTTGTATATTTTACTGGCAGGAAGTAAATTTATGTTAACCTAAATACCATACTATCACCAGTGAAGATTAGCTTACCTTGATAGATATTTTATCAGAGCGAAACTATTTTCGTTAAGTGCACTAGAACTTTCGAGTTGCTTCAATTTGCATCGTTCTAAGTCGACCTCTCCATAAATGACCTTAACCTATGGCCTGCTGAATTGTTCGTGAGTATTTCAAGTCATTTGAAGCTGGAATTGCTAACGCAATTTCCAGCTTCAAATGACGAAAAATACATCTATAAGTATTTTTGAAAAATGGTCGTCTGGAAAATGTAATTCTTTGAGGATGGATTTCAGCGGCATTTTATTTGATCTGAAACTTGCTTGAAGCCATGTATATAGTACAGTTCTAGCAGCACAAGGGTTAGCCCTTGAGGTGCTGAATTGTCAATTAGTAGTTTTCTTTAATTTCAAGATGAAATTGCTAACACAATTTTCCGCCTCAAAGGCGGAAGTATTTTTATTGGTGACATGGACGAATTATGATTCTGCCATGCATGAATGAAATCATCACATTTCGACTATGACCATCAGACTCTGACGACTTCCTAATGTGAAGGAGTAGACAACCGATCACTTCAACTCAACTCTAGTGGTCTCACTCATACTGAAGGTGATCATTATCAACAGTCAACCGATCATAAAGCTGTCATTATTGACCAGACTCAACTTATAGACGTCAATGACCAGGACTACACTATATCACAGACGTGCCCGTTAAAATTCATTCAAGAGTTTTTCCTAAGAGAATCGTAAAAGCCTTCACACCAGCGCAAGAAAGCTCAAATACCAGATAATAGAGCAGTCTGTGTTTTTACAGACATGTATATGTTTATGGGACCAGAGGTGTATATTTTCAGATATATATATGTTTATTGGACCAGTTAGGTGTATATTTTCTAGATCTGACTGTACATACTCTAGACGTTTGATACATTATAAATTAGATTGTTATCACTTGAAGTGGCGCGTGTCGCCAAAACTCAATGACATTACGTGGTCGTCTTATACAGTATAGGCCCACAGTGGATCGGACGGTATCTGTTATAATAACCCCCTAGCTCAATCTACAGGTGTTATATTCTGATCTTACTGTTATGGATTGTATATGCTGGGATCAACCCTTATCCTCCTAAAGTGTCTATTTCTATTTTTCATTCATTTGAAGCTGGAATTGCTGACGCAATTTCCAGCTTCAAATGACGAAAAATAATTATATTTATGAAAAATAGACATCTTCAATATTGAAGTATTGGATTAACTAAGCCTGAAGTGTCTATTTCTATTTTTCATTCATTTGAAGCTGGAATTGCTGACGCAATTTCCAGCTGCAAATGACAAAAAATAATTATATTTATGAAAAATAGACATCTCCAATATTGAAGTATTGGATTAACTAAGCAACTACCAACACATATTTTATCAAATGTGGTGATATTTCTGTTGATCTAAGACATGCTTGATAACGCATATATATATGGCTGTAGCATGACAAGGGATAGCGGTCAGTGAACTGTTCATGTGAGGAACCATAACATGCCGGGATTAACGGTGAGTGAACTGTCCATGTGAGGAACCACAACATATGCTAGGATTAGAGTGAACTGTGCATGTGGTGACTTTAGTGGATTTACAATGTGATCAGAGAGACAGACAAACGCAGCTGTCACGAGCTCATTCCATTAGCAGTGAAGACGATACACCATGATGGCGATGTGACAAGGCGGGGAAAACTGGATTAGTCAACTATAATGAAGAGGTTATGGATTTGTTAAAATTTATAAAGAAGGCGTGAAGAAAAAGGACGGGAGGCAAAAACAATTACAAACAAACGAAAATAGTCAGGAATACTCAATACCCAAGACTGGAAACTAGTCAGCCTGTGTATGGTATATATAATGTAGTGTTAATGAGTACTGTACTTGTACAAGGATTGATGAGATAATTAGTACAGTTAATTACTCTGACATTATAAAGACATACGCGTATCTACATTAGCTAGCTCATGACGTATTTAATCATTGAGTAAGTCAGTATACATTAACAGTGGTAATACTTGATGATATTGGATAAATAATATTGAACAGCTTACAGCACATTGGAGCAGAAAAGGATAAAATATAAAGGATATACCTCCACTAATTCTACCTAAGTGTTATAACCTCGGAACCATTTGATAATGAGTGTCGGTGTCACCATTTGATAATGAGTGTCGGTGTCACCTCTTCCGTCCATTATATCATTATATGATGATGTAGACAGTGCGCAATTCAGACTATTATCTTTGTGTGTATTCTGATTAACGGCACAATGACTCAGATCTCATATGGCGGGTTAATACATAGTCAATGACGGATATAACGGATATATCAGGTTTATACAGTCAATGACGGATATAACGGATAAAAACAAGAAATATAGAAAGAATTTCTATATTGTTTGCTATAACCTGATAACGGATGTAACGGATGTAAGGGATAATAACAAATATTGAGAAGAATGGCGCATTTCAGGATGAGGTCTAAGGATACCGAAGATTTGGTGAGTTATAACATCATATAGTGATACAGATATAATGTTATGGCATGTTATAAAGGTGCAGAAATAATGTTACAAAACCATATAGTAATAATACAGAAATAAAGTTAGCACACCATAATATAATACAGAAATAATGTTATAACACGTTATATTGATACAGAAATAATGTTATAACACTTTAAAATAATACAGAAATAATGTTATAACACGTTATAGTGATACAGAAATAATGTTATAACACGTTATAATAATACAGAAATAATGTTATAACACCTTATATTGATACAGAAATAATGTAATAATACGTTATAATGATACAGGAATAATGTTATAACACGTTATAATAATACAGAAATAATGTTATAACACGTTTTAATAATACAGAAATAATGTTATAACACGGTATAATGATACAGAAATACATTTATAACACGTTATAATAATACAGAAATAATGTTATAACACGTTATAATGATACAGAAATACTGTTATAACACGTTATAATAATACAGAAATAATTTTATAACACGTTATAATAGCACAGATACAATGTTATAACACGTTATGATAATATAGAATTATGTTATAAAGCGTCATCGTCATGCACAAAAATAAGATATATATGAAAACGGTGTTCATTTGAGTGAGATATGGGGAAATACAACACTCGAATGAATAAGGTATGAGCCTTCAAGCGAACACCTTATTCATTCGAGGAGTGCTGTAGTTTCCTTTTATATATTTGAATAATATTCTATATGCACTTATGTATTATATGACACATTTTCATACCAGTCTGAGGGTCAAGGGTACCATGCACTCGATGACCCCTGGTGACCTTGTCCATGTATGTAAAATCTGCAAAAATATGGTTAATGGAAATATGGTCTACTTCGACTTTCATCCAATGATGTATTGTGAGCCACCTGGTGAATAGTGTGCGATTGTAATCCGGTATCATACAGTCAGCCACCCATCATTCCCAGTAAACACAAAACATTTGTATACCATTTATACAACATTGGCCCAACGTCTCCGACGTTGGTCCAACGTTGTATAAAGGTTATACAAATGTTTTGTGTTTACTGGGTTATCACCCTCTTGAGTTTAGTGGCCAGCG
The DNA here is from genome assembly GCA_964017125.1 of Flabesymbios commensalis. NCBI lineage: Eukaryota > Metazoa > Annelida > Polychaeta > Terebellida > Flabelligeridae > Flabesymbios > Flabesymbios commensalis. The sequence goes on from OZ024917.1 coordinate 983,566, forward strand.
TCGGAGACGGTGGATCAGCATTTAAACGACGTTGGATCAGTGTGTTTGTTAGGTGCTCATATTCAGAACCTCATACCCTAGTGACAAAATAAGTGCGTTTCTCACTCTCTGAGAGTTGTAATTTTTTTTTTAATTATATGTTCTATGGATTTTGTTTGGACAAATGTTATTATTTTCGGCTCTCTTTTTAATAAATAGCGCTGATACTCGATTATTATTAATACAGATTCTGACGTCGTTCAGATCCAGTGTTGGGGTAGCCTCGTAATCTTGAACAATCCGGATTATTATGAATCTTAATTCAGATTGTGCCTCACGTGTTGGGCTTGACCTGCTCACGTGTCCTTGACCTCCTACCCAGTGATCTTGTTGACTACTTAGCCTGAACTTAGTTTGACCTTGGGATTATATGACCGCAGCACGGAGCATGAGTTACAGTTATTGTCATTGCATTAACCCTTACAGCGCTAAAATCTTGTATTTTAACCCTTTACACCCTCACGATGCATTAAAGCATCATTTTACATCCCTGAAAACAGACTTAATTTTCCTACAACAAAGGTTTTTAGAACGAAAATTTCCACGAAACTGGTTTACCAATGCATGACATTTTTCTTCAATTTTCAAACCACATCAAATCATCTCCATCCACTACAAGTCGAGAATTGCGGCAGCAATTCGCGGCTTTTAGTGGATGAAGATGGCAATGGTAAATTCAGGCCTGAAAGGGTTGCCATGCAGTGAAAAGGGATTTTTTAATTTGAAATCAACATAAATATCTCAGTTAGCTCCTTACGCTTTATCTGAAAACTTATGTTGTGTGTCTCCGTCTTTATAAATATGTGTGCTCTTTCAGTGCGGGGATCGACTTTAGACGTCAGAATCTGACGTCTATGGACGTCACTATAGACGTCAGAATCTGACCTCGTCTGAGGCTTGGAGTAGAATTTCAAAACAATAAACAAACAAAATAGTAGAAATATTCTAAACAGAGAAAAAAATATAGCAGATTACCCAATTACGAAGCATAGAAATCATGATGGATGGTGTGACGTGTAAAAAAATAGGTAAATAAACACGAGACGTCTTGATACAGGCTTACAATAATGTGTTTAGTGATAACTATATGATTGATAAAGGGTAACATACATGTATAAAAAAACAGATATCTAAAATAATTGTAGATAGCGTATAAAAACTGATTATTCTAATAGTCAGCCGGCGAGTTATGTATATATCTTAGTGTGCAGACGTCCATATTATATATGAAGCACACATGATGGTCTTTGTCTAACTTCCCAACAAACACCATCCAGACAGTGACCCAATGTTGTTTTATTGTTGGTCCACTGTCTGGGATGCTGACGCAACTTTGTGCCAACGCCTGGTGTTTGCTGGGACTAGCTGAACATCGAACACAGACGTTTACCCGATGCTGGTGTGATGTTCATCCACCGTCTGCGACGTTGTACCAGCATTACCCCATCATTGGGTCCTATTTCCCTGCCTACTGAGTGACGGCTATGATGCCGTCCTAATAGTGGACCACGCCTATTGTTTCAGCCGCCCGCCACCTGTGCCGACGTGGCGCCACCAGTCACTTCCCGGAGCCGTCTGTATCCTCCCATAATGCACCGCGTCATTCTCCCATAGTTCTCTGCGTCATCCCAGCATACATTGCGGCTCTATGTCCGGGCACGTGGCGATATAGGAGGTTTTACTGCCATTCACAGTATCTGCTCACTGGATGTGATGTCCCTGCTGTCAGCAGCTACCACTGTTTGTGTCTGTTTTATAACAAGCAACAGTAACTTATCGCTTTTCGCGTAAGGCAAAAAGAACGTCTTAATACACATTTCCTAATAGCAACACGCCACACAGTGACTAAAAGCTGAACTATTTAGGTGGGAGTCCCGCTTATGCGCAAAATCGTGCAAACAGTGTATTACACGGCCTTCCCAAACAGGGCAATTTTTGGTGTGATTCCGTTTTTTTTTTTGCAATTCACCTTTTTTACTTCTAAAGAAACTGCTAAATTGCCACCAAAAGTGCTTTTCACACAAAATACACGCTGATTAACAAATTAGGAGGGCCATTTTAATTTCCTCTGAGCTCGGCCTGCTGAGGATATAGACACTATAGAAGTTCTAAAAAAATGCCATAAAAAATAGCTGGGGGGGCAGGGTTAATAGGATCGGTCGCGTAATCGGAAATAGAAAGTTTTTTTTTCGCTTAACCAGTTACTGTGGATTTTTCGTGACTGCTGAGTTGTGAGAGTTTTTCTTTTTTTTCGTGGTTACCATATTTCCTCCAGGTCTCTCTGGGAAACTGCCGACATAACGGAAACGTGTTACCGCAAACCTCCAGACTACGAGTTCGAGCCCTATGTCTGGGATAAGCTCTACACTCTAAACCTTTTTTTTCATTCCAGAAAAAAACGCTTTGTAAAGGACAACTCATAAACCCCTCGTCAGTAATTCCAAATGTAATTGAATGAAAAATAGAAACAAACAATTCGGCAGCATAAGGGGTTATGATTGGTTTCTGGTATCATAATTATTTGAACGTATTTTCCTTTGGCAATTGGTCACAACAAGAATCTCTACAGATTCCTAAGTTCCTAGGTAACATTATGTTGCACCTGGATATATAATGTTACCAACATTGTATATCCAGGTTTACATGTTACTGCATAGACAGTCTGTCTCGTCAGATCCTGGGAGTATCTTTTTTTATTTGCTCGGTTGGTGTTTAAAATTTGTGAACAATATTTTTCTCGGATTATTTTTTCATTCTCCCTTAACATCCCTGAAAATTTGGTGGAAATGTTTGTGGATTATCGATTTTCGACAATTTCGCATGTAATAACATTTCAAAATACAGCTCTCATTTCACCATTACCGTGAAACAACAATTATATTACATGTCAAATGGTCTAACTTGCAAAATACACAACAACATTCCACCAATTTTTTAGCGAAGATGAAAATATGACCCAAGAAAAATTTTACAGAAAAATTTTGAATAGCGACTGAGAGAATTGAAAAAGGCTACTCCCAGGATCTGGTGAGCATACTGTAGTTACAGTGTTCTAGTGGAGGCCACACCCCACACCCTGCCCTGTGGAGGTCATATCCGGGTCATGTCATGTGTGTGTAGGTGCTGTGTTCTATTGGCCTTCTCTCTTTCTCACCTTCCTATACAACATGAGACGTTGTCCCAACGCTGGCTCTTTGATTCCGTGCCAACATTGCGCCGACGTTAGACCAACGCTCCACATTGACTTCCCCTTCCCAGTATGTGGTAACAACCCGGATGTCACCATTTTACTCTTGACAGATTATATTGTTTATGTTTTTTTGTGGTATTTTTTTTCAGAGAATTGACTTTCATTTCTATCCTTCTAAAAGTAATCTAGCACTTGTTATGTTTTACTTAAACTTACTTTCAAGCTTTTAATTGCGGATGACGCATTTCGTGTCTCAGCCAAACATCTTGCCTGATATAAATCTGAGCGTTGTTTGTCCTGTTAAATCTTGCTACAGAGTAGCGAAACATAAAACTCACAATTCAATGTAAAACACATCAACGCGAACGCGAGCGAGAAAAAACCCCGAAGTTTGGAAACCCATTTAATGTCGCTACTATTTCGACAGAGTCTTTTTTAACATCAATTTCAAGTACGCTTCCCTTAAAAATTGATCTATTTTATCATTTCCAAAAACACACTAACGTGAAGACAGAAAGTCGCTTTCACTATGGTCTGTTTTGGTGAAGTAGTGGTTGATAATTTACACGGCCGAATTCAGCAAACACAAAACATTTGTATAACATTTGTCCAACGTCAGACCAACGTCGCAGACGTTGGTCAAATGTTATTCTGTGAAACGCAGTGACGTCACTCGGTGAAAACAAGGTTATATAACACCCCCTCCCCATACTTTATTCTGTGGAACGCAGTGACGTCACTCGGTGAAAACAAGGTTTTATAAGAGCCCTCCCCCAAACTTCATTGTATTAGCCAGCTCGGTGAAAACAAAGGAGGTCGAGGTCATTGAGTTTCACAGGATACAAATGTTTTGTGTTTGTTAGGCGGGCTCGCGTTCGCGTTGTTGTGTTTTGCTTTTATAGTTACTCGTAAAGGCTAATATTAGCAGTTACTTCGCTTTGACTTTATTGTATGTCAAATGCAAACAGCAGTAACTGCTTACTTGTAATGTGATCAATTACTGCTGTATATACACGAGGCGTTGGCCCAATGTTGGATTAATGTTGTATCTGTATGCTACGTGGCAGTACGCACTATTGTGCTATATTGGGTTGACGTTGAGCCTCGTGTTTGCTAGGCAACCAGTCTACACGCCATAATCATATTAGGCTTTTACAGAGTCTTGTTCGTCTATGAGGGGAAAAAGGCCTATTATCACCACGGAATAGTGCCTGGATATATCAGTATATACGGCCATAGAACGTGAATTAAACCTTTAAACCCCCACGATGCATCAACACATCATTTCTCATCTCAAATAATGACTTAGTTTCCTAAAATCTAGGGTTTTTAGAACGTACTTTTTATGTAACTGTTCTAATAAAAGCGATATATGTTTTTCATTTGCCACCAAGTCATCTTCATCCGCTACAAGTCGAGAATTGCTACAGCAATTCTCGGCTTGTAGTGGATGAAGATGACAATGGTAAATTCAGGATTGAAAGAGTCAAGGTGGGAGTGAGCGATCAACGCACGACAATATCAACCACATGGACATTCCTAGTAAACACGGAACCAAGGCTGGATTAACATTTACAGCGCGGGGATCGTCTTTAGACGTCAGAATCTGACGTTTATAGACGTTTTGACGTATAAAGTCGATCCCTGTATCGAAAGAAATAATTATTTCTAACCGTCGTAGACCCATAACATAGGTATTCAAATGAAGCGGAAAGAGCTAACTAAGTAATTTATGATAATTTCGAATTGAAAAAGACCCTTTCGTTTCCATGGTTTATAGCGTCTGCGGCGTCGACCCAGCATTGACCCGTCATTGGGTGAATGTGTGCCGCTATAACTGGTTTAAGTATCACGGGACGTTTGACTAGGCTTTATGTACACAAATATATACAATAATTGTACACATATGCAATTGTAAATAGAATTGTGTACATTAGGATGTCAAATATAGGTGACCAGCGACCTCATTACGTTTGTAATCCAGGATAAAATTTATATTCACGATAATTTTATTTTAAGTGTAAACTATAATTTTAGTATACATACTATACACATGATACATATTATATGTTTCCCAAAACCAGAGATAAAATAGCTACATATCATTATAAATGATAGCAGTATGTCATTCTTGTCTGGAATCAAACACTAGATATCTGCTCAGTGCTGGTTTAGTGTTGGACTAGCGTTGTAGACGGTGGACCAGCGTTAATCCAGCTTTGGCTCAATGCCTCGTGTTTGCTGGTTTCTGACGTGGTGTGTTTTACTTGTATGTCAACTGGTCCCGCTGAACATGTCATTCTAGCACAATTTACAGTTAATATTTCAACCCAGCAAACACGATTCTTTAAACATATGCTGGACTAATGTTGGGCCAGCGTCGCAGACGGTGGTCCATCATTAGTCCAGCATATGTTTAAAGAATCGTGTTTGCTGGGAACTGTGCTGTACATCTGTGTACAAAATCCTGATCAAATTTCATTATGCCTATATTATAGGTAAAATACGAAGCTACCGGCGGTAGGCAGTTTAATGGCGGTTTCTAGGTGGCCGAGTATTAAAACCAAATCGCGTTATATGTACATTATGCGCATTTGGTTTTAACTATGTGAAAACCTTACCCAGCAGACGCAAGCCGTTGAATCAATGTTGGTTTATTGTTGGTCCAGCGTTGCAAACGGTGAATCAGCTTTAAACCTACGTTGATTTTACATCTTGTATCTGCTGGGTACAAAGAATACATACATAAAACATGAGATTGTTTGATTGATAAACTTGAGAAAAAAGATTCAGAAATAATTAAAAAAAATTCAGAGTTGGACATTGGTGTATTGAAAAATCCTCTTTTTGACATTATACAACTGTGTTGTTATGGATACAGGCAGTTTGTCCTCAAATATTTCCCCCCGTTGAATTTTCGAAACATATTGTCTGATAATAAAATACGCATAAAATAATACTTAGATTAAATACAATGGTATGAACACGTGTCTGAAAATATCAGTTGTCGTTAAGGATGAAGTTCCTCTGAATACTAGCAGATAATTCATGTGATTTGTATTTTATTTCTTGCTTCGTTGTTTCGCTCGATGGTCAAATTATTTGGCACCTTTCGTGTAAACTCACTCACTCACTCACTCACTCACTCACTCACTCACTCACTCACTCACTCACTCACTCACTCACTCACTCACTCACTCACTCACTCACTCACTCACTCACTCACTCACTCACTCACTCACTCACTCACTCAGTTTATGGGATTTTTACAGCTGATATTATAGAGTATGATGTTCGAAGAGTATTGACATATCAGCTGACAACCTACGTTGACCCAATGCTGTTTAAATGTTTGGACATCGTCGTCGAGACTGGCCAAACATTAAGCCAACATTGGGTCAACGCATGCTGCTAGTTGGGGACGAGATGAGATGAGTCAGATCTCACTTATAGACGAGATAACTCGGTTTCTGTTGATCTTGGCTCAGAATCAGACAATAGCATATAGTCTATCTCTGTGCTGACGTTTACATCTGCCTCCCACCAACCATCACTCTATATCTGGCACTTCAGGGCTCAAAGGGTCCTACTGCTACTTCATAACCCTTTGAGAGCGGGAGATGCTTTTAAGTGCATCAGAGCTCAGAGCTGTTTTGTGACAATTGTGCAATCCGAGCTCAAATCTCTGCCCCACATATTTTGAACACCAATTAATTGAATGATAAATATTCTAATCCATCTCACTTCATTTGAGATGTTATGCTACTAGGGTATATTATGAAATCATATCAAGGGTTAATGAGAAATGGCAAGAAGTAATCGAGGAGTGAGGTAGCAGATGTCAGGCAGGCAGACAGGCAGGACGAAAGAAAGACAGGCAGGCAGGCAAGACGACAGGCAGGCAAGACGACAGGACGACAGGCAGGTAGGACGACATGCAAGCAGGACGACAGGCAGGCAGGGAGATATACAGACAGACAGGCAGGCAGGACGACAGACAGGCAGGACGACAGGCAGGCAGGACGACAGGCATGCAGGACGACAAGCATGCAGGACGACAGGCAGGCAGGACGACTGGCCGGCAGGACGACAGGCAGGCAGGACGACAGGCAGGCAGGACGACAGGCAGGCAGGACGACAGGCAGGCAGGACGACAGGCATGCAGGACGACAGGACGACAGGCAGGCAGGACGACAGGCATGCAGGACGACAGGCAGGCAGGGCGACAGGCAGGCAGGACGACAGGCAGGCAGAACTACAGGCAGGAATGACGACAGGCAGGCAGGACGACAGGACGACAAGCAGGCAGGACGACAGGCAGGCAGGACGACAGGCAGGCAGGACGACAGGCATGCAGAACGACAGGCGGGCAGAAGTACAGGCAGGCAGGACGACAGGCAGGCAGGACGACAGGCAGGCAGGACGACAGGCAGGCAGAACTACAGGCAGGCAGGACGACAGTCAGGCAGGACGACAGGCAGGCAGGACGACAGGCAGGCAGGACGACAGGCAGGCAGGACGACAGGCAGGCAGGACGACAGGCAGGCAGGACGACAGGCAGGGAGGACGACATGCAGGCAGAACGACAGGCAGGCAGGACGACAGGACGACAGGCAGGCAGGACGACAGACAGGCAGGACAACAGGCAGGCAGGACGACAGGCATGCAGAACGACAGGCGGGCAGAAGTACAGGCAGGCAGGACGACAGGCAGGCAGGACGACAGGCAGGCAGGACGACAGACAGGCCGAACTACAGGCAGGCAGGACAACAGTCAGGCAGGACGACAGGCAGGCAGGACGACAGGCAGGCAGGACGACAGGCAGGCAGAACGACAGGCAGGCAGGACGACAGGCAGGCAGGAAGACATGCAGGCAGAACGACAGGCAGGCAGGACGACAGGACGACAGGCAGGCAAGACGACAGGCAGGCAGGACGACATGCAGGCAGGACGACAGGCATGCAGGACGACAGGCAGGCAGGACGACAGGCAGACAGAACGACAGGCAGGCAGGACGACAGGCGTGCAGGACGACAGGCGGGCAGGACGACAGACAGGCAGGACGACGCGTGCAGGACAACAGGCGTGCAGGACGACAGACAGGCAGGACGACAGGCGTGCAGGACGACAGACAGGCAGGACGCCAGGCAGGCAGGACGACTTGCAGGCAGGCAGGCAGGACGACAGGCAGGCAATATGACATGCAGGCAGAACGACAGGCAGGCAGGACGCCAGGCAGGCAGAACGATATGCAGGCAGACAGGCAGACAGACATGCTGTCGGACAGGCAGGTAGGCAGGCAGGCAGGACACAAGCCATCAACCCAATAACAGATCAATGCTGGCCCATCGTCTACGACGCTGGGCCAGCATTGATCTGTTAATGTTTGAATGAGTGTTGTTTTCTGTGTACATGAGTTAGGGCTATATAGCTGTAGGTCTGTACTGTAGGACTGTCAGTGTGTCCAGCTGACGCCTCGCGCTGTGGCTGTGTGGATGTGTTCATCTCTGGCGATGGATGGATGTATGGATGTATGGATATTAACACCAGGACTACAGTATAAAGAGCCAGCTACATAAAGTCTGTATAACATACGTCAGAAGATAACGTACACATGACGACACACCGAATGGATTTTTGTATAATTAACCACTGCGACCATCGACGTTGATAACTATTTGCGACTATACCGTCGCTCTGATACCCGGGCGGCTATTCCACGCTTTTAAACAAAGACTAAGTCTGAAGAATCAAAAGGTTTTTTCTCAAAATCTTATCTAGTTATAGTAGTCTGCTCCTAGAAAATTTGAAATATTTATCACTTCTTTCCCGTGGAGATGCAAGGGTTATCTTCAATTTTATGAGTGACTATGATATGTTCTTCCCAGGAGCCTCTGGTACTTCAAGTGTCAACTCCACAATCCTGGATGTAATTGTGTATGATGACTTCATAATAATGATTGTTGTGTGACGCGGTACCAGCAACCAACCCTTTGAGCGCTGAAAACCACTATAATCGTGTTTAATCTGTGTTATTTTCAGATTAACTCACAGTTATTGCAAATAAAATGAGTGTTTAAATATTACTGTTATTGGGAACGAAATGTGTTTAAACATCAAGATTTACAAATTTTTCGTACCAAATTAAACTAATATTAGTAATTTTCACTCACTTCAAGTTGTGGGTCGCGGTAGCGAGACACATCTTGAAGTGGGTGAAAATTAAACAACTTAGCTCTTAAAGGTTTAACCTAGTGGGGCTGATACTCAGCTGTTTTTCAGTAATTCTAGTGTCATGTGACGTTAACATGGATATCATATGTAGATCACGCCGTCATAATATGTGGCTCACGCCGTCACACCCCTGTGAGCACGAGTTGTTGAGCCAATGCTGGTTTAATGTTAGTCCATAGTCCACAACGCTGGCCCAACATCAAACCAGTATTGTGCTAGGTGGAACAGCATGAGAAGCTCAGCCAATGTTGTTTTAATGTTGGTTCATCGTCTACGACGCTGGCCCAACATTGACCCAACATTGTTTTTGTTAGGACAGGATCCAGGATCTGTTGTATTTGCCAGGGATGGGAAGGGAATAACTACAGTGTTCACAGTGGTAACGACGGGTAATGACGGGCATGTTGACACGCAGGGCGTAATGTGGAAATGCAAGTTGACATGACGGGATGTAATGACCACGTGATCATCACTGTCAAGGTCACCCTGGTGACGTCATAGGTCATGTGCCGCTAGCCGCTGCTGAGGACTTGACCACTGGCTGCAGTGTGCTGCTGACCCTGATAGATAAACCTTCTGTTGGCCATCTTCATCTAATATCGCTCACCAACCTTCATAATCTACTGATTATATTTCTCGACAGATCGTGGATTATTGTTGGAGTTATTGTGCATCTTGTTGGATTTTCATCAGACAAATAAATATTTGATTAATCTTTTTCGCTCACCACAAATATTTCGACTGCTTTCTACCTCCATCTGGATATATTTTACGAAGAGAGTTATTCTACAGTGTGTCCCTGGATCATTAAGTGATGGAGAATCATTTAGTTGAAGTTTAAATACACCAAATCTTTGACCAGCTGAGTTGTCTTTTGGTAGTTTTCATTCATGTGAAGCTAGAATTGGTAGTTTTGGATTAGCTGAGCATATCATAATCAAATGTTATTGAATTAATATCTGTGACATTTCGTTTGGTCAGAAATTTCTTACTTGCGTGAGATGTGCTAAGAATAAGGAAATATGAACCACTCCTACACAAAAACAACATAGGGAAGTGTAAATCTAGGACATCATAATCACCATGTGATCCAGGGCTAGACTTTAGGGTGTGCCAGCCCAGGGGTAGAGATAGGGGTGTGCCGCCTACCCTGGCAGGGATGTGACCTTGTAGTTGACCTCCATGCTTCCCGTCGATCAGGATTTCCTGATTACGGTGACACATTAAGAGACCCTCTCTTCAGACGGCGATGGATTTGAGCGGAGTTTTTTCACACTGCAGTATGTGTCTCACTGTCTTCTCGCCTGGCACATCTCCCACAGATACCGTTTGTGTATAGTGGCATGTGCTTATAGCCAGTTGACACTGGGTCATGTGTCTCAATGGTCTTCTCGTCTGTTGACTCGATACTCCTCACAGACACTATCCTTGTATAGTGACATGTGCTAGTAGACTGGAATATATCTAGCCTGTATAGTTGTGTATGCTTGTGGACTGACATATAGCCTGTATAGTGGCATGTGCTTATAGACTAGCATGTATCTAGCCTTTATATAGTGGCATGTGTCTAACTGGTCTTCTTGTCTGTAGACTTGGATATACCCTCGCAGACACTGTCTTTGTAGAGTGGCATGTGTCTAGCTGGGCTCTCTAGACTTGGATTTACTCCTTATCACCACTGTCTTTGTATAGTGACATGTGCTTGTAGACTGACATGTACCTGGCCCCTACAGTGGCATGTGTCTAACTGGTCTTCTCGCCTGTAGACTCGGATATACTCCTGATCACCGCTGTCTTTGTGATATCCACCTGAGGTTGCTGTGCATTATGACGTCACCGTGGACGTCTCGTGAACCCGCCCCTCAGGAGGAGGTCGCTGACACCTCATGCCCCTCAGGAGGTGTCAAACTCACCAAGTTTCAGCCGATGGCTAATTTCTTCCTGTACCGCGGGCTGATTGACCCCGAGAAGGACACGTTCTCTGACCCTGAGACCTACATGCCGGGCAGAGGTCAGGAGGGCAGGGCCAGAGGTGACCCTGAGGCATACCTAGACCCAGAGGGGAGGGCCAGAGGGAGAGATCTGGACCCTGAGGAGCGTTCCAGACGCCTTGCATATACCAGGAGTACTTCACGGACCTCACTTTACAGCATCTCACCAGATAAGGTACATATTTAAAAATACATAAAAAAGATATACACATAAACACTGGTCAAATAAATAACATGTGAGCCTTTAGGCGAACACCTTATTCCTAGGATATGTGCTGTATTTTTCATTTATATATTTGTATGATTTGCGAACGATGAGTCCAATGAATAAAGTGTGAGTCTTATTCATTGGACAAGTGCTATGTTTTCATTTTCTATGTTGAATATGTTCTATATGGTAACGGTGGTTATTTTGGAGCGATATGAGAAAATACAGCACTCCTTCAATGAATAACGTGTGAGTCTGTAGGCGAACACCTTATTCATTGACGAGTGATGTATCTTCCATATCGCACGGGCATCAACGACGTTTGTACTTTCCTACATGACCAAGTCACATAAAACATCACCATGGTAACTGGCATTCACTGACAAACTATAGCTCCAATAACGCTTGATATGGTGATCATTTGAGTGCGATATGGGAAAATACAGCACTCGTCCAATTAATAAGGTGTGAGCTATTTCACCCACTTGAAGTTGCATTTTTGCATTTTGAGTGTTTAAACATCAAGATTTGCAAATGTTTTGTCTTACATTGTACAAATATGAGTTATTTTACCCACTTGAAGTTGAGGGTCGCGGTAGCGAGACACAACTTCAAGTGGGTGAAAATTTACATTATTTAGCTTAGATTAATGTTTCATCGCCATGTTGTATTGGTGGATTATTGGAGTAGTCCATTAATTATGTACTGCTACTCAGTAAACAAAAAACATTTGTATAACATTTGTACAACATTGGCCCAACGTCTTCGACGTTAGTCGAACATTGTACAAATGCTTTACAAATTGTTGTGTTTACTAGGTAGTGACATGTTTTATTGGTGGCTAATTGGAGTAGTCCAGTATATGTTGCTGATAGTGACAATCACTTATGACACCCCTTTTACCAGCTGGCATGTCTATATGGCAGTGTGTTTTGTGCTTTTGATGGTAGTGGGTGTGTGGAGGGGGGGGGGGGTAATTATTCATAATATAAATTCAGCTAATGGTTATAGCTCTGGTGACACCCGCCATTTTGTCACCAGACAGACATATTATACTTGATGGCCACCCTTGTCGTACCAGAGCTTATATTGTCAGACGCATCTTCTCGATGGCCACCTTTGTTATACTAGGCTCATATAATCACTAGTCAGAAAAAAATACTTTATGGCGACCCTTGTCGTGCGCGAGCTTATATTGTCGAATCCATCTACTCGATGGCCACCACTTTCGCACAAGATCTGTACTCTGTACAAAAAGAATTATACGAATACTTAAATGACACCCCTATAACTAGCAATCATAAAAACGTTCAATTAGATCATGCAAACGTTGTTTCTTTGTATGGTCATGGGAAAATACATCGCTCATCCAATGAAGCAGGAGACGTTTTCAGTCAATTCTCTATTATTTAATTTTTTGTCGTTTTGGGTTATTTTGGTTCATTTTGGTTCTATGCTGGTGCTCTATCCATTAATGTTATTATGGCATACTATAAGGGTGCTAAATCCATTATTACTGTTGTGACACGTCAAGGTTATATTTTATGTCAGTTTATCTCTTGTCCTATTTACTACACTCTCATACGAGAGAACCACAAATCCCACTTACTTCATACCGCCGTCCTGTCAGATATGCGCTATATACATGCCTATATGACACCCTTTACCTGCTAGACCCGGATGCGTCAAGCCAAATACAAAGTCAGTGAAAATAATGAAATAATCTGTGATAAAACCTGAGTTTATCAAATAATTATATTTGCGATAAGTCTGTTTTTGTCATTTGAAGCTGGAAACTGCGTTAGAAATTCCAGCTTTATATGACGAAAAATAAAAACAAACTTCTCAGCAGCACATAAGTTGAAATCCTTTTTATTATGAAAATAGTATAATACGTCATAATAATGATGCTCTTAGCTTTAACATGTTTAATTTGATATATAATATTTCAATATTTGTTGAAATCAAGATTTTTTATACACATTAAGAACCTCAAGACGAACAAAAAGTATATAACTGGGTGTTAAGACGCATCAGGGCCACCCACTAAAAAAAAAGATATGCCCTCAACTTTCCCAATTGGAGAGAGAGGAAAGATAATCTAATCTAATTTTCTAAGTAGGATGCCCCCCCCCCCTCCTTGTCCGTACATACCAAGGCCCCCACACATGGTCGCTGTTGACGTGAACGTTTTTTATCATTAATGTGAACCAAAAAGTCGGTCGCACGACTCAGCTGCATTTTAACCTCTGACATGCCACACAACGAATATATGCCTCACTAGTAATCAAAAAGTTAACCATTCGCTTACTGGAGATGCATATTATGTGGCATGGCATATTTAATTGATAAGTATTTGTTATAAAGAATGATGCAACTCATACAAAAAAGAATGTTCTGAGTTTGAAGTTACATAGTTTAACCCTGGAAACGCTGAAATATTTTTATATAAACTATATGGAGACCAAAGCTATTTGTTTTCAATTTCAAATCATCATCAATGTCTTAGTAAGCTCTTTCTGCTTCATTTGAATACTTATGTTATGGGTCTACGGCCATTATAAATATTTTACACTTTCAATGCGGGGACCGTCTAAAGCCGAACCCCGCACTGAACATTTCATTTGGTTCAAGATTTGCTGAAAACTGTAAATATACGGTCCTAGCAGCACTAGGGTTAATTGGAGATATATTACATATAATCAGGTAATTTACATTCATCTTGAGGTGAGAATTGCAGTAGCCGTGTCGTTCTCTCCGAGGCCGTGGATTGATGTATTTGGTTTACCAGAAAAATTCAACATGGCGGTGGCTGAGAGCGATCTTGACTCCAAGGTCCGAAAAATGTCCATAACTGTTTAATGACTGTGCGACCTCTGAGCTGAGCATGCGGGCATGGAACTGAAATGTTACTGATTCTAAAAAAAACTATCTTCGACCTGATTATTCAGGGACAAGTCTTACATATGTCCGTCTAAAGAAATGTTCCACTGGGGCTAAGACTTGCAATTGACACCCCAAGACATACCGTTAGCGGGCAAAGTGTCATTATTTAGTAGAGAAATGGCGTCCTCATTACGGATGGTATATAGAGGGTATTCATTATAACACAGTGATGACATGACATGACCCACTTACACTGTCAACATCTGACCTGACCTATATCACACTGTGTCACCATCACAGACACCTGGCTGTCACAACATCTGGTCATGATATCAATCACCATCAATCATACTGTATACAATGACTGAAACCATCAAAATCATGGAATAATATAATATACTCAGAATAGACCATATATACCATAGAGACCAAAGGGTTACTAGCTTTAAGCCTTACAACGCTGAAATATTTTGTATAAATCATGGAGACCAAAGGTTTTTTTCAATTTGAAATCATCATAAATGACTTAGTTAGCTGTTTTTGCTTCATTTGAATACCTATGTTATGGGTCTACGGCCAAATAAATATTTAACTATTTTAGTACAGATTCTGAATGTCTTAGTTAGCTCTAAACGGCCTATACAAAATATCTATTTAATTCTTTTATCGCGGGGGCGACTTTGACGTCGGTTTTTGACCAAAGTCGATTCTCGCGCTGAAAGGGTTACTGATCGGAAATTACGGTAATTTTCATTCAATGTGAGGTGGGAATCGCTGCCGCAATTCCCACCTCACATTTAATGAAAATTACTCAACCTATAAAATATTGAAGTGTAACCATGGTAACATATGCATTTGAATCCAAGAGTCCTGATATTAATTATTTTTTTATTGAATTAATTTATCATTTATTTAAATGTGTCATATATATATGCATCTTTAGCAGTAAAAGTGTTGTAGTACTTAATACATTATAAAGCAGCATTTGTTGTTTAGGTTTTTTTTAAATTTAAAATCACTTTCGATCAATTATTGTCAAATTCTCTGTTAGAATCAACGTGGTGTTCAGTCCCAGAAATAAATCGAACAATATATTTTATCTATAATGGATCGATTTTGTATTAATGTTGATCCAACGTCTCAGACGATGGCCCAGCCATAAAACCACATTGGTTCAGCGTGTTTGTTTGTATGCCAGCTGCGTCACTGTGACTCCCGTTACTGTGCTCACTGTGAGCGACATCTGGTGAATGGCTTAGTACTAAGCACCATCACACATGATAAACCACTGGCTGTGCAAGGCAGGGTGATAATAGGCGGCAATATCACAGAAATACATTCCAACGCTGGTACAATGGCTCAACATTGATCGTCCAAATGCTAGAGGCCACAGGCTTATTTCCCTCCGTCAGATCCACTGGCATTTTTTCCCATAGAAAGTTTATGTATTGCGAGTTTAATTGTTTTATTTTTAATAGGGGTTATCCGCCTTCATTTTTTTAAATTACAGCTGAAGTCTATGATTACCTTCTAAAAAGGTGGGGAAATGCCATTGTCAGTGACTCTCGTGGCTTAGAGAGAGGCTGTGATTTGATCCTTCATATTAATACGACACTTTGTATTTATTTTGTGTTTTCTGTGAATTCCAAACATAAAATCAAATATTATCAGAAAAAAGACAAATAACAAAATTGCATGAATAATTCTCACCTCCCTGACCACAACAACTAGCGGGATCTGACAAAAATAAAATCAAAATAGTCCAAACTTTCCCTGATTACATCCCAAGCAATTACTTGGGTGAGACCATATTAAATGTATAAAAAATATATTTTCTCTTTTGCTTGAAGGGCCTGTACTGGTCCTGGTGCCTGGTGGAATGTTAAATGCGTGTCACGTCGGAGCTGGTTGGATTGTATCGCTATTGTGGGGAGCCTCCGTGACAGAGGTAGCGTGCTCGACTCCTACCACTTGGGCTCGAATCCTGTGACTGGAGGGCATTGCTATTTAATTCATCTCACCATCCTGAAGAGGGGCGAGGGCCCAAGGGTAGTGGTAAGCACCGCTGCCTTTCACGCCAGAGTTCGGGGTTCGGTTCCTGGTCTCGGCGGTTTGAAAGAAACAAAAAAGTTTCTCCCCCATCCACGTGTGAAAGTCAGTATTGTGGGGGGCCTCCGTGACCGAGAGGTAGCGTGCTCGGCCTCAGACCGCCTGGGCTCGAATTTCGAATCCTGTGTCTGGAGGGCAGTGTCATCTTAATCATCTCACCATTCTCAGGAGGTTCTCTTTGCCCAGTTTAGCCTATATGTGCACAAAGGTGGCCTAAAGCCCGATTCAGTTCATTTCATTTTATCCTGAAGAGATTATCTTGTCCAGTTTAGCTCAGTTTGAGCACAAAGATGGCCGAAATCTCTATTCATTTATACATTCATGTATTCATTCATTCATTTATTCATTTATTTAAGGCAACATTGGTTCAAAATGTCGTGTTTGTCGGCATATGGCAGGTTTAGTAAAAGCACAAATAAAGAGATCTTGTGTATGTTTATTTTTTAGTACACAGTATGCGATAATAATGAACAGTTCGAACCCAACGATCCTCCAAAAGACATCTGGTCCCTACAACTCCTATACAGCTCCTATAAAAACGCTTAGAAATTAAATATCATTTTGCTTACAAACATTTAATATCATGCTCTTTTTTACAAGAAAATAATGAGTAAAGCCAGTTATTATCAAATAATTTAGCCAATAATTGATACATTTTTCAGGCTCATTTTTCCTCAAACTAACACATTGCCGCCAGATTAACTCACATTATTGTTATATTCACTAGGTGGTGCTATAGTCGCTGTTCTAGACCAATTTCATTTTTCTTGCAGCTGACAATCGTTTGAACCTCCTGGCAAGCCAAGGGTCACCACTGTTACTTAACGTGGCAGAACCCATCCTTTGGTCTTGAGAAATAAAAAACGTTTGAAAAGAAGTCGCTATAAATTTAATATTTATCAACATAATAATATGAAATGGTAACCTTCAAATCAAATACAGAATCATTGTGATCTGAAAATTTAACCCTTTCACTGCTAACCATGGTTTATTACCTGACGTCTAAATCTCCACACTGAAAGAATTAAAAACAATATCATAGCCGTAGAATAATTATAATGGCTGTGGACCCATAACATAGGTATCATGGGTATAGCAGAAAGAGCTGACTGAGACATTTATGATGATTTCAAATTGAAAGAAACCCTTTGGTCTCCATAGATTATATAAAAAAAAAATTAGCGTTGGAAGAGTTAATGTTGGCACATACGTCAATCATGTTTGGTGATTTGAAGCTGGAGATTGTGTCAGTATTTCTAGCTTTGAATGAATGAGGTCAAGGAGAGAGAACGAAATTCGATAGATTCGTAGATCCGAATGTACGAGGCGCGAAGCGCCGAGTATATTCGGATCTACGAATCTATCGTAATTGAGTTCTTTCTTCGACTTAAAATACACGGAATATGTGCAGGTGTTTCAAGATTTGATATAGAAAACCTCAATTTTATTGTCAGTATGGCTAAACCATGAAATATTAGACATGCAGTTTCATGGGTAAGCCCGTATATTGTGCCAGATCCGACCAATACAAAATAACAGTAGATTCGTAGATCCGAATCTACTGTTTTAACAATAGACTGACTTCACGGGTGTATTTTAAAAACTGACACAAACTATACAACAGCACATGAAATAATTAGCTTCGTGGGTCCAGCTTGTCTGTATCTCCCGTCAGTAATCATAGCTGATCTAATTACCCCTGTTTACCAACTTGCCCGTAGGTCCCCTGATTGTAGCTGATCTAAGTACTACTGATTGCTCTGGGGGCATATTGTGTGTTTTGTGTTTTGTTAAGCTACACGCTTTACAGTGATCTACATCTAAACACTACATGACTGGCTGCTAATGGTAACCAGTCTAACCTGAAAAGATGAACAGCAGTAGCTGCTTACTTTAATTAACCCTTTAAGCCCTCACGATGCATTAAAGCACCATTTTAAATCCCTGCAAACAGATTTAATTTTCCTACAACCAAAGTTTTTAAAACAAACATTTCCGTGAAACTGGCATGTCAATTCATGGCCAATAGGCATTTATATTTTAATTAGCCTACTGTAAACGTTGAACCAATGTTGATTTAATGCTGGTCAAGCGCCGCAACTCAACACGATACGAGGGGACGTTTGATCATGATGGTCAAGTAGGTCATATGCCTCTAGAGGAGCGAACATATTGTGATCGACATGTTATCCAGTTCAGAGTTATTATCTATGCTGCCACTGCAAACAACAGTAACTGCTTATTTTGTAAGTTTACATCTGGACGATAGTATTTAAAATGCACACAGCAGTAGTGCCGTGCAAAGTGAAAAGGCAGTATCTGCTCACTTCACAAGTCAGCAGATACTGCCTTTTGCCTTTGCGGAGCAGAGTAACAGTGAGCAGTTACTGCTGTTTGCATTGATTTACAATATGATGTTGTAACATGTACGAGATTATTATTATGGTAGCCATCGATGTCCATCCAATGTCTTCAGTCAATGTTTAAACACCGCTGGCCGAGCGTGCTCTACGTCGGGCCAGTGCTGTTAAATCATTGACTGAGTGTTTTTCACCATTTGTGATTGAGCCAAATATTGAGGGTGCCAAGCGGCAATGAGCCGAGCGACATCTGTTGGCTAGATCGGCTACTACCCAGACACGACAGCAGCATGAATCTGATCCGCAATGCTGGCACAATGCTGGGCCAATGCCGGGCCATTGTCACAGAATGTGGCGCAGCATTAAACCAACATTAAAACAACATTAATTCGGCACATGTTGTCGTGATATCTCTACCCAGCAACACGAGACATTGAGCCAATGTTGGCCTAATGCTGGTCCACCGTCTACGACACTGGCCCAACTTTAGATCAACGCTGGCTCAACGTTTCGTGTTGCTGGAAGGCTGTTTCAACCGGGCTCGATGTAACTGTGAATATCTCACAAATCCACCATCCTCAGGAGATTCTCCTGGCCCAGTTTAGCCTATATGTGCACACATGTGGCCTAAAACCCCATTCATTTCATGCACAAATCTCAATAAAATCAGCTACACAATTTTTTTTTTTATAATTTAACCCTTTAGGCAAAATCATCATCCGTTAAAACATCATTTTGCATCCAGCTGAAAGATAACTCGATTTCATTATTGTAAAACGAACATTTTGAAAGAGCTGTTTTAATATATGACAAAATTATTTTATTTTTCACCCATTTTAACCCTTTCAGGCCTGAATTTATCTTCATCCACTACAAGCCGTGAATTGCTGCCGCAATTCCCGACTTGTAGTGGATGAAGATGATTTGATGTGGTTTACAAATTAAAGATAATTGCCATGTATTGGTAAACCAGTTTCTTTGAAATTTTCGTTCCAAAACCCTTGGTCTTAGAAAAATTAAGTCTGTTTATACGGATGTAAAATGATGCTTTAATGCATCGTGAGGGCTGAAAGGGTTAAGTCATCTCCATACAGTACAAGCGAATTGCTTGTAGTTGATGCAGATTTTCCATTCTACATTACAAGCGTAGAATTGTGAGCCTAATTTAGAACTTGTGGTGGATAAAGATTTCAATGGTAAATTCAGACTAGAAAAGGATCATCATAAATAATGTTCTATTTGATATAAAAATAAATGACCAACGTAATAAACCCTATAACCTTGTGATACAATATGGAGATCCCAGCTTCAAGCCCCCATAACTGAAAATGCATTGGGACAGCATTTTAATCTCTAACAATATATAATATGGAAAGATAAACATGACATAATTACTATTTTTTGGCTAGATTTGTTAATAATTTGAACACATTATAATTGGTTCCACGTGACTGCACATGGTGCATCTAATCAGATGTAACCTTGTTTAACCCTCGTCGTGCTAGGGCCGTATATAGACCTTTATTTAACCATTGTCATGCTAGGATTTAACCATTGTCAATATAGGACCTTATGGTTTCATGTTCCTTTTATCTTGTGTAACCCTCGTCATGCTAGAGCCGTATATACCTTTCTTTAACTATTGTCATGCTAGGACCGTATATATACATATATATACCTATAATTAACCTTTGTCATGCTAGGATTTAACCGTTGTCATGCTAGTTTTATGTACCTTTTATCTTTTTTAACCCTCGTCGTGCTAGGGCCGAATATATACCTTTTTTCAGGTAATTTTCTACCAATTTATAATTCCACTAAGATTAATCTTTTAACATTTTAACATTTTTAACATTTTTAATTTTTCACCCGCTTGAAGTTGTTGGTCGCGGTAGCGAGACACAACATCAAGTGGGTGAAAATTGCTCATATTTGTTTAATTTGAGACCAAACATTTGCAATTCTTAATGTTTAAACACTCATATCATCAGCTAATAAAACATATTACAACGATTATAATCGCGCTTAGCACTCAAAGGGTCAATAATTATTTTGTAGTGGATCCTGAAATAATCAAATAATTATGTTGGGTGAAATTGTATATTTTAGGACTAATTTATTGTCGTCATTTTAAGCTGGAAATTGCGCTAGAAATTCCAGCTTTTCAAATAAGTGAAAAATAAAAACAAACAATTCAAGTTGATTCAGGTACAATTTGAAGCTGAAAAATGATAAATGGTATTATCTTAGCCCACATAAACGAGTCCGGCATGTGTCGATTTTCACAAGAATTTTTATATGATCCTGGCTTCACCAAAAAAGAATGTATCAATTAAACAAGAATAATTAACGTACAATAACATTAATCTTGATTCAATTTCGATTCAATTTTTAATTCAGTCTTGATTGAGCTTGATTTGTCACTAACTTTTTTAACAAAAAATTAATTAAGAATAGGGACCTCAATGGTTACCATAAAGAAAGATACGGGCCTTAAGGGGTTTATCTGTGATGTGGATAATTTGATGTGAGCAGCAGCCAAAACGAGGCTTATGCTGCCAGAACCGAGTCACGTAACTGCGGTGGGCCTGCATGTATCAAGTCAATCATACATACACAGAGTGGTCCACGTGTGGCAAGCGGGGAATCGTGAGGGCGGAGCTAGAATTGTGAAAAAAATGGGGCCGAGTGAGCAAATAAAAATATGACTTCAGGTCACCTTTGTGCATATACAGGCCAAACTGGACCTTGAAAACCCCTTGAAAATGATCAGATGAATCAGATGAAGCTGTCCTCTAGACAGAGGATTCGAAATTAGAAGTTGAGCCGTCTCAGGGACGAGATGTTAAAATTTGTGGATGTGGTAGACATCCCCTTTTTCTTCAGTCATCGCAAAGTGCGTCCATGTGCGTCTATGAGCGTCTATGAGCGTCTATGAGCGTCTATGTGCGTCTATGTTAGTCTATGTGCGTTTATGTGCGTCCATGTGCCTCTATGTGCATCTATGTGCGTCTGTGTGCGGCTATGTGCGTCTGTGTGCATCTATGTGCGTCTACGTGCGTCCATGTGCGTCTATGTGCGTCTATGTGTGGGGCTTTTGTCCTTTCTATTTGTCTTTAAATAAGACAATGATGAGCATTGTATGTCAGATTAGCATATATGTTATACAAATTGCGTATAATGGCGTAGGTTTTACACACCAGAAATTGTGGAAGTTGCGGGCCGCGGTAGCGAGACACAACTTCCAAGTGGGTGAGAAATTCCTGTCTATAATTTATCGCGTTAACCACCCTTGAGATGCATAACGATGCATCAAGGCAACACTTTGCATCTCTGAAAAATTATTTAATTTTCCTACACACAAGGTTTTAGAACGGAAATTTCCATGAAACTTTTTTACCAATACATGGTAATTTTCTTTAATTTTTAAACCGCGAATTGCGAATCAATTGCGAATTGCGAATCAAGCCGCGAATTGCTACCGCAATTCTCGACTTGTAGTGGATGAAGATGATTATGGTAAATTCAGGCTTGAAAGGGTTAAGGAACACTCCCCTATCCTCTGTTTATAATAACAAGAACTTTATGTAAGTCCTTGATATAAACTATTATTCCCTTATACTCTGGTCGTCGATCTGTCACAAGGAGTGCCAAGAAACAAGGCCAATCAAATAATAATTACCTACAAATTACCAATTAATGACATTTACCAAAAACTAATTTTCTAAACTTTGACATTTAAGTTCATCGATGAGTCACAACGTTCATGGAGTACAGAGGGATGTATATTGCAGTTTATGAAAAGTAAACCTTTGCGGAATTGAATTATTTGATCAACTGAGCATCTATTCCAAACTACATTCTGGATTTCATTGGCATTGCATTTGGTCTGAAGCTTGCTTGATACCGTATATATACGGTTCTAGCACCACAAGGGTTAATGTGTAGTTACATTTTCTATTGAATCGACTTTATTTAACCCTTTCAGGCCTGAATTAACCATTGTCATCCTCATCCACTACAAGCCGCGAATTGCTGTCGCAATTCTCGACTTATAGTGGATGAAGATGACTTGATTTGGTTTGAATATTGAAGAAAGTTGTCAATTATTGGTAAACCAGTTTCATGGAAATTTTCATTCTGAAGCCCTAATTTGTAGGAAAATTAAGTCTGTTTTCAAGAATGTAATATGATGCTTTAATGCATCGTGCGGGCTTAAAGGGTTAACCCTTACAGCGCTAAAATGGTTCTGTATGAATCATAGAGTCCAAAGGGTTTTTTCAATTCGAAATCATCATAAATGTCTTGGTTAGTTTTTTCCGCTTCATATGAATACCTATGTTATGGGTATACTGCCATTATAAATTGTTAATTCTCTCAACGCGGGGTTCGACTATAGAGGATTGACTGTAGAGGTAGAATCTGACGTCTATGAAGACAGATTCTGACGTCCAAAGTCGGTCCTCGCACTGAAATGGTTGAAACCTATCAGATGTCGCATTATGCGTGTCTAACAGGCAAAGGGTCTATCATTATATGAGTAACAAAGGCTGCCTTGTATCATGTGTATAGCATAAGGTGTGAAGACCATATAAATAAAGAGGCTGGTGATTTAAGGAGGTATGGTATGCCAAGCAGGCTATTTTAATAACTGGATATTGAGGCCATTTTGAGGGTAAACTTGTATGATTTACTATAAACAACCAAAAATAACTATGTAACAAAATATCACCACTGCCAATAAAGGCAGATTTCCTATCACTTTCAATCATTATGAGCTCTAAATACTGCTGCCGTAATTGTGATTGATAATACCTCTTTTATTTAATTAAGTGTATTCAATATCCCACGTGATGGTATTATATGTGGTGTGTAATAGGGTGCGTATTATATATTATGGTACGTATTATATATATGGTGCGTATTATATATGGTGCGTATTATATATGGTGCGTATTATATTATGGTGCATATTATATATGGTGCGTATTTCTCTACATTACTAAAGTACACAATAAAGAGCCTTGAGGAACCTCTTTTTAGCAATATATAATAGTTTCCTGGCTGCATCAACCGGCTAGCTTCACCACCACACCCATATTACCATATTACCCAGAAACATTTAAATATTAGATTGTGAAAATAGATGAAGGTAATCATGTGAGAGTGATGGTGCTTAACCGCAAGAGCTCTGAACTCAAAATATTGATTGAATGTTGTGTAAACGAGAATTTTGAGTCCTGTGTCTGGAGGGCAGTGTCATTCATTTCACCATCCTCAGGAGGTTTTTCTGGCCTTGTTTAGCCTATATCAGTATATGTACACAAAGGTGGCCTGAAACACCATTCATTTCCCTGCTAAACTCAAAGAGCTCTGAACTCAGTTCAAATATTCCGGCACTTGAAGTTGTGTCTCACCATTACGGACGGGACTAAAAATTACTCATCTTTGTAAAATTAAATCATCGTAGAATATTTCATATATTTTTTTTACTTCGAAAACATGTTTACACAAGTACAGACTCATAGTGGACATTATGCTCTGTGGGTTAACCCTTTAAGCCCTCACGATGCATTAAAGCATCATTTTACATCCCTGAGAACACACTTGATTTTCCTACAACTAGGGGTTTTAAAATGAAAATGTCCATGAAACTGGTTGACTAATACATCGTAATTTTCTATAATTTTTCACCCACATCGAATCATCTTCATCCACTACAAGTCGAGAATTGCGACAGCAATTCGCGGCTTGTAGTGGATGAAAATGACAATGGTAAATTCAGGCTTGAAAGTGTTAAAGTAGTATCTGTGAAATACAAACAAAATAATAATACTGGTAATTTTTGCGTGTTTAGATTTTCGCGAATTTGTGATTTTCGGTCGAAAATTCGCAAATTACGATCTCGATGATAGGTAGCGCTGTTATAATAATAATTTTCGCGAGATTTTTAAATTTTTGAATATTACCAGATCTACACTAATTACAGGTAATTTACAGAACATAAATTGAATTTATATATATTTTTTTATAAACATGATTTATTTCACAAAAGGATTACAAACCACAATTGCCACAAGTTGCTCTCCTTGACAAACTAAGTGACACAAAAAATGGGAAAAAAACAAATTTATATATACAGATATAAGTTATTACACGTAGCGTTCTTGGAATGCTGCAGCTATATATATACATGTATCAAAACTCGTATGTATACTACCAGAGATCGTTCATAGTTGTATCACATACGATATGTGATATAACTACACATAACCAGTAATGTTCATTTTGAACTTTGAATTCAAACAGTGCGTCAGTTTCGTGTAGAGTTAGTTGAGGACTTGATCCATGACGGAGTTCACCGTGGCCGAGTTGGCCTATTGGCCGTACTGCCTCACGGCCGAGATGTCCTAATATGAGTTATGTCTGAAAAACACGCGAAGTCTAGCGGTCATTAACCCTGAGGGTCCCACAGCCACAGAAAAATATGGAAATGTTGTCACAAATGGTGCATGTCATGAACCCAACAAACACAAGACGTTAAACCAATGTTGCTTTAATGTCTGGCCAGCGTCGCAAACGTTGGGCCAACATCAAAACAACATAGGGTCAATATGTGCTGAGTTGGAAATATTTTCGTAAAATATTTGACGTTTATTTTAGTTATTGTTTTACACGGGCTGTGTTAAAAACGTATTTTTAGTTGTAATTCTTTAATTTAATGATGAATTTCTCTATTTTTTGCCATTCTGATATATTAACCCTTTCAGTGCGGGGAGCGACTTTTGACGTCATGATCTGACGTCTACAAACGTCAGATTCTGACGTCAAAAGTCGATTCCCGCACTGAAAGAGTGAAGTATTTCTAATGGTCAAATGAAGCGAAAAGAGCTAACTAAGACATTTATGATAATTTCAATTTGAAAAAACCCTTTGTTCTCCATGGTTTATACAGAAATATTTCAACATTTTAAGGCTTAACTACAAGACCAAGTGATTCAGTGTGCAAACACGGGACATGTTCAGTCGTGAATTAAAAATGAAATGTAGTGATGTTTTTTAAATTAAAGTACTTATTTTAATAATACTCATGTATATAGGTGTACAAGCGATTTAAATCGTTATATGGATGAAAATGACCTGTATGTATGTAAACACATATCGTCTCTGATCACACATAAAAATAAAGTCGTTTTGATTTGACATACATGTACTTTAATTATGTAGTGTAATGTGTCAAGATAAATTTTAATTTCTAGAAAACTGTCCTGAACCCGCGTTGAATGCATCCAAGGTGATTTAGGGTGTTTATATTTATTAAACTAAATTATTTTTTGCACCGATTAGTAATAACGTCATCTAAAATATTTCAATTGTTATCAGGGTTTTTTTTCTTCAATTACAACTCATCTTATATAGGCCCTATATAAGTCCAATTTGAACAGATTTACATCATTTCTTGTGTATGGGGACCTGCTCAAGCCCGTGTAATTGGTCGTTGACAAATTACATGAATCTTACCAGCTTATTTCTTTACGGTGGGTTACAATTAGTCCAACATTTGGCCAAAGATTCATGTATTTAACCCCTACAGCGCGGATATCAACTTTAGATGTCGGAATCTGACGTATGTAGACGTCAGATTCTGACGTCTAAGGTCGATCCCCGCTCTGAAGAATTAAATATTTATAATGGTCGTTGACCCATAACATGGGTATTCAAATGAAGCGGAAAGAGCTAACTAGGACAGTGAGGATGATTTGATATTGAAAAAACCCTCTGGTCTCCATAGTTTATACAAATATAATTCATCGTCGTAAGGGTTGATGAAACACGCTATTAGACTAACGTATTTTTTCAGATGTTATCATGACAATGTTAAATATACGTTGCCCAATATTTTACTAATGGTGGCCCATCGTCGTAGACGGTGGGCCACTATTAGGCCAACATTGGGCCGACGTCTCGTCTTAGGAGCTCAGAATGATAGCTACCAACCCCAGGAATGTGTGTTCCATCATGCCGTGAAGCCTTCAAGGCATTTATTTATTTTATAGACATCTTCAGGGCTTTTGACAAAGTTGAGCGCACGTTTTTCTGATTATGGAATGTTTTATCTATAATTTATGGCTGGATGTTTATCAAATAACTCCTCACAGCGGCGAATAGCGTCCCCTTGGAGTTAAAAGGTGTGGCGCATATATTACTCATACTTCTAAAGTGGCAGATAACCCTTTCCGCTCTAAGGGGGCGCAGTCATTTTTATTTTTCTATTTTATTTAAATTTCCAGCTGAAAACATGCAAAAAATAGTGCAATATCATTTTTATTAATTGGGTAACATGTCAATAACTTTGGTTGATGGGAACAGGTCGAAACGACCTCTGCGAGGCCTGTCAACCATATATTGGAGCATTAAAATGGTAAAATAAATGTAACGGTATAATATAAAACCAACTGTTCACCAGTTGTAGGTGTTGGCATACTTATCATGTCAGACAACATCAGATTTAGTGTTTACAATAGTAGTGTTTTTATGTCCATGTATGCTATTGAAAATATACACAGTAGATAACTAATTTTGTGGTATGTACACATAAAAAAGATAGCTGCCAATTGTCTGTCATCAGATTCCGCCATGGTTGAGATATTTATATATTTCTGCCTGTGGAATGTTTTATCTATATTTTATGGCTTGATGTATATTAATTTGCAAGTCATGGTCAAGCTGTTTTGTGCATCACTAATAACTACCTGTTATGGTGGAGGTTATTTTATGGTTGCCTTGGCAACAAGAAGGTATACAGGTGTTATCGGTGCATGTAACCATGACGCAGGGGAGTAACCACCCTTTCTTCGCCAGAGTTCCGTCCGGCTAATCAGAGAACCCTTGTCTTACCATGTACCCTTTTCAGCGCGGGGACCGTATTTAGACGTCAGAATCTGCAGCTTCTGACGTTTAACATGGTAAAGAGGTATGTGTGTGTACTCACCCCTCCCACCCTCTAACAATAACAAGGGCGCATTTTTGTTATTAATTAGAAAACTGGAATGCGCGTGAAGGACCCCCCCCCCCCTCCATGAAAGCTGAACACCTGGCCTTTTTCTATACAACTATACCTTCTATATTGTCTACCACTTGGTACTATGGTATGCTGAAGGCCTTATTATAAACATAATTAATGGGTGAAAAACTATCAAATTATACCGGAAACTGTAAAATAAATTATGTCAGCTTTAAAGACTGAAAATCACAGTGATGAATTTACTTGCATTCTTTTTAAAGCTGTCCATATTTTAGTCATAACCTTCATCTTTTATGGTAACCATGGTAACCAAGTTAGATTGACTATTTCTGACAACTATTACCAACTCTCTTTGTTGTGATATCAGTTTCAGGTTTGAAAGTGTCACATGCTTGGCTGCCGTGCTTGAGGGCCTTATGTGACCCCAAAGGGTTATTACTGCTCTGTGAATTAACCTCTGGGTTACAACAGGCGTAGCCATGGCAACAGTTTACCCTCTGGTGTGTAGACTGTCCACCATGGGATATGGCACAGTAGACACAACGAGATCGATCACTTCCAGAAAGTAATAATTCCAGATTGTGACATTGAAGTCCCCTCATAAAGTGATAATATCACGTTGTGACACAGCTAGTCACACACACACACACATACACGTGGACTTAACGGGTTTTTGATGATGGTCGTTTAAGGGGGTAGGATATAGTAAAGTGGGGGCCTAACAATCACGAGACGTTGGCGCAATGCCGGTTTAATGCTGGGCCAGCGTCTACGACGCTGGCCCAACATTAAAACAGCATTGCGCTATAGTGAGGTGGGTTGTGTCTGTACACATCATAATAGCCATGTCTACTTTACCTGACACACAACCTACAGAATAACACGAATCACACATAACACCGGGTAGTGGAGAAGTCAGGGGATATATCTAGGATTGTAGCAGATTGAGGATTATTTGAGGATACCAGTTTGGATTATTCCGTCTCTAAAAGGTGAGTCGGCGCGTCTCATACAGTGAACATGACTGGAGGTAACGGCGCTCTGCTCTGTATGGAGAATATAATAGAGCTGTAGTTCTGGTCACGCGGGGAATTATGTGCTGCAGAAAATAGTGTAGCAGTTTTGTAGCCGCGAATAGGGCGAGGTACTGTAGGTCATGACAAAAAACCTCTACACCAATGTATTAGGGGGCCACCATTCAATCTCCAGGAAGGGGGGGGGGGGCTGGAGTATTTTTTAAATGAATAATTTTAGACAGACTCGTGAAATAAATATTTTACTTCAAGAACTGTTCCATATGAACATGTTATTTGTAATAGCATTTAAATTTTTCAGACAGCGGTCGAGCGCGTTGAAGTAAATGATTTGTCGGCAGCATAACCCCCCCCCCCCCCATGGAAATTGAATGGTGGCCCCCTTATTGTGTAGCATTTGCTCCTGATTGTGAGAAAATCAGACAAATTATTCCCTGACATGACCATCGTATCGTCTGCCTGCAAACCACCGGCGAATACTACAGCGGTATATCCTGGTTCATCCATTCAACAGCGGTGCTAATACAGCTCTCGTATTAGTGCTGGTACTGATGTTGGCCGCCTGTCATGGCCATCATATCATCTACCTCCAAAACACCAGCGAATACAATAACTATAAACTTTTGCTCCAATCAATCTAGACTTGGACACAATTAGCAGCTTTTTGTTCTGTAAATCCCCGATCTGTTAGAGGTCAGCTCTAGATCGCTTATAGGGCGGGGGCCCTAGGGTAGTGGTTAGCACCGCTGCCCTTCACGCAAGAGTTCGGGGTTCGGTTCCCGGTCTCGGCGGTTTCAAAGAAACAAAAATGTTTTTCCCCCATCCACGTGTGAAAGTCAGTATTGTGGGGAGCCTCCGTGACCGAGAGGTAGCGTGCTCGGCCTCAGACCGCCAGGGCTCGAATTTCGAATCCTGTGTCTGGAGGACAGAGTCATCTCAATCATCTCACCATCCTCAGGAGGTTCTCCTGGCCCAGTTTAGCCTATATGTGCACAAAAGTGGCCTAAAGCCCGATTCATTTCATTTTTTTTAGATCGCTTATAATCATCGCTTATCTGTGCAAAAACAGGAAATACAATCTTAGAAGTAATATAGAAGCTATTTGTCCTCTGTATAGTCCGCCATTTAGATGTATATTTTTTGGAGTTTTAACCCTTTAATCGCCAAATTATTCAATTTGAATTTTTACCCACTTGAAGTTGTGTCTCGCTGACGCGATCCACAACTTCAAGTGAGTAAAAATTATTCATATTTGACAAAATGAAGGTCAACTGTTTTTAAATATTGCTGATTGATGTCACATTTAATCTTTTAACTTATTTAAAATGTGGTACTTAATGTGCTAATAAAAAATGAAAACCCGAATGTATGCGGCACCGGCGGTTAAAGGGTTGATGATGTCCTATATGACATGTGGTTAAAATTTGTTATATATTTTATTATACTGTGTAGTTATGACTGTTCTTTATTACCCATGCATGTTGATACTATAGGCACATTACAATGTGCCCATATGATTAGATATATGTGAATTGACATATATCGGTCGTAAACTCAGCTCTATTATGCCAACTATGTCTACTAATCAGTCGATTTCTCATCCTGAAATATATACTATTCAACAAAGTCTCAGAAAAACTTTACTGCGTTATTTTATGCTCGAATTTTATGCCACAGAAAATGCAATGACTTCTTGTAAAAGATATTCATTACTGCCTGTATCGATGTCGAGGACTTCAATATTAAAGATTTTCACTGCTATATATGTCACAACGATTTCAAAGGAATAAGGTGTTAGCCTAAAGGCTCAAGCCTTATTCCTGAGACGAGTGCTGTACTGCTCCATATCGAACGTAAATATACACTGTTCACATGACGTCATCACTGACTTCAAGCTTGCATGTTGCTACTTTTCTTATATCTCGTACAATATGAAAAATTCAGCGAAGGTTGGCTTAATGGCTCTCACTTTATTCATTTACCAATATTGCTGTATTTGTTCATACAGCAATTATGACATCACAGTTTTAATATGCTATTGTTTATACTGTTATTTTTCCCGGGAAGCTACAGCACTCATTCAATTAAAAAGGTGCGAGCACCTTTTTAATTGAATGAGTGCTATAAATTCACAGCACTCAAAAGAAACCAGTTTAGATGTGGTATATTTAGATGTGATATGAACAAATAAAAGCACCCGCTCACGAAAAATAGTGTTCGCATAAAGGCCCACGCGTTATTCCTTGGTGAGTGCTGTATTTTCCCATATCTCACTCACACCGTTTTGGCGAGTGCTGTATTTTCCCATATCTCACTCACACTGTGTTGGCGGGTGTTGTACTCCTCATATTTTAGGTCACCACTGTTTACATTTTAACCTTTGATGTCGAGTTGTGCTTTTTATAAACCCACTTTGAAGTGACCTTCCTTCATCATTTAACCCTTCCAAGCCTGAACTTAAAGGGACTGGCCCACGCTAAAATCATCAAAAAATCGGTGATTTTATTTTGGCTTCATAATACGTCCATATGATGTAAACATGTCCATAGACTAGAACTGCAAAAGTTTTTTAATTTTTGTGCTGCACACTTACCAGTTAGACTAGATATAGAGACGAAATTCCCGTATTTCCTATTTTTGACATGGTTTTCAATAATTAGAAATCAGGAATTCCGTCTCTATATTTAGTCTAACTAGTAAGTGTGCTGCACAAAAATTAAAAAACTTTTGCAGTTCTAGTCTGTCTATGGACATGTCTACATCATATGGTCGTATTAGAAAGCCAAAATAAAATCACCGATTTTTTGATGATTTTAGCGTGGGCCAGTCCCTTTAACTTCATCCACTACAAGCCGCGAATTGCTATCGCAATTCTCGACTTATAGTGGATGAAGATGACTTACAGTGGATGAAAATTTTAAAACATTTGCCATACATTGTTCAAGCAATGTCATGCAGGCCCTTATTTGTAGGTTATTAAATCTGTTTTCAGGGATTTAAAATGTTGTTTTAGGCGCAGAGAGGGTTTAAAGGATGTACTGACCCTATGTTAATATCCTAGAATCCATGACAGTCCATGTACGAAATGACTAATATTAACCACTAGACTACTAATCACGGCTATTTGTCTGTAGCCGTTTTCAACATTTTTATTTGTTCTGGAAACTATAAAATGTGGAGATGAAATGAGTATCGAATTGATTGATTGACGTACGTTTAGATTCCATTAATATATACATGTATATATATGTATTTTTTATCAATTCAAAGTTGTGGATCGCGGCAGTGAAACATAAATTTAGATTGTTAGAAATTAACATTAACCTGTTTTCTGGAACACATGTTTAGCTCAGGAAGTTTTTAAAATACAGCACCTGTTCAATTTAAAAGATATGAGCCTTTGGGCGAACACATTATTCCTTGGAATAGTTTTGCATTTTATCGCACCAGAAATTAACACCGTAACTTGTATTCTCTCACACTGTTGTCGATTTTCATTCGACAAAAATCAGTGATGGAACGTCTCATCTGACAGTAAAAAACATAGCACATGGTGTGAGAAATGTCGTATACAGATCAGCTCTGTGCGAACATACACGAAGCCGACGATCAACCAGTCGTTACTGACCTCTCTGACCCTTTAGTCTTTACAGCGCTAAACTATTTGTGTTTAACCCTTTAACCGCCAAATAATTCAATTTGAATTTTCACCCACTTGAAGTTGTGTCTCGCTGACGCGATCCACAACTTCAAGTGAGTGAAAATTATTCAGATTTGACAAAATGGAGGTCAACTCTTTTCAAATCTTGCTGGTTGATGTCACATTTTATCTTTAACATGTTTAAAATGTGATACTAAATGTGCTAATAAAAAATGTAAACCCGAATATATGCGGCACCGGCGGTTAAAGGGTTAAGCCATGGAGATCAAAGTGTTTTTATTCAATTTGAAATCACCACAAATATCTGAGGTGAGTTCACACCTGTTACTATTTGTCCCTAGCGTACGACTTTTTCGCTTACGCCGCGTCCGCAGTAGTTGAGCCTTCTTTAACCTTTTCACTACCATACATGACGGAAATTTCCGTCGTCATTCGTCAATGAACGTAGCCATAAAATGACACAAATTCTCGTCAAATATATACTACATTTATGTATTTTTCGTCATTTGAAGCTGGAAATTGCGTTAGCAATTCCAGCTTCAAATGACGAAAAATGGAACTCCTACACCAGTATATCTGGATCCTGGCATGCACCCCGGCCTGGAAATCAAAGGGTTAATATGATGAGGTGTTCGCACCAGGACGTCGGACGCTACCCCTTCGCGGCGCGTCCACAGAAGGTTGAAAAATGTTCAACTTTTGTCGCAGACTTAGTGGCTTACGTCTTTTTTTTTGTCAGCCAATCACGTCACATGGCAAAACACGCATGCACGTGTTTTTTTCTTTTTTTTCGGCAACGGAATATAACATAATATTATGACCAAAAAGTCACCTATTTAGATTTGTTTCTTCGGTGTTTCTTGAACCTATTTTTTTCTGTTTTTCAAATTTTGTTCTTGCGCGTGTGTGGATCTATATATACACGGTCTCAAGCATGTTTCAGATCGAAATGAAAATCACTAAATTTGATAAAATAGTTGTCAGTAGATGCTTGGTTAGTACAATACTTCAATATTGGAAATGTCTACTTTTCATAAATATAAATATGCTCCGTCATTTGAAGCTGAATATTGCGTTAGCAATTCCAGATTCAATTGAATGAAATATAGAAACAAACAATTCAACAGCAGAAGGTTCAAACCTGGCGCTGCTAAATTGTTTGTGAGTATTTTTCATTCATTTGAAGCTGGAATTGCTGACGCAATTTCCAGCTTCAAATGAATGAAAAAAAATGTTATTTATGGAAAGCAGACATCTCCACTATTGAATTATTAGATTAACTGAGCATCTACCACAAGATATGTT